>JAZKJV010006631.1:0-336615 GCA_037367405.1 Ottelia alismoides | reverse complement strand
TAAAACGCATAAAATATTTACAGGACTGACATGTAAAGCAGAAACTACGAGGGGGCCTAAGATAATTTACCCCTTTATTAATGTCGAGGGACGGATGGGCGCCACGTGGCTGGATGGACGGCTGGTAACGAGTGGCGCTCCAACGCTGAAGCCCTCGCAGCGATCGAACGGTCCAGGCGCTGCCACGTTGCAGATCGGACGGTGGACGGGAGAAATGGCTGAGCTGCGCTGGATTGACGGTGGAGATCGAACCTCAAATGGATCTGACGGTGACTGCTCCTCCGAGAATGGATGGCCGAGATGAAAACTGGAGGTCGAGGCTGATCGGACGGCGGCTGAAGATCCTGGAAGAACAAGTCGCCGGCGACTTTCGCCGGCCTCGTGCGAGCGCGGTGGTCCTCGTCTGCCGCTCCTGAGGTGCGAGAAAGATTCGCCGTGAAGCTCCGCACCTGGTGTGCTGCTCCGATGAAAGCGAGGAGCTCCAGAGAGCTCCGGCGACGTCGAGGAACGGGAGCCGCTGTGCTCTGAAGCTCCGACCTCCAGATGAGGTCGATGGACCTGGAAACCTGCACAGAAAGAAAGAGGGGTCGAGGGCAAACTGCCTCGACCCGTCAGAGCGGGCGGAAGGTGGTCGATGGTGCGATGCGACGGCTCTCCGGCGAGCGGCGGAGGGGTGAGAACCGGAACCCTGCTCCGGGGCGAGACAGGAGGGATGGCCGGGTGGAGAAGGTGGAGAGAAGTCTGGTGGATGTGATGGCGATGTCGGATGATCAAGGGAATGGACGGAGACGGCTGGCGGAGGTGGCGGAGCTACGCTACTGCAAATCTAAAAACCTAAAACTACGCTAATCTACTGGCTAAGGAATCTACCTGATGGCTGCTGTCGACTGGGCTGGAGCTCAAGAAGCTCCGGGGTCATAGCCTGCAAGGGGGCGTCGTCTCCCCGAGGCTGAGCGCGCTCGCGGCGGCGCACGGCGGTGAAAACCACCGGATCAGTGGCTCCCGGCTTCCCGGGCCTCTCTGCAACTCCCAAAACACTCGCCTGTCACTCGGGTGGTCCGGAGGAGGTCACAGGCACCGAGGGGAAGGTCCAAAGATGGCGAAAATGAGAGGCGGAGCTCGGATATATACGTGAGTGCCGACCCGACTAGGGTTGGTCGGGTAGGGCTGCGAGAAGCGCGGATCCCAATGCGAAAATCCCGGCGGTCATGACGGATGTACAAGGAATCGATTGGACCCGGGGTTTGCGGAGAAAACGATCGGATCGAGCGCAGAAAAATAGGCGAAACCGGGTCGGGCGCAAGATCCGTGGGGGAAGACGGTCCGCGGGGGAAGTTGACCGGGGGTCAACAATCCCCCGTGGACCAATCAGAGCTCGCCAAGGCCTGAATTTTTATTTGATTTTTTTTGGGCCATAAAATGACCGAATTTTCAAAAACTTAAAACATGAAATATTTTTAATTTATTTTTTTCTATTTTTTTGTGATTTTTAATTAATTTTTGGAAATAAAAATAAGGTATATACAATATATAGCTATACATAGGTATATGTACAATATATTTTTGTAATTTTAATTTTGTAATTTTTATTTGCTTTTTGTTTTATTTCTTTTTATGTTATTTATTTACAATATATAACATACGATATTTACAAAAAGTTTTGAAAATAAATAAGTTTATTTACAAGGTTAAATAAATAAGGAGCATGGTTTATGTACATGGTGAAAGGGCATTTTTGAATTTTTGATTTTTAAATTTTTATTTTGTTTTTAATAGTTTCTAAATATATACAAAATATGTACAAGCATATTTTTAGGTGAGGAAAATATAATTTTATTTATTTACAAAAATCTATACACATGAGCTCCTATCTCCCTCTACTTTGGCTTTTATGCGGTCAGGCCCATGCTGAGCCCTCCCTTGGGTTAGGTTGCTCAATATTTATTCTAAATATTTCCCTCTTTTTCTTTTTACTCTTTATTCTTTTATTTTTGCACAAAAACATGCTAATTACAGGTTTTTACACAATGCATGCTTTTGGTAATTATTTGTATTTACACATATCTACATGTATTTGCAAAGGTTTTTGTAGCTAAAATAGAAGAATAAAGAGTGATGAATGGGTATTCATCACCCCCCTATACTATACTTTGCTAGTCCCTTAGCAAACACTTATTTGAAAAAGAAGTGAAAAAGAAAGAAAAAGAAAAAGAAAAAGAGGAGGTACATGGATCAAGGTTGAGTTATTAAACTTTCCTTCATTAAATTGAAATATGGAGCTCGATCAGATCTTTGGATTATTAATGTGTCGGAACCTTATTTGGACTTAAGCTTAAAACTCAACAGCCTCCAAGTTCCACCAATCTATGGGCAAGACTCCTCAATAAACCAGATCAGAACAAGTCTACATACACAAACTCTAATGACCATGAGTCTTTCCAAGCAGTGTAAGTGATATGTGGCTCCCCACCTCAGAAGTAACAAAGAGACAACCTCCCTCAACCTGGTAACTCTAATGCCTCGGTCTAGCAACTCTTTCCTCGAGAAGCGGGGTATTCCCTTCTAAGTTCAAGTGCAACCGGCTCAAGAAGAGGGGGTAGAAGTATAGAGTTTTGGAAGCCTAGCCAGTGTAGCTAAGTCTCCCGCTGCAAGCTTCATGAGATGTAACATGGATACCATAAGCTTTGCTTTATTTGACTATGTACACTCCGGTGGGATTATTAAATTTTCAATCCGACCCACCACTTTTTTGGAGTTCTTTTTGCATTTTTGCATTTTTTTTTCAAGAACTTCTGTACAGCATATCTACATGGTGCAGCATATAAGAAATTTCCCCTTGAGCCAGTAGACATTCCCTCTTTTGAAGCTTTATTGCAACCCACGGCTTCTGTCTTTAGCCTTCATCACCACTAGACCAAGTTGAGGTGCACTTCCTTCACTAGAAGAAGAAGAGAGGTTCCGCCTAGAAGTACTACCCTCATATGCTACCCCAAGCCAAAGGAAACTGCCTCCTCACCACCTCATCCGTGGAGAGCCATGTGTAAGTGCAGGTGCAAGTCAAGCCATTGTCTCTAAGAGTCATGCGTGTGTTGTTAAGTGCTCTACTTAAGCTCATCAAGATGACATATGCTCATAGCCTAGTGGACTCAAAGAATTAAGTCCTTATGGACCTGAAAAGCCTTAAACCTAAATCCTATAAGGTTCCTCTTGGAGTTAAGTGGATTAAGATCTTATTCAAGCTCCCTTTCTCAATTTAATTCCAGGCTTAGTTTAAATGTCAACTCTCATCCAGGAAAAACTATATACATATATGTACACAAGATGCTATTTACAAATATTTTACAATCATGCAAAATTTTTGAAAAATGTTTTGAAATCATGAATGATGCATGAGGTGCAAGTTTTTGCAAAAAGATATTTACAAACATTTACACAAGATTTTTGCAAACTTTTGATTTTCAAAACATTTTGGAAAAATTTTGTACTATATGCATAATTTTGATACAAAAATATTTACACAAAATTTACACAAAAGATTTTTGAGATCATTTTTACAAAAATACTTTGTACACTAGCTATGTATGTGCACGATAAAAGAGGTTTATGAAAAAATTTTAAATTTTTGTGATTTTTAGCCATTTTATTTATTAACACACTCACACAAAGTACGAGTTATGGCTAAAGTATATATGAAATATATACACACCCCCCCTATACTTAGCTCGAGCGATGTCCTCAGAGTGATCAAGAACGATGAAGAAGACATAACTCGTGCTTAGTAAAAGGGAAGTGAAACGGAATGGATAAGTACAGGAACGAATAAATGAATAGAATGAGAGGAACTCGGTGGTTTCCCCCCTATACTTAGGATTAACTAATCCTAAGTATAGCAAGCTGTACATGAAGGGAAAGCCGAGTGAAGAAGATACAGAATCTGCCCTCCCTATACTTAGGGTAAAATATCCCTAAGTATAGGCAGCAAAATAGGGGTAGAAAGACACGAAGAAAATTACGAATATATACAAGAAGGAGGACATCACTCCCCCTATACTTAAGGTGGAGAACCTTAAGTATAGGCAACAAAACAGAAGTGATGCAACAGACGAATGAACAACCCGGTGTTCCCACCCCCCTATACTTAGGATGAGCAATATCCTAAGTAGAGCAAAGATAATCCTATACGAGACCTAGGGTGAGAACAAGAACGGAAGAAAGAAGGATCAAAATAAGACGAAACACGTATATACAAAAGAGTACAATGTTGAGGTGCCTCTCAACAAGCGCTAGATTTTACGCCCCTAGCTGGGCGCCAAGGCTAGGATAATGCAGTATCAAGGTTCAGGACGGCATCGGTAAGGCGAATGCCGTACTGTCGTTGCAGTCTCGGTGTGAGAACAACGACGAACTCAGAAGTGTAAAGTAAGACACCCAGGTATACAATCAGGCGGGTGTCTGCTACCAGCCAATGATATGAGCATAAGTAATCGGGATCCGGTAGCACAAAGGAAATCATCGGCTCTGGGTCAGACTGGAGTAAGAGTATAGAGCCGAAGAAATCAAACGTGGAGAAGGATGGATCAGTCATGGAATCCTCCACGTCAATCAGTGTCTCAAGCAGGTATGGAAAGTCAAGATCAGGAGACTCTCGAAAGGTACTGATATCCGATGAGGAGAATGGAAGAAGATCGGGCAAATCATCGAATATCTCTAGAATGGGCTCATCCTCGCGAGGGTCGTCGAGGTGAGAAGACTCAGAATCAGAATGATCTAAAGACTCGGTTTCGTGTTCCGCCAGATCGGAAACACTCTCAGTAGGTGAAACCGAGTAGTCATCGAGTGCGGCATCCTCCCGCAGATAACCCTCGGGGAGAGATGCCAGATCAGAAGTGACTAGAAGAGGATCAGGATCTAGATGGTCATCTGTGCTGCTATCAAGTATCCACTCAGTGCACCAGGCTGCATCATCATCGGAAGTGTAGCTCTAGGCAATCTGGAAACAGGAGAAGGTACTAGTCAACATCGCGGAAGCTGGTAAAGTGTCTGTGACTGATCCTCGCTCTGCGGCTATGCTGGCTGTCAGCTGGTCCTCAGGAAGTGTATCTGTCTCAACAAAGTAGAGGACAAAGGGCTCGAAGACTGGACACTCTGTGTCTGTACTCTCAAAGTGCTGTCCCTCCTCGAGCTGTGGCTGCTGAGCTGAGTCCTGGTGCCTGTCTGCATCCAAGAAGTGTCTCTGCAGGAAGGAGACTGACTCTTCCGGGACTGGAATCTGAAGTGTCTGAATCAACGGCTGCAAAAGCTGGGGCTCCTCCGGGCTCCTGGAGTATCAGAAGATCTGATATCCAAGACTCGTCAACAGGGAACTCTGGGGCTGACTCGAACTCCAACTGGAATGCCAACGGGAACTCGAGTAGACTCTGGGTCCGAACCTCTGCTATTACAGTCATCTCCTCTGTCAGTTGTGCTGCATCATCCAAATCCTCGGGCTGGTGTGTAGAAGCTGGCTCAGCATGTGAAGTGACACACCGCACTGGTACTGCATCATCCTCATGTGATGTTCCGACCGAAGCATCTCGTGCAGAAGAACTCTGTGAAAGTAGCCTCGAGATGGTATCTAGGAAGTGAATGTCAGAACTGCGGTCTGAACCGCCACATGTGGTAATCACCAGTGCTATCTGCTCTGCGGTCATCCCCCGCATGGAGATCTCGATCAAATCTGTCAGTGGAAGTCCGTGGTCTGGAAATCTCCTCAAGAGGTCAAGCAACCTCGGCCATGCCTCGTGCAATGGCTCCTGGGGGTCAACTGAAAAGTCCATGATCAAAGACCGCATGAAATCTGCTCTACGTGAGGGAAAGTATCTCTGTAGAAACTCTCGGCGTAGCTCTCCCCACGTCTCAAATGTCCTCCCCAATCGGCGATGCCATCGCATGGCTCTGTCGTGAAGCGTGAAGGGGAAGGTCCTCGTCATCAGCTCCTCTGCAGTGACATCTGAATATTTCTGTGCTCTACAAAATTCCTCGAAAGCGGACAGGTGAAGATAAGGCTCCTCGTGGGCTCCTCCTGAAAATGTCGGCAGTCGCTGAATGTAATCCAAATCCAAGACGAATGGTCCTAATGTAGAAGCTGACTGAGCTCCATGTGCTATCTGCTCCTCCATCCCTCTGGAATGGGATCTATCTGCTGATCTCCACTGCTCTCTCGGGTCACCAACGGAGTGCGCTCTCAACTCAGCAAAAGCATCGTCCGGGTCTCGTATCTGCTCTAGCTGGTATCCTCGGACGTCTAGCACAGCATGCCCAGAGTGATGAGATGAAAGGGAGGGAGGGAGCGGGAGGTTGGTCGGAGATCCATCCTCCCTAGAAGGTGGACTGGAGTGATGGTCAGAAGACGGAGAAGAAGCCGTAAAAGTTGGCTCAACGTGAGGGGGATCCATCATCCAGGGGTAAAGGAGAAGAGAAATGAAGGGAGGTGAGGGAGGGGAACAAGATCGAAGGGATTTGGCAATCAAACAAGATGAACAAGCAAACCCCCAATTCACCTACGCACACAGAGCTGAAGACCGAAGGGATCGGTCAATTATCTTGTCAATTTTATTTTAGGTGATCATCCAGTCTATCAGAGCGATTACGTGAAGTAAATAGGTATCCAAATCTTTCTCAACCGACTGTCCCGTACTGAAAGCCGGTAATCAGTCAAGAAAGGATCGGAGGCTCTATCCTAATGTGCGGATCACTCTCTCGCTCATCCAAACCAGACAAGGAGGGGGTTACTCTCCCCAAGACAGATTTTTCGTGAAGTGTCTTTTAGGTCAAGTATGATTAGCAGTCCCGATTTTATTGTTTTTCTTTTTAATGTTTTTCAAAGCAAACAAAAGGCCTAACGAATTTTTCGGTTCTCCTGATTATTAAGTCCGAAAACAGGGGGGAGAAGACGAAAAAGCCGATGCGCGAAAAAAAATCAATGATGCATGCAAAGTAAGGAAGGCGTACCTGACTCCAGCACTCTACATGCAATATGATCCGCGCAGAATTTAAAGACAGAAATAAAACTACCTAAATGATGCAGGCGGGAAAAACCGAGGCCCTAAACAGCAGTGCTAGCGTAGAACCGTCTAACTCAGTCACTCGCCCTCGATCCAAAGAGTCCGGTCTTGGCTCACCCCTCCTCTTCTCGACAGGTCGAGTTCAGGAGTAGCGCTTGTGGGGCGGGCTCGCGGCGCGTAGGCTCTCAGGAAAGTGACTAAGTTATTTTTATTATTTATTATTAGCAGGTCCAATTAACGATCTATAGGAACAGATCAGCAATTAGGTGTGGGGATCCTACTATTACGGCACAATCACCAGAAAATCCTACAGCTAGGGGCTCGATCAAAAAGCCGCGTAAACACCGGAAAGGCAGTAAAAAAGTAGAAAATGAAAGCTGCGCAAAGCCGCGAAAAACCGCTAAAGTCTAAAGGGTCCCCCGAGCACACCGGTGCTCGGCGAAACAGACCCGAGAGTGTCCAAGCAGTCCAAGTCCCTGTATTATTACAACAATAATAGAATAATATCCTAAGCTACCTCACCCACTCAACTCTCTCTCTCTCGCTCTCTCCTGCGGCTTCGTGAAGAAGGAAGCCGCCTCCGCGTCGCTCGGGTGCTCCGGCGCTCCTAGGAATGCCGCCCTCGCTCCTCGGGCCCTCGCAAGAAAAAGAGAGAAAAGTGGTCAGTCCAACAATTATTATAAAAATATCAGAAAAATATATATATACAAAAATCTGTGCAAAAAGCCGAGAAACTCGAAAAGCCGCAGAAAAATCTAAAAGACTACTAAGCCGTGCTCCCCGGCAACGACGCCATTCTGATGACCGCCCGAACGACTAAGGTAAAGGTACAGAAATAAAGGTCGTCGCGACCTCAATCACTCGGGCTAAGTATATCAAGAAAAAAAATCGAACCGCGAAATAAATCAGAGATGAAACACGAAGTGCGGTCCTAGCTATGGGATTAACCTGGTATAGCTCCCAGGGTCGAACACAAGGAGCACGGGTTGGCCAAAGGCCTACGAAATAGTCAAAATGAGATAAAATACAGAGAAAATATTTTTAGTGATTTTTAATGATTTTTAGATTTTTTTGGAAATTTTTAATATATGAAGAAAATGAGAAAAGCAAAAACAAGCACACTTGAGCAATTTATTTAAAGCATCAAAAATCAAGCAAAAATTCAAGAAAAATTGTTTTTATGTTTTTTAGGTTTTTAAGTGTTTTTGGTGAATTTTTGGGATTTTTATAAGGTGTATTTTATTTTCTAAAAATCAAACAGTACTAAAAACAAAGGGTACTGTCCAGCAAGGCCCAAAACCCAAAAATAAAATATTTAAGGATCTCAGATGGCCCTGGAGGTAATTTTCCTGTATTCTAGAGAAAATAAGGAAAATTTGAGCACCAAAATTATTGTTTTTGGATTTTTAGGTTATTTAATATGATCTTTATGAGTTTTTAGGTGTTTTTAGATTTTTAGGGGTTTTTACTCAATGAAAAATAGCCAAAATTGGCTAGAAAATCTAACAACACACAAAGAACAGTAACTAATTTTTATAGATTTTTTTGGGGATGTTTTTATATTTTTTTGTGATTTTTCAAGTGAAACAGTGCCAAAAATAGATGTTTTTGACTTTTTAAAAATAGCAAACAAGATCAAAAATGTCCTCAAAAATCTACAAAAATCCTACACCATGGCAGGAGCCATGTGTCAAATTTTCGTTGGATTTGGAGGTGATTTGATATTTTATTCAAAATCCAAAACGGGGCACTGTGCACAGGGACCAAAGTGCAAATACCCAAAGCTCTGGGGGTCTCGGTGCAATTTTCCCAGCAAGTCACGCGCGTGGCGCGTGCCTGGGGCACTCAGGGACCTTCTGGTAATAAAAACCAAGTTCTTGGACCTTCTGGTAACTCGTACCAAAAAGTCCAGGGGCTTGGGCGCAAATAACCCACTAAAATCCGCACATGTGCAAATAAAATGCTCACAGGGGTATAAAAGCAAATACCAGAAAGTATCTATTCATTTAACAAACAACCAGAACTACAGGATAAAGTTGCAAATACACCAGAAAAAGCACGTGTCGAAGCACGTGACGGACACTCACAGGGGCATAATTGCAATTAAACTAAAGTACCGGGTCCCTAATGCAAATATCCAAACGTAAATAAAACACATAAAATATTTACAGGACTGACATGTAAAGCAGAAACTACGAGGGGGCCTAAGATAATTTACCCCTTTATTAATGTCGAGGGACGGATGGGCGCCACGTGGCTGGATGGACGGCTGGTAACGAGTGGCGCTCCAACGCTGAAGCCCTCGCAGCGATCGAACGGTCCAGGCGCTGCCACGTTGCAGATCGGACGGTGGACGGGAGAAATGGCTGAGCTGCGCTGGATTGACGGTGGAGATCGAACCTCAAATGGATCTGACGGTGACTGCTCCTCCGAGAATGGATGGCCGAGATGAAAACTGGAGGTCGAGGCTGATCGGACGGCGGCTGAAGATCCTGGAAGAACAAGTCGCCGGCGACTTTCGCCGGCCTCGTGCGAGCGCGGTGGTCCTCGTCTGCCGCTCCTGAGGTGCGAGAAAGATTCGCCGTGAAGCTCCGCACCTGGTGTGCTGCTCCGATGAAAGCGAGGAGCTCCAGAGAGCTCCGGCGACGTCGAGGAACGGGAGCCGCTGTGCTCTGAAGCTCCGACCTCCAGATGAGGTCGATGGACCTGGAAACCTGCACAGAAAGAAAGAGGGGTCGAGGGCAAACTGCCTCGACCCGTCAGAGCGGGCGGAAGGTGGTCGATGGTGCGATGCGACGGCTCTCCGGCGAGCGGCGGAGGGGTGAGAACCGGAACCCTGCTCCGGGGCGAGACAGGAGGGATGGCCGGGTGGAGAAGGTGGAGAGAAGTCTGGTGGATGTGATGGCGATGTCGGGTGATCAAGGGAATGGACGGAGACGGCTGGCAGAGGTGGCGGAGCTACGCTACTGCAAATCTAAAAACCTAAAACTACGCTAATCTACTGGCTAAGGAATCTACCTGATGGCTGCTGTCGACTGGGCTGGAGCTCAAGAAGCTCCGGGGTCATAGCCTGCAAGGGGGCGTCGTCTCCCCGAGGCTGAGCGCGCTCGCGGCGGCGCACGGCGGTGAAAACCACCGGATCAGTGGCTCCCGGCTTCCCGGGCCTCTCTGCAACTCCCAAAACACTCGCCTGTCACTCGGGTGGTCCGGAGGAGGTCACAGGCACCGAGGGGAAGGTCCAAAGATGGCGAAAATGAGAGGCGGAGCTCGGATATATACGTGAGTGCCGACCCGACTAGGGCTGGTCGGGTAGGGCTGCGAGAAGCGCGGATCCCAATGCGAAAATCCCGGCGGTCATGACGGATGTACAAGGAATCGATTGGACCCGGGGTTTGCGGAGAAAACGATCGGATCGAGCGCAGAAAAATAGGCGAAACCGGGTCGGGCGCAAGATCCGTGGGGGAAGACGGTCCGCGGGGGAAGTTGACCGGGGGTCAACAATCCCCCGTGGACCAATCAGAGCTCGCCAAGGCCTGAATTTTTATTTGATTTTTTTTGGGCCATAAAATGACCGAATTTTCAAAAACTTAAAACATGAAATATTTTTAATTTATTTTTTTCTATTTTTTTGTGATTTTTAATTAATTTTTGGAAATAAAAATAAGGTATATACAATATATAGCTATACATAGGTATATGTACAATATATTTTTGTAATTTTAATTTTGTAATTTTTATTTGCTTTTTGTTTTATTTCTTTTTATGTTATTTATTTACAATATATAACATAGGATATTTACAAAAAGTTTTGAAAATAAATAAGTTTATTTACAAGGTTAAATAAATAAGGGAGCATGGTTTATGTACATGGTGAAAGGGCATTTTTGAATTTTTGATTTTTAAATTTTTATTTTGTTTTTAATAGTTTCTAAATATATACAAAATATGTACAAGCATATTTTTAGGTGAGGAAAATATAATTTTATTTATTTACAAAAATCTATACACATGAGCTCCTATCTCCCTCTACTTTGGCTTTTATGCGGTCAGGCCCATGCTGAGCCCTCCCTTGGGTTAGGTTGCTCAATATTTATTCTAAATATTTCCCTCTTTTTCTTTTTACTCTTTATTCTTTTATTTTTGCACAAAAACATGCTAATTACAGGTTTTTACACAATGCATGCTTTTGGTAATTATTTGTATTTACACATATCTACATGTATTTGCAAAGGTTTTTGTAGCTAAAATAGAAGAATAAAGAGTGATGAATGGGTATTCATCAATGAGCACGGACTAGACAAGTCCTACGAAGTAGTCAGAAATCAAAATAAAAAGATAAACTATTTTTTGGTGGATTTTTAGGTTTTTCAATTTTTTTTGTAATTTTTAATAATGAGAAAAGGAATAAAGTTAGGCAAAAAGTCACAATCAATTAATTATTTAACACACTAAATCAAATCAGAAAATTGTAATAAAAGTATTTTTTTGATTTTATACTTTTTCAGGTCTCCTTGGTATTTTTTCAGATTTTTAGGATTTTTGGTGAATTTTATAAAAATAAAACAAGGCAAAAAGTAAAAACCAATGTGCAGTTAGAATCAAAAGGCTATTTAAAAATAACTAAATAGCCTATAAGATTCCAGAGACAATTTTACGATGAAATAAAGATGAAAATCTAACTAATGGAAAAGAAATTGCATTTTTTAATTATTTTTTTTGTTTTTTAGTGTTTTTCAAACTAATTTTTTTAGATTTTTCGGAACCTTTTTAATATTTTTAGATGATTTTCAAATTCAAACAGGAGCAAAATAAGAGGTTTTTGAATTTTTAAAAATATAAAATGAAAACAAACATGTCCTAAAAATTCAATGAAATTTCAGGAGATTTGGAGTTAATTTGCTATTTTATTAAACCAATGAAAGGCTCACAACACACAAGGACCTAAGTGCAAATAATGAAAACTATCCAACCAAACAATAACATGCGAAAGAAGCGTAGGGTTGGAAATGCAAAAAGCCCAAAAGAGCACGAGGAAGGCACGTGATTCACACACAGAGTGGCATAAATGTAATTCCTATTTACAAAAATCCAAACGGTAACAACAATAAAGTACAGGATAAAATGTGCAAATATGTCAGGAAGCGTGTGACAGACCGCATGCTACACGTTCAGAGGGACTAAATTGCAAATAAAATAAACTCAAGGTCCCATATGCAATTATTCATTGTAAAAATAACGTCTAAAAATATTTACAGGACTACAAGCTAAATGCAGAAACTAAGGAAGGCCTAAGTGTAAATTACCCTCTTATTATAGATCCAACGGCCAAGAGCTTCGCGTGAGATCGGACGGTGCAGAATAGGCGATACCCCTTCGATGATCAACGTGCCAGATCTGATCCGACGGACGAGGGCACCCCATAGAGTGAAGGCCACGATCAAAACTAGGGGAGACACCCGATCGGACGACTGGTAGGTGATGACCCGAAAAATTGCCTCAATAAATCTGGGATAAAATAGAAAATCACTCAAAGGGTCGTTGCGACCCGGATCGAGAGATAAATGAGGTCAATCAAGAAAAATTAAGTGCAGACCACCAAACTCAGAGAAAAATCAATCAAACACGATAGCGGTCCTGGCTATTGGATTAGCCTGGTATAGCGACCAGGGTCGGACTCAGGGAGCACGTGATGGCCTTGCGGCCTGCGAAGTAGTCTACAGAATCAATAAAACAACAGGGCAAGTGTTTTTGGTGGATTTTTAAATGTTTTTATTTTTTTGGTTTTTTTATTTAATGAAGAAAATAAGAAAACAAGGCAAGGAACCAACTTCAAGAAATTATTTAATGCATCAAAAATTGCTCAAAAATTCAAATAAAAATATTTTTATGTATTTTATGATTTTTACTATTTTTGGTTAATTTTTGGTATTTTTCTGATTTTTTTTAATTTTCTAAAAATAAAACAAGGCAAGAAAATGAAGATACTGTCCAGCCGAGCTTGAGGGACTTAGATAAAATATCTAAACGCCGTAATAAGCCTGGAGCTAATTTTCCTGTAAAGAGAAAGAAACAAGGAAAATTTATGCACTACAATTATTATTTTTGGATTTTTAGATTATTTATTATAATTTTTATGAGATTTTTAGTGTTTTGTAATTTTTATGAGTTTTATGTAATGAAAAATGACCAAATTTGGTCAGAAAATTAAGCAAGACAAGACACACAGTAGCTAATTTTTTTATAATTTTTAGATGAGTTTTAATATTTTTTGTGAATTTTTAATTCAGACAGTAAAGAAAATGCATGTTTTTGAATTTTTAAAAATAGTAAATGAAATCAAAAATGTCCCCAAAAATTCTAGAAAATTTTACAACATGACAGGAGCCATGTATCCAATTTTCATCGAATTTGGAGTGAGTTTGCTATTTTATTAAAATCAAACACAAGGGCATAGTACACAGGGACCTAAATGCAATTAAAATAAGTTCCAGGGGGTCCGGTGCAAAATTCCCAAGTATTCACGTGCAAAGCGCGTGACCTGGGGCACTCACGGACCTATTTGCAAGAAAAATAAGGTTCATGGACTAATTAGTAACACGTACTAAAAGTCCAGGGGCCTCAGTGTAATTACCCACTAAAATAACGCACATGCACAAATTCAACACTCAGAGGGGTATTTCTGCAAATATCAAAACTATAAATCCATTCATTAACACCCTGAAATTATAGGTTCTAAATATGCAAATAACCCAACAAAGTTCACGTGACGATGCACGTGGTCCGCGTAGACGGGGGCATAAATGCAAATAAAGTAAATATGAGGTCCAAAGTGCAAAATGTCCAGAATAAAATGAACAGGATAAAATATTTATAGGACTAACTAATAAAAACCATAAACAGGGGGGCCTAAGGGAAATTTACCCCTTATTTAAGATCCAAGGGCGGAGCACGCGCCACGTGTAGATCCAACGGTAGAGAAGAGGGGGCGCCTCGCTCCTGTAACCCTTGGCGCGATCCGACGGCTGAAGTAACGCCACGTGGATGATCCAACGGGTGAAAATGGTGGCGCCGTAACCCTGAAGTGCAAGCCCGATCGAACGGTCGAGGGTCCACCACGTGGCAGATCCGACGGTCCGGGTGCTCTGTGGCGAAGCCCTCGGTGAATCGACGATGATGAAGATGACACGTGGAGATCGGACGGCTCTGAGTCACGGGTGCCTCTTCATCTTATCGTACGGCTCAGATCAGTCCTCAGAGGTATCGGACGGTGGCGATGCTCCTCTAATGGACGTCGGGGATCAGATCTGGAGCTGGAGAAGAATCAAACGGCAGGGGAGGATGCTCGAAGAACAGGCAGCCGACGAACTTCGCCGGCCTCGTGCACGTACAGGGGAGCTCCTCAGAGACTGCTACTGATCGGAGAAGAATCGCCTCGGCCTCCCGCGTCGAATGGTGTCCTCCGATAGCTCGACCGAGCTCCTGGGAACTCAGGCAAGGTCGGCGGAGGTAGGGCTGCTGCACCGGGATGGCCAAGACCCTCAGATGGGCCCGAATGTACCTGAAAAACAAAGCAGCAGACTCGCGGGTCGAGGGCAAAGTGCCTCGACCCGTTAGGAGGGGTGACGGTGGTCGGTGAGGCGGGGCGGTCGAGCTCCGGCGATGCGACGGCGGAGGAACTCGAAACCCCAGCTCCTGTGCGAGCTGGGTTGAATGGATGGGCTGAGAAGGTGCACAGGGGAAGGGCGAACGTGATGGGGGATTCTGATGATCGAGACTAAGGCTAAGGTGGTCGGAATCAAAGGTCATCGGCGACGACTGGATTTGGGCGAAAATTGAAATTAAAGAAAAGGAAGAAGAACTACGGCTACCTGGGTGAAGGATTCGACTGTGGGCGAGCTGGAGGTGCTCTGGGTCCTTGCCTCGCGGGACGTCGTGGCCCGAGGCTCGAGCTCCTGTTTGGGCGGAGCACGGCGGCGCTAGCTCGCCGGATCAGAGGTCCGGTCACCTTCGCCTCTCTTCGACACCACCGACGAAGAGCTGTCACCTCAGGGAAGGCGGTGGAGGTCACGGGACTGAGAGGTGGGGAGCCAAAGATAGGGAAATCATGCATCGGATCTCGGGATTTATACTCATAGGGGTCCGGCTAGGTTTGATCGGGTAGGGCTGCTCAGAGCGCGGACCCCGAGGCGGGTGTGTCGGCGAGGGTCTCGGATGCACGAAGAAAGAATGGGACCCGGGGTTTAGGCGAATGGGTCTTGGATCACGCGAGGAAAATTTAGAGAAATGCGGGTCGGGCGCGAGATCCGCAGGGGTTTGGTCCGCGGGGGAGAGTTGACCGAGGGTCAACAAACCCCCGTGGACCAATCAGAATCAGCCACGTCAAAAATATTTAAAAATTCAATTAAAAATAACAAATGGCTGAATTATTAAAAACTTAAAACATGAAATATTTTTGTTTAAATTTTTTCTATTTTTTATTGATTTTTAATTAATTTTTCAAAATAAAAATAGGGTATGTACATAGTAGGGCTATATATAGGTATATGTACAATATAGGATTTTTATTTTTTTGATTTTTAATTAGTTATTTTTGTGCATTTTTATTCCTATTTTATATTTTATTTATATATAGTATAAAATTAGGAATAAAATGGTGTTTTTATTTTATTTTTATTATTTCTATACAAGGGTGAAATAAATAGGTATATACATCTATGTACACGGTATATTTACAATATTGTTTTTGGTTTTTAATTTTGTTCTTTTTATTTTGTTTTTATGGTTTTTATTTTATTTATTTACAACATAAAAGATAGAATATTTACAAAATTTTTGGGATTTTAATTTATTTATTTATATGGTGAAATAAATATAGGAGTGGTTGTATGTACATGATGAATATGTACAAAAGGATGTTTTTTTGTTTTCTTTTTAATTTTTCTATTTTGTTTTGATTTTTATAATTATAAATATATATACAATATATATACAAGCCATTTTATTCTATTTTTTAGAGGAAAATATAGTTATTTATTTACAGATCTATTTACACACATGAGTCCCTATCTCCCTCTATTTTGGTTTTTATGCGGTCAGGCCCATGTGAGCCCTCCCTTGGGATTTAGTTGCTCAATATTTATTCTAAATATTTCTTCTTTTTCTTTCTAATCTTTATTCTTTTATTTTTGTACAAAAACATGCTAATTATTACTTTTTACACAATGCATGCTTTTGATAATTATTTGTATTTACATGAATATACATGTATTTGCAAAGGTTTTTGTAGCTAAAATATAAGAATAAAGAGTGATGAATGGGTATTCATCACCCCCTATACTTAACTTTTGCTAATCCCTTAGCAAACACTTATTTGAAAAAGAAGTGAAAAAGGAAAGAAAGAAAAAGAAAAAGAGGAGAATGTACATGGATTAAGGTTGATTATTAAACTTGCCTTCATTAAATTGAAATATGGAGCTCGATCAGATCTATGGATTATTGATGTGTCGGAACCTTATTTGGACTTAAGATTAAAACTCAACAACCTCTAAGTTCCACCAATCTATGGACAAGACTCCTCAATAAACCAGATCAGAACAAGTCTACATACACAAACTCTAATGACCATGAATCTTTCCATGCCGTGTAAGTGATATGTAGCTCCCTACCTCAGAAGTAACAAAGAAACAACCTCCCTCAACCTGGTAACTCTAATGCCTCGGTCTAGCAACTCTTTCCTCGAGAAGCGGGGTATTCCCTTCTAAGTTCAAGAGCAACCGGCTCAAGAAGAGGGGGAATAAGAGGTATAGAATTTTGGGAGCTCAAACAGTGTAGCTAAGTCTCCCGCTGCAAGCTTCATGAGATGTAACATGGATACCATAAGCTTTTGCTTTATTTGACTATATACACTCCGGTGGGGTTATTAAATTTTCAATCCGACCCACCACTTTTTTGGAGTTCTTTTTGCATTTTTTTCAAGTGCATATGTACAACATATCTACATGGTGCAGCAAAAATATAAGAAATTTCCCTCTTGAGCCAGTAGACTATCCCTCTTTTGAAGCTTTATTTCAATCCACGACTTCTGTCTTTAGCCTTCATCACCACTAGACCAAGTTGAGGCGAACTTCCTTCACTAGAAGAAGAAGAGAAGTTCCGCCTAGAAGTACTACCCTCATATGCTACCCCAAGCCAAAGGAAACTGCCTCCTCATCACCTCATCCGTGGAGAGCTATGTGTAAAGTGCTGGTGCAAGTCAAGCCATTGTCTCTAAGAGTCATGCGTGTGTTGTTAAGTGCTCTACTTAGGCTCATCAAGATGACATATGCTCATAGCCTAGTGGACTCAAAGAATTAAGTCCTTATGGACATGAAAAGCCTTAACCCTAAGCCCTATAAGGTTCCTCTTAGAATTAGGTGGATTAAGATCTTAATCAAGCTAAATTTCCCAATTTAATTCCAGGCTTAGTTTAAATGTCAACTATAATCCAGGAAAAACTATACAAATATTTACAAAGATGTTATTTACAAACATTTACAATTGTGCAAAATTTTTGCAAAATGTTTTGAAATCATGAATGGATGAATGCATTAAATGCAAGTTTTGCAAAAGTATTTACACATAATTTTTGCAAACTTTTGATTTTCAAAACATTTTGGAAAAATTTTGTACTATATACATAATTTTGGTAAGAAAATATTTACACAAACTTTACACAAAAGATTTTTGCAAACATTTTTTTACAAAAATAATTTGTACACTATCTATGTATGTGCAGTAAAAGAATGATTATATACATGAAAAAAAATTTAATTTTTATGATTTTTCGGATTTTTAGCCATTTTATTTATTAACACACTCACACAAAGTACGAGTTATGGCTAAAGTATACATGAAATATATACACACCCCCTATACTTAGCTCGAACGATGTCCTCAGAGTGATCAAGAGCGATGAAGAAGACATAGCTCGTGCTTAGTAAAGGGAAGTGAAAAGGACTGGATAGATACAAAGATGAATGAATGAATAGAATGAAGAGAACTCGGTGGTTTCCCCCTATACTTAGGATCAAATAATCCTAAGTATAGCGAGTTGTACATGAAGGGAAATCCGAGTGAAGGATGTCCAGAGTCTGCCCCCCTATTTAGGGTAAAATATCCCTAAGTATAGGCAGCAAAACAGGGGTAAAAAGAATGAAAAGAATACCCGAAGGTCCTACATCCCCCCTATACTTAGGGTAAGGTGCACCCTAAGTATAGCATAATCATAAGATGAGAAAAGGGATGTGGGACTAAAGAATAGAGTGATATGGACAACTGGATCTATACTGGTCGGAAGAACAGTGATAATCAGGTGTGAGATGCAATAGATGTGAGTCAAGAGCCCTCATCTCACACAAAGTGAATAGGGGCAACATCAACGACCCACGGCTCATGATCTAGAAATGGCTTGAGCCGTTGGCCGTTCACTCGAAAGGTACTCTCAGAAGACAACTCGGATATATCAATGCTACCGTTGTCGTGTACCTTTCTCACAAGATAAGGTCCCTTCCACTTGCTCTGTAGCTTCCCTGGAAATAGACGAAGCCTAGCATCAAACAACCATACTCTCTGTTCAGGCTCAAAATGCTTGTGGCTGATATGAGAATCATGCCACTCTTTCACTCTCTCCTTATACTATAGGCTGTTTGAGAAGGCGGTATCTCTAAGCTCCTCCAAGGCTGCTAACTCTGCCCTCCTCTGGACTCCTACACTATCTGGATCTAAAAGAATATCTGTGACTGCCCGAAGTGACTTGTGCCTCAACTCAACAGGTAAATGGCACGGCTTGCCATAAACTAGGCGAAAGGGAGACGTGCCCAATGGTGTCTTGAAAGACGTCCTATATGCCCACAAGACCGAGTCCAAAAGCTGTGGCCAATCCTTTCGGTCAGGACGGACGACTTTCTGCAAAATAGTCTTGATCTCCCTGTTCGACACCTCGGCTAGACCATTCGTCTGTGGATGGTATGGAGTGGAAACTCGATGGTCTATGTCGAACTCGCTAGCAAGTGCCTTCACCTGGTCGTTGATGAAATGAGACCTCCCATCTGAAATCAATACTCGAGGTACCCCGAACCACGTGATGATATGCTTCCTCAAAAATCTGCAAACTGTCCTCGCATCAGCGGCTCGGGCGGGGATAGCCTCAACCCAACGACTAACATAGTCAATGGCTAACAGAATGTACTCAAATCCCTAACTCTTAGGGAATGAACCCATGAAATCGATGCCCCATGCGTCAAAAACCTCACAGAAGTGAATGGGTTGCATCGGCATCATATCACACTGTCCACAAGTGCCCATCCGCTGACAGTCAGTACACCTCTTCACGAACTCATCAGAGTCCTTGAAGAGGGTAGGCCACTACAAGCCGGATTGGAGCACTTTCTGTGCCGTTCTCCTCCCAGAATGATGTCCTCCTGCCTCAAGCTTGTGGCAGTAAGTGAGGACGCTATGGTGCTTTTCCTGAGGAATGCACCGGCGCCAGACGCTATCCCCTCCTTCGTGGTAAAGGATGGGATCCTCCCAGTGGTAGGACTTGGCCTTCGCGAGGAAGGTCTCAAACCTCTGCCTGGGCCAACCTTGTGGGACTTTCTTAGCAACAAGAAAGTTCACAATGTCGGCATACCACGGGAGAGAGACGATAGCAAGGATCGCCTCATCTGGGAAGGTCCCACAAATGGGATCAATCTGCTCAGACTCCTCATGCTTCTCTAAACGGGAGAGATGATCCGCCACCACATTCTTGACTCCAGGCTTATCCTTGATCTCAATGTCGAACTCCTGGAGTAGAAGGATCCATCTAGTCAGTCTGACCTTGGCATCCTTCTTTGCCATGAGGTATCGGATGGCGGTGTGATCTGTATACAATGTCACTCTAGATCCAATAATGTACGATCTGAACTTATCTAGGACGAACATTACGGCTAGCATCTCCTTCTCTGTGACTGTATAATTCCGTTGGGCGGAATCCAAGGTGCAGCTAGCATAGTGAATAGCAAAGGGGACTCCATCCCTCCTTTATCCCAGCACAGCCCCCACGGCAAAATCGGAGGCGTACGTCATGATCTCGAATGGGAGAGACCAATCTGGTGGCTGGAGGGCAGGGGCCTCAACAATACAATACTTGAGAGTCTCAAACGTCGAAAGACACTTGTCATCGACAAGGAACTCGGTGTCTTTCGTCAGCAAGTCAGTTAACGGTCGGGCAACCTTACTGAAATCACGAATGAATCGCCGATAGAAACCGACGTGCCCCAGGAAAGACCGTAACTACCGCAAATTGGATGGTGGTGTGAGTTTTCTAATGACATCAACCTTGGCCGGATCAATCTCCATGCCCCTGTTGGAGATGATGTGGTCAAGCACCGTCCCTTGAGTCACCGTGAAGTGACTCTTCTCCCAAGAAAGAACCAAGCGAACCTCAATACATCGCTGAAGCACCCGGTCTAGGCAGTCAAGACAGGAGTCGAATCCGTCGCCATAAACCGAGAAATCATCCACGAAGACCTCCAAGCACTCCCCTACCATGTCCAAAAAGATCGACAACATGCATCTCTGAAAAGTCGCAGGGGCATTGCATGGCCCAAACGGCATGCGTCGGAAGGCGTATGTGCCGAAGGGACAGGTAAAGGTGGTCTTCTCCTGGTCCTCAGGAGCGATGGCCACCTGTTTGTAGCCCGAGTACCCATCCAGGAAGCAATAATGGCTCTTCCCTACCAGTCTCTCAATAATCTGATCAATAAAGGGAAGGGGGAAATGATCCTTCTTGGTGGCCTGGTTGAGTCTCATGTAGTCAACACAACCCCACCAAGAAGTGGGTACTCGTGTAGCAATCTCCTCTCCAGACTCGCTGATAACTGTAGTAGTGCCCGTCTTCTTGGGCAACACATGCAAAGGACTGACCCACTTGGAGTCGGAGATGGGATAGATAAAATCGGCGCTCCACCATTTCGAAATTTCCTTCATGACAACCTCTCTCAGATTTGGGTTCAGCCACCGCTGGAACTCACGTAACGACTTCGCTTCATCCTCGAGATAGATATGGTGGGAGCACAGGGCCGGACTAATCCCCTGGAGATTTGTCACGCTGTATCCTATCGCCTTGCGGTTCTTTTCAACAACCCCCATCAAATGGGATTCTTGCTCTCCAGTCAAATCGGCTGAGATAATGAATGGGTACATCTCATGCTCACCCGTAAGGAATCTATACTTCAACGATGCAGGAAGTGGCTTCAGCTCTGGACAACCGGGTGCTGGCAAATCTAGCTTCGAAAGCAGTTGCGTGTATGCTGCCAAATCTGCCCGGAGAATGAGAGCGTACTCTCGAAAACTGGATCTGAAGAAGGCTGCTCAACTGAACTGTCTCTGATCTGCTCGGCATCTACCTCGTCCTCAGCTGTAGGCTCAGTGGAAATCAGGTCTGGCATATAATCCTCACAATCTGCCCACTCAAACTCTGACTCCGAGGGATATGCATCATCTGCGGTGGCATCAGTACCACCATCATCACAAAAATCTGTCTCGCGGTCAAGGACCTGCTCTGCTGCCTCTAAAGTATCCTGAACCAGGAATGTGCTATCCAAGCTCTCCTCTGCTGTCAACTCTGCATCAGCGGTGTCTGAAAATGAGAGGATGGCCTGTGCTACTGGGTCTGCCCAAACTGCCTCATCGTCTGTGATCACAAAGTCACAGTCCTGGTGGATGTCTAGCCCTGCATCTGTCAGCTGCTTTGTATCTGAAGTGGTCTCTGAGCATGATCTCTCTCTGGCTCTGCTGTCTTCGACCGTCTCTATTTGTACACTTTCGCCCTCGATGCGAAAGTATACATTCCCGCTATCATGATCAGTCACCGCCTTGGCTGTGGCCAAGAACGGACGACCGAGAATGATGGGGGTATCGGTCACTGAATCATGGATCTCCATGTCCAACACTACGAAGTCCACGGGGAATTGCAGGCCCTGAATAGTGACGACAACGTCTCGCAACAAACCCTTCGGCCTCTTAACAGATCTATCAGCAAACTGAAGGACTGTCCTGCTCTGTTTAAGAGTGCCCAACTCGAAATGGTCGAGAAGGACTGCCGGAAGGAGGTTGATCGACGATCCGCTATCTAGTAGAGTACGGTCGAACCTCTGCTCTCTAATATGGCATCGGACATAACGGGCTCCTGAATCTGGCCTCTTCGCCGGTAGACGGTTATGGATCGCGAAACACGTGGCTTTAGTCAGCACATGGATCTCTGAGTGGTGATTCCTCCTCTTCCTCCTGACTGTGGTTCTGTCTCTAAGGGAACGCTGAAGAAGGGGAATGTGCTGCAAAGCCTCTTGAAGAGTCAGCTGTATGTGAAATCGATATATCATCTGCTGGCTGAACTCTTCCTGATTTCTCTTTTTTGGATTTTCTTTTTTCTTCCCCTTCCCCATCTGAAGGGCTCTAGGGAAGGGGATCACAGGGTCCTTCTCAGATGAAGGACTAGGAAAGGGTCTAGGCGGTTCGACAACCGGATCCACACATAGATCATGCACCACAGTAGGACCAGAAGAAAATACACCCTTTCCTTTATTCACAGAAATGTTCCGAGATACAGGTGCAAAAGAAGGAAAAACTACATGTCTCTCAGAAGTATGGGCGACCTCAGTACGACCATCGGTTGGATCGGCTGTAAGACTCGCGGCTTCAGTACCGCGCTCTGGCTCGGCAAAATGGGTGGCCTCAGTACCACCTCCTCGGACTGATGAAACGACGGCCTCAGCACCGCCGGGGGAATCAGCATCCTTGGTGGCATCAGTACCACCGTCGTCATCCTCCTCGTCGGGCGGCTCTAGGTGGATCCTCATGATGTAGCTCAGACGAGGCGCCGCCTGCTGGCATCCTACCGCTCCTAGGTGTAACAAAATCAGTATTAAACAGATATACAATCATATCACCAAATGCATCACTAGGAGTGGTATACTCAGTACAAGCTACCTGCTCAGATTTCCGCTTCAGGCTGTTGGAGTTCGGCTCAATCTGGGCAGGGATGGCGGCCTTCCCTATCACGATGTCCCGCATCTCCTGGCGGAACTCGTCCATCTCCTGTCGAAAAGTAGCCTGCTGATATGTGAGAAGGTAGGCTATGTCATCCAAGATAGGGTTCTCATGGGAACCCGACGGATAACCTCTCTGGTAGTGAGGATGCTGGATCTGCTGCTGTGGCTGAGAGAGGTATGGGTGATGCTGTTGCTGCTGCTGGTGAGGCTGCTCACGCCTCCACAACTGTCCCTGCTGATAGGGACGAGGACCATAGGATGGCTGCTGCTGCTATGGTGATGGGTACACTGGGGGCTGCTGCTGCTGGTGCTCTCTCTGCTGACTGTACTGGCCACCCTGGCTTGATGGCTGCTGTTGGGGCTGGGCACCTTCGGTCCCCCACCGGAATCCGGGATGGTCTCGTCGGATACCGGGCTGGGGGCGGTCATACCAGATCCCGTTGACATCCATCAACGGCTCTGCATCGTACTGGGCTGGCGGGAGTACTGCCAGATGCTGATCCGGCTCATATACCACCATCTGCAAGTCTGGAGATGGTGGTGACTGGTAGGTGGGCTGCGGCTGCTGGTACGGCTCCGCCTGTACAAGGTGAACCTGTCTAGGCTGCTGGTGTGAGCTGGAGCGCTGGGACGAACTGTCGCTGCTGCCGTGATCGCCTCGCGACTGAAGATGGGGCTGGGAAGCCGTCTGTGCCTCCTGGAGACACATGAGCTGGGTCTTCATGTCGCTTAGAGTCTGTGCTATCTGCTCCATCTGAGTGATGCCCTAGCACTGCTTCTTCTCAATCAGCTCCATCCGATCTAACTTCTCGCTAATGATTCCCATGTCCGCAGCTGTGGACTCTGCCTGTGCTGCTGCTACTGCGGAAAAACTGGAAGGACCGGCGTCGACCCGTGCTATCCTCTGGTACTGCACGGGTCCTGGCTGCTGGGGTCTGCCCTGAGTGTACAACCGGATCTGGGACATCACCATGTAGTTCTCGGCCATCTCCTCATAGATGGCCCAGACCTGGTCGTGATCCTTGGCGAAGTAAGACCCGCCACAAGAGGCATTCACCAAGCCCTGGAGCTCTGGTGTCAGCCTGCTGAAAAAGCTTTGCACGAGGTTCGGCTTGAAAATGTCGTGGTGCGGGCATCTATCAGTCAACTCTCTGAACCTCTCCCATGCTTCATGGAACTGCTCGTTGGGGAGCATGGAGAACTTGCTGATCAGGGCTCTCGCGGCATTAGTCCGCCCGAGTGTATAGCACTTGTGCAAGTACTCGGCGTGGAGCTGCTCCCAAGTGTAGACAAACTTCCCCAGGTGCTTCAGACAGGTGGCGGCTCTGTCTGCCAAGGAAAAGGGGAAGGCAATCATCATGATAGTATCCTGGTCCACCTGACGATCGTGGACAGTACTGCAAATCATCTCAAACTCCTGCAGGTGGAGATGAAGCTCCTCAGTGGCCAAACCGTGAAACTGGGGAAGGAGCTGCAAAGTGTTCGGGGGGAATTTGAAGTCCCCCACGATGGCTGGTAGCACCACCCAACGGTGCGTCAAAGTCGATACGGGATTGTGGTTCTCCCGTATCGGTCTCGGTGGTCCTCCTGTTGCGGCTGCGGCGGCAGCTGCCGCATCGTCGGGTCCTCCACCGCGGTTCTCGCGGTCGGCTCTCAACTGCTCTAGCTCTCTCATCATCTCGATCACAAACGCTCCCTGATCCCTCAACTGCTGCTGCACTGACTCGAGGGAGGCAATCAGGGTGGAGTTGATCGAACCCTGGTCCAGAACGAAGTGCTCCTCCTGCGGAACTCTGGATCGATCATCACTGGCGTCGGCCATAGTCTCTGAAAAATCAAAACAACCGAACTCAGGTGCCGATAAATCATATGTCTGTCTCTCCTCTGGCACTGGTATCTCGGTATCAGAAGAAGGGTGGTCGAGGGGGAACATGGCGAAGTCGTACTCGAGTTCGGAGAGCGGGTCTGAGCTCCCACGAACCGACCTCGATGAATGGGACGGAGTGCTAAAAAGCGGTGCAGCCAAAGGCTGCCTAAGAGACCTCCTGCCCATCATCGTGATCTGGCGAGTAGTGCAGATGAGATCTGGAGAAACTATGATCAGAAAACAAACCCCTCAGTTCACCAACGCAACACGAGCTAAAGACCGTAAAGGCTCGGTCAAATTATCTTGTCAATTTTTATTTTGGTGAACAAACAAATTATCAGAGTGATTACGTGACCTGTTGGGATATCCGATACCCTCCCAACCGACTGTCCCACACAGAAGAGTCGGTAATCAGTCGAGAGGAGTACCAGGGGGCTCTACCTAGTATACGGGTCACTCTCTCGCACAATCAAACCAAACAATGAGGGGGTTGCTCTTCCCAAGACAGAATTTTTTCGGTCAAGTGTCTTTTAAGGTCAATAGCTTAAACAGTCCCAATTTTATTATTTTTCTTTTTAGATATTTTTCAATAAAAACAAAGGCCCTAACGAATTTTTCGGTTCTCCTGATTATTAAGTCCAAAATAGGAGGAGAAGACGAAAAAGCCGATGCACGGTAAATCAATGATGCATGCAAAGATAGAAATGCGTACCTGTCTCCAGCACTCTACATGCAATATGATCCGTGCAGAATTTAAAAAGACAGAAAATAAACTACCTAAATGGTGCATGCGGTAAAACCGAGTCCCTAAACAACATTGCTACTCGAAAGAACGACTAGCCGAACACCAGCCTCCAATCCAAAGAGTCCGGTCTAGACCCACCCCTCCTCTTCTCGACAGGTCGAGTTCAGGAGTAGCGTTTGACGGGGCAGGCTTGCGACGCGTAGGCTTGGAGGTGGTGGAACAACTATTTTATTATTTTTTTAATTTTTGGTCCAATTATCGATCTATAGGTGCAAGCAGATATATTATGGTATTTGGATCTTAATTATTACATCACAGTCAAGGAGAAAATCATACGGCTAGGGGCTCGAAAATCCGCAAGAAAACCTTAAAAGGCAGTAAAGGAAAACCGCGTAAAAATCGCGAAAAACCGAACTAGCTAAGGGGTCCCCCGAGCACACCGGTGCTCGGCGAAAGAGACACCGATAGTCCAAGTCTCTGTCTGTCCCTGTTATATTACAGTACAAGTTCAATTATTGCTGAAATAAAGCCTAACCTAAACTATGCTACTCTGCGGCTATTCCACGGCTCCTGCTCTCGTGCTCGATCCTCACGTCCTCCTGCGGCTCTGTGAAGAAGAGAGCCGCCTCCGGTTCCCGCGGTTGCTCGGCTTCCGAAGAAAGCCGCCTCGGTCCTCGGACCTTCGCAAGAAAACAAACACAAGTGGTCAGACCAGATTATTTAAACCATTATGCAAATAAATGATATATACAAAATATGCACAAAAAGCCGCGGAAAAGAAAACCGCGTGAAAAATCGGAAACTGACTACTAAGCCGTGCTCCCCGGCAACGACGCCATTCTGATGACCCGAAAAATTGCCTCAATCAATCTGGGGTAAAATAGAAAATCACTCAAAGGGTCGTTGCAACCCGGATCGGGAGATAAATCAGGTCAATCAAGAAAAATTAGGTGCAGACCACCAAACTCAGAGAAAAATCAATCAAACACGATAACGGCCCTAGCTATTGGATTAGCCTGGTATAGCGATCAGGGTCGGACTCAGGGAGCACGTGATGGCCTTGCGGCCTACGAAATAGTCTACAGAATCAATAAAACAAAAGGGCAAGTGTTTTCGGTGGATTTTTAAATGTTTTTATTTTTTTGGTTTTTTTATTTAATGAAGAAAATAAGAAAACAAGGCAAGGAACCAACTTCAAGAAATTATTTAATGCATCAAAAATTGCTCAAAAATTCAAATAAAAATATTTTCATGCATTTTATGATTTTTACTGTTTTTGGTTATTTTTGTATTTTTCTGATTTTTATTTAATTTTCTAAAAATAAAACAAGGCAAGAAAATGAAGGTACTGTCCAGCCGAGCTTGAGGGACTTAGATAAAATATCTAAAAGCCCCTAATAAGCCTGGAGGCAATTTTTCTGTAAAGAGAAAGAAACAAGGAAAATTTAGGCACCACAATTATTATTTTTGGATTTTTAGATTATTTATTAGAATTTTTATGAGATTTGTAGTGTTTTGTAATTTTTATGAGTTTTATGTAATGAAAAATGACCAAATTTGATCAGAAAATCAAGCAAGACAAAACACACAGTAGATAATTTTTTTATAATTTTTAGACGAGTTTTAATATTTTTTGTGAATTTTTAAGTCAGACAGTAAAGAAAATGCATGTTTTTGAATTTTTAAAAATAGTAAATGAAATCAAAAATGTCCCCAAAAATTCTAGAAAATTTTACAACATGGCAGGAGCCATATGTCCAATTTTCATCGAATTTGGAGTGAGTTTCCTATTTTATTAAAATCAAACACAAGGGCATAGTACACAGGGGCCTAAATGCAATTAAAATAAGTTCCAGGGGGTCCGGTGCAAAATTCCCAAGTATCCACGTGCAAAGCGCGTGACTTGGGGCACTCAGGGACCTATTTGCAAGAAAAATAAGGTTCTTGGACTAATTAGTAACACGTATTAAAAGTCTAGGGGCCTCAATGTAAATTACCCACTAAAATGACCCACATGCACAAATTCAACACTCAGAGGGGTATTTCTGTAAATATCAAAACTATAAATCCATTCATTAACACCCTGAAACTATAGGTCTAAATATGCAAATAACCCAACAAAGTTCATGTGACGATGCATGTGGTCCACGTAGACAGGGGCATAAATGCAAATAAAGTAAATACGGGGTCCAAAGTGCAAATGTCCAGAATAAAACGAACGGGATAAAATATTTACAGGACTAACTAATAAAAACCATAAACTGGGGGGCCTAAGGGAAATTTACCCCTTATTTAAGATCTAAGGACGGAGCGCGCGCCACGTGTAGATCCAACGGTAGAGAAGAGGGGGCGCCTCGTTCCTGTAACCCTTGGCGCGATCCGACGGCTGAAGTAACGCCACGTGGATGATTCAACGGGTGAAAATGGTGGCGCCTTAACCCTGAAGTGCAAGCCCAATCGAACGATCGAGGGTCCACCACGTGGCAGATCTGACGGTCCGGGTGCCCTGTGGCGAAGCCCTCGGTGAATCGACGGTGATGAAGCTGACACATGGAGATCGGACGGTTCTGAGTCACGGGTGCCTCTTCATCTGATCGTGCGGCTCAGATCAGTCCTCAGAGGTATCGGACGGTGGCGACGCTCCTCTAATGGACGTCGGGGATCAGATCTGGAGCTGGAGAAGAATTGAACGGCAGGGGAGGATGCTCGAAGAACAGGCGGCTAGCGAACTTCGCCAGCCTCGTGAGCGACAGGGGAGCTCCTCGGAGGCTGCTACTGATCAGAGAAGAATCGCCTCGGCCTCCCGCGTCGAATGGTGTCCTCCGATAGCTCGACCGAGCTCCTGGGAACTCAGGCGAGGTCGGCGGAGGTAGGGCTGTGATGAAGCTACATTTCATCATCTTTATTCTATCATTTTGGCCTTAAAAACCCTAGTAAATGCGTGTAAATAGCACTAATTTAGGCATTTTAGCATCCATGCATATGTGTGTAAATATTGTATAAAATGCGGCTTTTAATGCCAAAATTATAGAATAAAGAAAAGAAAAGAAAAAGAATAAAATA
This sequence comes from Ottelia alismoides, assembly GCA_037367405.1. Lineage (NCBI taxonomy): Eukaryota > Viridiplantae > Streptophyta > Magnoliopsida > Alismatales > Hydrocharitaceae > Ottelia > Ottelia alismoides. The sequence continues at coordinate 307,827 of JAZKJV010006631.1, read as the reverse complement.
TTGTAAATATTTTATGACCCGAAACCCCGAGACCTAGGCATCTTGATGAATAGGTCGACAAGGAATAAAGTAGGGGGAGATAAGGTCAGAAATACAGATAAAATACCTATATCTTTTATTCATTCTTTATTAATTTTGGGACCTATTTTTGGTTCCACTTTTTATACATCAAATAAAGAAACTTTGTACATGAAAGTTGTAGATAATTTAATAAAGAAAAATACAAAATTGATTTCACAGAAAAATAATGTACAGATAAGAAGTTATGGTCTGAATAAAAATCCAGAATGCCAACTTCCCAGACCCGTATCTCACAAATAAAAACTCCAAATGCAGCGTACTCACCTTTAATTGTATATAGAAGAAAATAAGCTATTTAATGGCGGTGGTTTCGCATTTGGCGGAGCTACGGTTTGAAAGTTGACTTTTGGGCCTTCATTGTATACTTGTACATATTAAAATATTCAATTTGTTAATTATTTATTATTATTATAATTTTATATTTTTATAATGTTGTGAATATTACTTGTAATAATTATGTGCATTAAAATTAGAATAAAAACATTAATAAAACTCAAATAAAAATACTTGTATACTAAAATACATAGATGCATTACGTATACACATACCTATACATTATACCTTTATATTTTATTTAATATACAAAACATTTCATAAAAATAAAATAAAATTATATTTGTGTAGATAAAAGTATTTTATAATTTTATAAATTCATAAATAAAAATAATAATATTAAAAATACCTAAATAAAAATAGAATACTTAAATCTATAGATATATATACTATAAAGGGCATAAATGCAAACTTGTAAAAATATACCTCATAAAAATAATTAAAAATCGGAATAAAATACTATATAAAATAATAAACATTTTTTATTAAATAACCTAAAATTAATTTGATCATTTACTATTTTTAATTTAATTTACAAGGTATTTATTTAAGTTTTTGTCTTTTTGCGGATGACGTGGCCCAATCAGGCCACGCCATCCGTTGACCATGGGTCAACTCTGTGACCCAGGTCACAGACCGCTGGATATGAGTGAGTAGCCATCTTCTCGGATTTTTCGCGGCCACGTCTTTCACTATTTGAGGATGATTTCTTCTGCAAAGTTGATCACCTATGATCCCTCTAGCTCGCCCTAGGATATTTTCGGGGAGAGCATCACTGCTCTTCCCGTTGCGCCTTGGTCTTCGAGCCTCCAGAGCCGTTCTTTCAGAAACCCCCTCCTTCCCTCCATTCGACTTCGAACTCTCTTTGACCAATCCGACCCCCCTTCGACTTGTGCCCTGGACTGGTGCGCGTGACAGGCGCACCTCCGGCCGAGTTCGCGGCGTTTGGAGAGGTTAAGGATCGGCTCCAACCATTCCATCTCCGGCCACGCCGTGAGGTTTCTTCCTCGTGGTCAACGCCACTTGAGGGCATTTTTCTTCTGTTTTTCCCTTGGTTTGCTCGCTGTTAGTTTTAGGATTAGTTTTTAAAGTTTAGTAGATTAATCGATCACTTGAAACCCCTTGATTTCGCATCAAACACCTTGCCAGAGCCTCGTGCTCCGGCGGTCATACCCATTCCACCGTTCCATCACCTCCCTTCTGCCAATAAAAGCCGAGTCTTGCTCCCTCCTTGCTGCTGCGTATTCTCTTGTCATTTGCAGGACTCGACGGTGACCTCTGGGTCACGAAAATCATCAAGAACAGCCCCCCCAGGTCGCCGGAGCATCATTGCGTGCCGGAGGTCCTTCGACGCCCCACGGCCCTATCCACGCCACCTGGGAGCTTTGACGTTGCTGCAGGAACACCGAGAACGTGTCGGAGGAGATCCAGGAGCACGGAAGCTCGAGCTTCGGCGAATCCAAACTCGCCCAGCTCGAGTTCCTCGTGTGTTCTTCCAAGTCCATCCACAACCGTCGGATCTGCCCTGATCATCCTAGCTTGCAGCAGCCGTTGGATTCCGCACGTCGACGGCCATCGGATCAGTCAGAGATAATCTAATCTCGGCCGTCAAGATGAAGGGGCATCGCGCGATCCGCGCGCGACACGTGGCTTAAGTGGGCGCCATGACGCCGTTGGATCGCAAGCTGGATTGGGTATTTTGCGCTAACAACCCGAAACGTTTTTGTATTTATTAACAGGACTGCAAACATTCATTGGCTGCTATTCGTCTTTGTTAAATTTGCACTAAGTCTCCCTGAAATTTTGTAATATCACTGATCCATCCATGCCAGACGCACGTGCGTAGCACGTGCCTCGTGGTCATTTTGCAGGGACACCCGATTTTGTTTTATATTTAATATTCAGTGCAAGCTTTTATAACTGCAGTCCTACATTCCTGGCATAATTGCATCTAATTCCTCCATGTGTTGTTTTATTGCGAAGAGACCCCTGCCAGGCGCGCGTGCAAGCCACGTGCGCCTTGGCATTTTTGCGGGGATAGCCTCGTCATTTTTGATATTAATATTCAGTCTGCTAGATTTTTATTTAGTTATTTAGTTTCTAGACTATTTGCGCAGAGCCCCCCGCATTTCCTGATAATTACATAAATGTCCCTGCGAATGTGAAATATCTTTTTGCTTCTTGTATTTTATACATGCGTCTATAAATCACTAAAAAATCCATAAAAATTGCATTAAACTTCCTGTTGCATTGTAGATTTATGTCATATTTTTATTTTCCATAATTATTGCATTTTAATATTTATAAAAATTCAAAAACTTGCTTTTTATGCACTGTCCAGTTTAGAAAATACCAAAAATTAGTAAAACACTCTAAAAAGTCCAAAAAAAATCACCTAGTTTCTATTTTATCCTATTTTGGTGTCAGTCCAAAAATCACTAAAAATCTCAAAAGAGAAAAACTAAAAATTTAAAAACACTCAAAAACTTCAAAAAAAAAATATAAAATCAGAGAAAAATCAAAAAATTACAAACTCAGTTCCTGTTTGTTCTTTATTCTGTTCTCTTCATTTGAACAATAGTGTGAAAAATTTTGGTTGCTGTTTGATATTTTTAATCCCATTTTACTCACAGCCAGCCCTTGTTTCACAGTTTTCCCTTATTTCAGCATTTTAAAATACCAAAAACACCTTGAAAAATCCCCCAAAATCACAAAAACAGTAGAAAATCATAAAAATCTCAAAAACAATTTATCTCTGAATTTTTGGTAATTTTTACTTAGTTTTATAAATACTTTACCTTGTCTTTTATTCCATTGTCTTTAAATTCCAATATTGAAAAAAAAGGGAAAAAATCTAAAATATAAAATTATAAAAATCAGAAAATTAAAAATCAAAATACAAAATTAAAAATTAAATAAAAAAATTAAAATTAAAAAAACCCACAAAAACATCTTTGCTTGCTTGCTTAGTGTAGACACTTCACATACACACACTTGTGCCCAATTTTGTGAATTACCCTGCTTGCTCCCTGTGTTCGAACTCTCTGCATACTTGCCCTTTACATCATTTGTGCAGAGTTAAAAATAAATTTTAACTCCACAATATTTTTAATTAGTGATCTTTAGTGTGGGTTAATTGTTGACTTTAATCGAGATTTGTGTGGTTGACACTTCGACTGAGTTCACGCTTTGTGTTGAGCTTAAGACCACCTAATTTGCGGTTAAATCAGGCTGCTGCACCGGATGGCCAAGACCCTCAGATGGGCCCGGATGTACCTGAAAAACACAACAGCAGATTCGCGGGTCGAGGGCAAAGTGCCTCGACCCCGTTAGGAGGGGTGACAGTGGTCGGTGAGGCGGGGCGGTCGAGCTCCGGCGATGCGACGGCGGAGGAACTCGAAACCCCAGCTCCTGTGCGAGCTGGGTTGAATGGATGGGCGGAGAAGGTGCACGGGGGAAGGGCGAACGTGATGGGGGATTCCGATGATCGAGACTAAGGCTAAGGTGGTCAGAATCAAAGGTCGTCGGCGACGACCGGATTTGGGCGAAAATTGAAATTAAAGAAAAGGAAGAAGAACTACGGCTACCTGGGTGAAGGATTCGACTGTGGGCGAGCTGGGGGTGCTCTGGGTCCTTGCCTCGCGGGACGTCGTGGCCCGAGGCTCGAGCTCCTGCTTTGGGCGGAGCACGGTGGCGCTAGCTTGCCGGATCAGCGGTCCGGTCACCTTCGCCTCTCTTCGACACCACCGACGAAGAGCTGTCAACTCAGGGAAGGCGGTGGAGGTCACGGGACTGAAAGGTGGAAAGCCAAAGATAGGGAAATCGTGCGGCGGAGCTCGAGATTTATACTCCTAGGGGTCCGGCTAGGTTTGATCGTGTAGGGCTGGCTGCTCAGAGCGCGGACCTCGAGGCGGGTGTGTCGGCGAGGGTCTCGGATGCACGAAGAAAGAATGGGACCCGGGGTTTAGGCGAATGGGTCTCGGATCACGCGAGGAAAATTTGGAGAAACGCGGGTCGGGCGCCAGATCCGCAGGGGTTTGGTCCGCGGGGGAGAGTTGACCGGGTGTCAACAAACCCCCGTGGACCAATCAGAATCAGCCACATCAAAAATATTTAAAAATTCAATTAAAAATAACAAATGGCTGAATTATTAAAAACTTAAAACATGAAATATTTTTGTTTTATTTTTTTCTATTTTTTGGTGATTTTTAATTAATTTTTCAAAATAAAAATAGGGTATGTACATAGTAGGGCTATATATAGGTATATGTACAATATAGGATTTTAATTTTTTTGATTTTTAATTAGTTATTTTTGTGCATTTTTATTCCTATTTTATATTTTATTTATTTATAGTATAAAATTAGGAATAAAATGGTGTTTCTATTTTATTTTTATTATTTCTATACAAGGGTGAAATAAATAGGTATATACATCTATGTACATGGTATATTTACAATATTATTTTCGATTTTTAATTTTGTTCTTTTTATTTTGTTTTTATGGTTTTTATTTTATTTATTTACAACATAAAAGATAGAATATTTACAAAATTTTTGGGATTTTAATTTATTTATTTATATGGTGAAATAAATATAGGAGTGGTTGTATGTACATGATGAATATGTACAAAAGGATGTTTTTTTTGTTTTCTTTTTAATTTTTCTATTTTTGTTTTGATTTTTATAATTATAAATATATATACAATATATATACAAGCCATTTTATTCTATTTTTTAGAGGAAAATATAATTATTTATTTACAGGTCTATTTACACACATGAGTCCCTATCTCCCTCTACTTTGGTTTTTATGCGGTCAGGCCCATGTGAGCCCTCCCTTGGGATTTAGTTGCTCAATATTTATTCTAAATATTTCCTCTTTTTCTTTCTAATCTTTATTCTTTTATTTTTGCACAAAAACATGCTAATTATTACTTTTTACACAATGCATGCTTTTGATAAATTATTTGTATTTACATGAATATACATGTATTTGCAAAGGTTTTTGTAGCTAAAATATAAGAATAAAGAGTGATGAATGGGTATTCATCAGTAGGGTCTGTGGAAGAACAGCTCGCTGACGAACTTCTACCGGCCAATACGCGCGCCTGGGGGCACCTCTGATGGGCGAAACGAAGCTCGAGGATGTCTACAGTTGATGGTCTTCTCCAATGGGGTTGAGGAATCCTGGAAGTCCCCAGTGACGTCAAGGACTGGGAGCGACTGTGCCTGGTTGCTTGGACCTCCATATGAAGCCCTTTCTCCTTCAATCCTGCACAGAACGAAATCTGGGTCGAGGGCAAATACCTCGATCCAGTTACGGGCAGAATGGGTGGTGGGGTGAGGCAGAGCGATGCTCTCCGGCGAGGCGACAGCGGAGGAGAGCGAAAGCCATGTTTCGGGTCGAACCAGGGTGGCTGAAGGGGTGAAGAACGTGGAGAGGAGTCCAGCGAAGGTAAATGGCTAGTCGGAATGGCAGATGAATGATCGGAGGACGCACGGTGGTCCGATGAAGGGTTCTGACTGGTAAATGAAAAATACAATCTAAGGAAAACTCAAGCAGATATAAACCTAACTGATGGCTGAAGTCGTCTGGGCTGGAGATGCTGGACCTCTGGGGTCTTTGCTTCAATGGGCGACACGTCTAGAGGCTTGGGCTCACCGGTGGCGGAGCACGGCGAGGAGCTCATCGGATCTGAGGCTAGAGGCCTCGGTCTCTCGCTACTACACGCTCCCTCGCTAGCTGTCACTCAAGGAAGGAGGATGAAGGTCACTGGAGCCAAAGGCGATGGCCAGAGATGCATGAAAAGGTGCGACTCGCCAAGGCTAAATATACTGCAAGGTCCGAGCAGAATGGAGTGGAGCGCGCGGATCGAGGGATGGATCCCTAGATGAAATGACGGGCATGGATCGCGTGTCATCCCTCGACAATCGGAGCCTCGAGTCAAGAAGAAAGATGGTCGGATCGATTCTAGAAAAATCAATGAAATCTGGTTGGAACCGGATCCGGGTGAGAAGTGGACCGGGGGGAGTTGACCGGGGGTCAACAATCCCCCGTGGACCAATTAGATTATTTCATTTCAAAATTATTTATAAATTAAATTAAAAATAGAAAACGATTTTATTTACAAATATTTAAAAAATGAAAAATGTTTATTATTTTTCATATTATTATTTTTATTTTTTTTTGAAAAATAAATTAATGTATATACATAATATAATATTATATACATGTATAAAATACCTATGTATTTTATATTTTTATTTTTATCATTTTATTTTTGTATAAAAATCCCAATTTTATATTTTATTTATTTACAACATAAAATTTGAGATATAAAATAATTTTTATTTTATTTTTGTTATTTATTTACAGTGGTGAAATAAATAGGTCTGTCATTCCTATATACATGGTGTATGCACAAGAAGAGAGAGAAATGATTTTATTTTTTGTTTTATTTTAATTTTTCTTCTTTTTATTTTATTTTTAGAAATATATATACAAATTATTAAAAGCACATTTTTATTTTTATTTTATGGATATAAAATATATACATAAGAGGGGGTTTATGCAAGGTTGAATGGTCCTATTTATCTCTATTCATTTTATTTGGCGATCAAGCCCATATTGGGCCCTCTCTTGGGTTCATGTCACTCAATATTTATTCTAAATTTTCCCTTTTTTTCTTTTATTTTTTTATTCTTTTATTTTTGCACAAATACGTGCTAATTATTTATTTTTACACAAAGCATGCATTCTGGTAACTTATTGTATTTACAATCATATACATGGTATTTTGCCAAGATATTTAGCTAAAATAAAAGAATAAAGAGTGATGAATGTGGATTCATCAAGAACCAATAATCATCTACCATCCAGTCCCAATTTCCTTTCAAATTTATGTGAAACAATGACGTATGCTCAGATAAAAGACTTTTAGTGATTCCTCGCAATCTCCAAGTGGAATGCAATATAAGAATTAAAAAATATTCTATGTGAATGCAAGCCGACAAAACTGCACCTAGCAGAGAGTCCAATTAGTCGTGAAGAATTGAGTTAAGAATTAACTAAGTTGAACGATTTAATGCGCGTCTGGATTAGTTATGCAATGTGGTCCTAGGTTCTACGAGCACAATCAAAAAATCCTAAAAGCTATAATAGCCGTATGTGCAGTTCTAACCTACGAGCCACTCAAGTTGGGCCCCACCCTCACCAGACAGTGAAATAGGCCACGACTCACCGCATAAAAAGTTTAAGGTCTTTTTACACATGCAAGAGTCCAAACGGACACCATCGTAAATGATTTAATTATTACAAATAAATAAATAGTGATGTAAATAAATCTTATACTCTACGCTCTCTCACAGCTCCTGTCTTTAGACTTCATCACCACCAGACCAAGTTGAGACACACTTCCTTCACTATAAGAAGAAGAGAGGTTCCGCCGAGAAGTACTACCCTCATATGCTACCTCAAGCCAAAGGAAACTGCCTCCTCACCACCTCATACGTGGAGAGCTATGTGTAAAGTGCTAGTTGATGAATCCTCGTTCATCACTCTTTATTCTTCTATTTTAGCTAAAAATCTTTGCAAAACATCATGTATATGTTTGTAAATACAATAAATTACCAAATGGCATGCTTTGTGTAAATATCAAGAATGAGCATGTTTTTGTGCAAAAATAAAGAATAAAGAAATAAAGAAAAAGAAGAAAATATTTATAATAATATTGAGTGACCTGAACCAAGAGAGGGTCCAATATGAGCCTGATCGCCAAATAAAATGAGTAGAGAGAGATAGGGCCATTCATCATTGTGCACATTTCCTTCTTGGTGTATATATTTTATTTTCATAAAAAATGCATTTATCATAGCTTGTATATATTTCTAAAAATAATATAAAAACAAGAAAATAAAATAAAAATAAAAAGAAATAAATTTTCTCTCTCACCTTGTAGGGCTACTAATCGAACCGAACTGTAATGAACGGACCTATGTTCGAGTCCGGTTCGATAAGGAAGTTCGAAAGTTCGAGTTCGATAAATGTTCGATAGGGTATGTTCGAGTTCGTTTAGAAAACGAACGTTCGAGTTCAGTTCGATAACAGTTCGTTAACAATTTAACTTAACTAAAACTTATTTATATGAACAAGTTCGAAACCGAAGTTCGATAACAAGGTTCGACAAGCTGTAAAAATAAGAAAATTTTCAAATTAAACGGTACAAAGCCCAATATAACACCACAATTTATTTAACCTCAAATTTTTCCAAGTGTATAAATACTAAGTTACATATACAAATACATACACATATACATATATCGAACTCGAACATTTATCGAACGAACATATGTTATGTTCATGTTCGGTTCGTTAAGCCATCGAACTAAAATGTGAAGTTCATGTTCAGTTCGTTTAGAAATGAACGAACATTTTTCGAACTATTATTGAACGAACGCTAATCGAATACGAACATGTTCACTTCGATTAGCAGCCCTACACCCTTGCATATACCAGGTACACATGTACATATATCTATTCATTTTATCCTGGTAAATAAATAATAAAATTGACAGAAAAATTATTTGATATCCCAATTTTTGTGTTGTAAATAAATAAAATATAAAATTAGGATAATTAACAAAATAAACTAATAAAAAAATATATAAAATACATATGTATTTATTCCTGAATATAATATAATATTACGCATATATATTAATTTATTTTTTATAAAAATAAATAAAAAATACTAAAAAATAATTTGAAAAATAATAAACATTTTTCATGCTGTAAATATTTTTAAATAAAATCTTATTCTATTTTATTTTGAATTTACAAATAATTTCCAATCCCTGAATTCTGATTGGTCCACGGGGGAACGTTGACCCCCGGTCAACTGCCCCCCCGGGCCACTTCCCTCACGGGATCCGCGTGCTGACCCGACTTCGCCGATTTTTCGCACCGTGATCCGATCACCATCTTCTCAAACCCCGGGCTCCGATTGTCAAAGGCAGACCCACGATTCACACCCGATCTTCTCTTTAGGTATCCATGCCTTGGAATGCACGTCCGATCCTTACCTTTGTCAGACCTCCTCGAGTATAAGTTCACCTAGAGCTGCCTTTTTCACCCATCTTTGGCCATCGTCTTCGACCCCTGTGACCTCCGTTCTTCTCCTCGAGTGACAGTGAGCGTGGGAGAGTGTAGCAATGATGGCTTGAGACCGTTAGCCTCAGATCCGGCGACCCAATCTCGTTGTGCTCAGCCACCAGCAAACCAGAGCCTCTGGAGACGTCGCTCCATCGAGGCGAGGACCCCAGGAGGACCAGCACCTTCATCCTAGACGTCTTCGACCATCAGGTAGATTCGATACCCTCTAGTTCCGTCTATATTCCAATTCTTCGATTTCCGACCGCCGCCCTCCGCCGGCCATTCCACTGCGCTCCGATCACCCATTTGCCCATCCGACTCCCCTATCACCTTCACGAGACTCCTCCCCACCTTCTTCGCCCCTTCAGCCACCCTGGTTCGACCTGGAACAGGGATATCGACTCTCCTCTACCGCCGCTTGCCGGAGAGCTACGCTCCACCATCGTTTTTGCAGGTACGAGGATATCGTTTCAATTTTACAAAATTTAAATTTATAACTTTCATCTTTTTCTATATTTAATCATATATTTTAATAATACAAAACACGCGCGCACACACACACATATTTATATAATTGTAAAATTTCAATTTGTCTGGTTGTACTCAATCCTCTCACAATGTATTAATTGTTAATATTAGTATTCACTATTCTTATGAGTACTATTTTTCTTAGCATCCCTCATTCATATTTATCCTCACAAAATTTAGATTTCGAATAAAACCCAAATGACTAGAAGTGATACAACACATTTGCTCATGATATTGATTAATACCTACAAGAAAACTGGCTGCGTTAATAGAAAATTGTGAAGGAAGCTTATGAAATATGAATGAAAGATGATAATTTTTGGTTGATTATTCCATAGGGATGTGATCTTTAATAAGGAAAGTTTAATAAATTCATGTCTTACTATATATTTAAATTAAACTATTAAGATCTGTAGAAAATTGTAAGCATAATCATTTTTGATAAAGTCCATTCATAGAAACATACAATTAAAGATCAATCATGTATTTCCCTTCTTATTTTTATTAAAAATCTTCTTACATTTCAATTTATATTTGTAAGCATAATTATCGATATATTTACCTCTTGCCTTATACTTTTTACATTAGCCCCCTCTTTTTATTTCACTACTTCCCATTTCAATTTTCATTTTCATACAACTCATTACCATATTATATAATCATGTCAAGTGTAAATATGCATAGATTTTCCTTTTTTAATCAAAATTAAATTATGTCAAGCCTACCCATCAAATATATTTCACCTCTCTGATTAAATGAACTAAATTTAGATAGTTTCATAGTTGGAGATTATCAATAATTAACCTCCAATGAAATCTACACATACAAAATTCATGGAATTCAATCATCCTTAGAATAAGTACTATCTTGAAGTGAATACCACAGATTCTAAGAACTCACCTATCAATGTTACTTAGTAAGATTGTACTATGGAGTTGCTTGTCCTTCAAATTTCCTGCACTCAACTCACTATAAGCAACATAGACAACTTTGATGTCGGGAGTTTTAGATCGTTACATCGTCGATGCATAAATATATGAAACTTGGTCAAAATAGAAATGACACTTCCTTTCTTCGCCTTTCCATCAATTTCATCAAGCTTTCAATTTCCTTAAATATAAGGATCCCTCAAAAGAACTGAGAGGGGAGAGAATCACTCTTCCCACTACATCAACCTAGGGAAACATTCAATATCTCTAAGCCAACATTCAAGTTGGCCTTACCCTAACAAATTGATGGCCTCACCTAACAATTGAAGACCCCCACCCCAAGGCCCAATTGCCCCCGTAATCAGAAAACGAGCCACTTCGCCCCATCTCCACCCCGACAAACCCCAAATCGTCCCCACCTATTCCCTCCCCCACGGAACAAATTGGACCCATAAATCCTTCTCTCGCAGATCAGATCTTTGTTCCCAACTAAGCCCACTGGGCTCCTTAGCCCACATCTCCCATCGCCCCGTCTAGGGTTTAGCCCCTCCCCACCGCCGCCGCTACATCCACGGTACGTTGCTCCGATCGCTCGTCCGCATCTCGTTCGATCGTCTCGTCCATCTCGTTTTAGGGTTTCTACTTCTGCCAAGCTCGATTCGGTGCTTTTGCTTTTTGGGTGAAAATCGGGTTCGGAAGATCATGATCGATCCTTGGGATGTTTTTGGAGGAGGAGATGTTGGAAAGGGAGTTTTTTTTCTTATTTTTTTCCCTTTTTATGGCCTTGAAGGAATCTGTAGGTGTTTCTAGGATCGGAGGGGAGAGTTTAGTTGTTTCTTATTTCGAGAAGGTGTCTGTGGATGGATGAATCTGGTGAGTTGTGTATATGGGTATAGTATCTGGAATCGGATCCCTGACTCCCGAGGATTTTATAAAGTCTCTCAGATGTTAGTTTTATGGAGCTGTAAAAGTTCCTAGAGGAGAGCTGGCTGGTAGCAGGAATTCCAAATTTGCATTGCTTCAAGTGCTAGTGATTCTACATAAGGAAGGTTTACGAGGTTCCCCGCAGTCATCCACATATCTTGGAGGAAAACTTTTAGCGGTTGCAAGGTCATTTGGTTACCCTGTTGCTAACAATAGAGATGTTTTCTGGTTGGATGTGAGGTGAATATGATGATCACAAATGTTTGAGGAATGGAATAAAAGAAAAAGACAAGCTAGGATTGGATGTTCACTTCAATGAGGCTGGTGTGGATGTTGACCATTTATTTTGGATTTTTTTTTGTTAGTTTGAAGCATCTTCACCCTCAAGAAGGCATCACTTCCTACAAGAGATTAATGAATGGTCAGTGGGAAGGGACCATGGCTGTTCACCCGACACCTTGGAATCAGAGGAACATTGTGGCGACCTCTGCCCTCAGATAGTCATATTTTGCCCTTCAAAAACGCTTATAATTCCTAATCTACATGTGTTATATGTTGAACACTAAACTTATTTGTCGTGGATAGAGAGTTATCTTGCAACAACTTTCGTGTTATTGATACCCCTTATACGTTTTTAGTTTACTCGTCATTTTTTTCTGGGGGTGTGTTGCAGTGAATGTGAAGAGCTACTTCATGTGCAATAGCAGTCGAGCGGTGTGTTCAGCAACTTTAATTAAAATTTTGGAGACACTTTCTGAAAATGGCCAGTCTATTACATCATCCTAGCCTCTCATATGCAATTTATTCTTGTCAATCAGGAGAAATCAAGCGAAACCTCTAAATCAACCTGAAAAAATTCAGTTCAAAGGTAGAAATGAATGCTGAATGCATGAAAACAATGTAAGGATTTTCACGTCATGTCGGTTGCATGGATTCTTTGCCTTCGTTATGATCCATCACGAGTAATGAAAACTGAAAAACGTGGAGGGTATGGGTTCTTTCCTTTGGCAGAGGATCCTTGTAGAAGCTGATCAACAATTATTGCAAGTTTCTTCCTTTTTTCACAATTTACCATTTGCTTCAAACACATCATGTTTGTTGTTGATCACCTTTAGTTGGAGGGTTCTCTCGAGCGGTAAGGGCGAGGACAGATGCTTATCCTGACACCTTTTCTCGAGTAGCGTCTACCTCTCCTGTGGCGAGGGCGTCTCTATGGCGTGGGCAGATGCTTCTGTCGGCATTCTTGTCTTGAGTGACAAGATCTTCACTCAGGAAGGGGGATCTCTGAAGTGAGAGACATTGCTTCTCTCGAGTAACAAGCCTCTCTTGGTGGGTTTCTGTTGGCCTATCTCTGTTTGTCAGACTTGTCTCGAGCGCGGATCCTCATCATCACCTTATTTGTGAATGGTATTACCATTGGCGGAGCAGAAGAGGATGGAGAGTGAGTGAGAGGGAGTGGTAATGGAAAAGGGAAGATTGTTGTGATGCTGGTTGAAGTGGGTCGATTGGGTCAGTGGTGGTTTTGCAAAAGTCAGTGTTCAACAGTTGGACGGGTCTCTAACTAAAGAATAAGTGGTATTTAGACAAATATTCAGATTTATTTTGATTTTTAATCATTTTAGGTATAAAAATATGTCTATATACTCGAAAAATATTATGCCTATAATTTTATGTGTATGAAGCTGAACTGGGGGCAAAATGGTTGGTCTCTTTAGCTTTCGACAAGTGCTGATTTGGCTTGGATTTTTGGCTTTGGATTTGGGAGGTGCATACATTAACTGTTATCTGCATATCAAGAATTCCATTATGTTAGATGGTAAATTTTATCACAATGGTATATGTGAAACTCAATCCTAGAAGAGGAATCTGAATATTGTGAAACTGTAAATCAAGTTGCATTATTAGAACACGGTTCTGTTAAAAAGTCTATTTCTATAGAAAATTATGATTAAGAGCAGAAGATTTACTTGGAGAAAAAACTTGCAATGCGCGCACACTCGCACAGACACATGTATCTGAAACTGATTAAAGCTAATGAAGATTGTACAAGTGAAGCTAAATGTCAAGGGTCTTGAGGATTGAAAATTTTACATAAAAAGCTAGTGAAGATTGTAGAACCCGAGAATCTTCTACTTCCTTTGTACAAGTGAAGCCATACGTCAAGGTTCTTGAGGATTCATACCTATTCTAAGATGACAAGGGAGTCGCTGTGAGAAAATTTTGTTGATGCCAAAAATTTAGAACTCAGGTTGCTAGTGTGGAGACTACTGCTGTGACATATAAGCATAGTATGCTTTTATCAATTGTACTTTAGACTGTACCAGGGCTGCAGGGCATGGGTTTATATAGGAAAATTCACTATCTAATGCGTTCAAGATACAAGATGCTTGAATTTGATTTTGCCTTTATGAAGTAGTTACTACTGAATCCTAAAGAATTCTATTTCAGAGGTAAGATGTTTGATTTTCTCTATATTCTCCCCGTCACTTCACATATGTTAATCTTTTTAAGGGCTCCAAACCCTTGTAATTTTTGTTTTTTAAAATCAATTGTCAACCAATAGTCCGTCGAATAGTCGGCCAGTTAGTTGAATAGACTAGTGGTTGAATAATAATAATTCAATCAATGACACCCTGCACTTCATAGTCGGATTGGCTAGTTTGTCTAGTCGGCTGACAATTGCAAAGGTGGTTGGTGGTGGTAGCACATGCAATGAAGTTCATAGGCACATGACATCTCACCCAGGCTGGAGCATTGGGCTTGACCCGACCCAACCCGGGAAAGACCGACCAAGCCCGTTACTTTTCCGTGGGCCTTGGGCCGGGTTGAGGCCTGCTTTTTTTATCAAATCGAGGACTCGAGCCCAATCCAAGGCTCGTGGGATCGGGCTCGGGTTCAAGCCGTGCTTGGGTCCGGGACTGGCTCAGCTCACACCCATTTTGGTTCCATGAAGTTGCAATTTGATTCCAATTTATTGTTACGATGTAATCCATTCATAATACATGAATATTGTATATATTGTTGTGATATAATATTCCTATTCATGAACAAAGGAAATATTGGATGTATTGTGACTATAAATTTATATCCCCCAATGTGGTTCTAATATGATTTATGTGTGGATTGTTGTACATGGATTGCTGAAATCTGGAAAGATTTTACAGAATTTTTTTCCATGTGATCAAATCGTAATGGAATTTAATTTAATAATAGCATATGGCAAAAGTTTGTTGGACTATAAACTATAAAAGATGGTAGCATATGGCCTGAGCGTGATATTTTGGAATATGAGGGCCCTGGCCTTGCCCATTTGTACTTCGGGTTCAAGCCCAACCCGACCCGAGCATGATATTTTTGAAATATGAGGGCCCAGGTCTGGCCCATTTTTACATCGGGTTCGGTCCGGGCCAGGGCTTTTGTGGGTCGGGTCAGGGTCAGGGTCGGGTCCGGGTCAGATCGACCCAATGCTCCACCCTAATCCCATCGTCGGGGCAACAATGTGAGCCAACTTCGATGACTTCGATGAGTTGTAATGTTGTTGGTGCAAGAAGCTTGGTTATTTTACAAGTGTCTAAAGGCCCTATTTTATACTTTGTCGTGGATAGCATGGGTATTGTCTGACTGCATGCACCACATGGCGTATGGCGATGTCTAGGCTCTCCCGATGGAGGGGGATGTTCTTCCCGAATGACATTTGAGTTAGTGCTCATGGGTGGGGTGCTTGCGCATGTATGGGAGGTTCTTAACCCCTCCTTGGGGATTTTGGTTCCATTAACAAGGTCCTTGATTTCTATCCATGGTTTTGTTGTATGAGGTTGTGCACTTTGTTTCAACATCGGGTCCTTTGGTGAAGTGAGGGAGGCTGTTGATGAAGGATAATGTGTAGATGCATCCTCTATGTCATGTGTTGTATGTGAAGTTGATGCCCCTCAACTGTTGGGACTTAACCCCTTTATGGTGGTGGTTGTTGGCAACTAGGGATGTTCTGGGGGTGCTTTCAGATGATCCGGTGCTCGGGATTCTTTGGACATTATGGTTGAGGTGGATGTCCCTCCTTCCTGCCCCACCTCGGCTTGGCCCGACATATATCCATCTGATGGAGTTTGATATTCGGTGCCCTCCCCCATCCTTCTGATGGAGCTCGATCTTCTGGTGAGGGTGTGCCTCCTTTTGCCTTGTGGTATCATATGACTGAGTGGTGGAGATGTTTGGTGATAAATAGGTTGGACGGCCACTCGACACTAGTGGTTGCAGTTGGGTATGTTGAGGCATTATCGATGGAAGTAAGTACCCCCTTCCCATTTTTGGTATGACGGGCGTGTTTGCCCATGCACGTTTCAATTTCTGATTCTCCTCTTGCTTTAGGGCCCAACAAATCATGTGGCGGCTCTTCATTGGTGGTTTTGGTTGCTTTTATCAGGGTTGCCATATCAACCCATTTCTTGGTGACCACCAAGGATCAACTTGTGTGAAGGTTGATAGATCATAACTGGGAGGGGGGTGTTCTTTTTCATCATCATCTAGATTGGGGGGTTCTTTTGCATCATCGTTTAGATTGGGGTGTCATGAGCAGATGAGGGATCTCCTGTTGGATATGCGACAATGGATGTTGCTAATAAATACACATGCCTCTTCATTAGAGGTTTGTCGCTCGAGAGGTTGTGCCAGGGAAGGAGATAAGCAACTAGGGACTATGGAGGTGGGGTCATTTACGAGTTCCGTGTAGAGGAAAACAACAAAGGAAATTGATTTTTGTATGAATGGGATGCCAATCGTGAAATATCCAGTAACATGCTCTAGATTTAGTGGCAGAGTTCGATGGGAAGGAGATACAGATGACATTTCTTCGTTTTAAGCCAGGGGCAACACCATCCATTGTTGTTGGAGAGGTGGTTGCGCCAATGTAGAATACCATGGGTCAGTGCCTGTGTAGTATGGTATTGGTTTTACATGAGGGATCAGAAATTGGTTCTAATTAAAAGTTCACTTGAAATGTTAGTGGCTTTGGGAAGTCTGGGTTAGGGTAGATGGCCTTCATTGGCTGTCAACTGGGCTCTTGGAAGGCAAGTGTAATACCTTTGTAGGAGACAAAGCCGGGGAACTTGAATGGCATGTTGTGGAGTCTGGTTGATTTAAAAAAAAGTTGTGGAGGTTGGTCCCAGATGCGAATCTGTCTGAATTTTGGGCACTTGACTCTATCGGTTGCATTGAGAGGATTCTGGTGGGGTTGAATGGTGGTATGTTCTGGCTGAAGGTGAGGTGGTTGGGTGTAGGGTATTATTAGTGGTTCTTAGGAGGGTTGTAGATACCTTATACTTTGCATTTATGTTTGTTTACGACCTTACTGAGGTTATGAGGAGAGCGGCACTTTGGGAAGATTTATGCGTTGCTTGCTCAAGATTTATGTAGCACTGTGGTTCATGTGTGGGGAATTCAACGGCACCCTCTTCTCAAGTGACCACTTGAGGAGTGGGGTTGGACTGGATCTTGGTTCCAAGAACTTTGCATCTATAGATAGGGATCTTCAATTGATGGTTATGGATGCTTTTGAATGTAGGTACACATGGCGTAACTCTTCTTTACGGTCACACATTGATTGTTTTTTCATGTCCTTTTAAATGCTGCATCAATTTCAACTATCTCTTGTGATGAGCCTCTTTCCCTTAGGCTATGCAGGGTAAGATATGTGCTAGTTTTTCACAGGATGAAATTTCCATCTTGGTGCTGCAATGATCTTTCTCGAGGTGTTGATGAGGTTACCGGAATTTCAATAATGGTGGAGGATCTTTGGGAAGCTTTCTGGCCTCATCGTCAACAGAAGTCAACCTTTCTTTATTTTGGTACATCTCACTAGTTGGCTGAGTGTGAACATGTTTTGGGTATATCCCATTTGGGTTGGCCACTCACACACTTGGGGTTGCCATAAATTAGTGATTCTTTGGTGGATTTGTCATCGGTGAGGCAATCACTAAGGACAATGGCCTTTGAGTGCTGATACTTGAGGAAATGGATAAGGCCCATTTAGCTACGTAGGTGTTGAGAAGTTGGAGGGGGTGATGACATGCTTTGCTGATTGGTTCGAGGTATCTATACATTTTCATGCGATATAGGGGTTTCGATGGGTTCTAGTTCGGTTGTCGTTGACTTTTTGAGTGACATCTATTTTTTAAAGAAAAAATAGAATAAAACATTGAGGATAAGCCTACCCTTAAGCTTTTATATATTCACAATAAAAATTACAAAAACCAAAATGTCTTTAGACTTTTTGCACGTTCAATTACTAAGAGGGGTATTTGTTATATCGTGCCGGATGTCGTGTCTTTATTTAGATTAGTAATAGCGGATGGCAGATCCTTTAAGTTTTGAGTAGATTAGCCAAAGTGCGATGCTTTGTACGGCGTTTTCTTGGAACTTTTTTGCTTTAGTGTTGAATCATTATATGATCATTGTCGAGGCCTGGTTTGATGGTAAATGAATTCTTGGTTTTGGCTCAGGATTCTGAGAAGAGGATGCATGAATTTTTGAGGTTGTTGGAGCTTCTTGCTGGTTTCGAATGGCCTTCTAGGGATCGTGATAATTGGACAAAGATTAGCGGGGAGTTCTCGATCAAGAAGGCTTGCAAGATGTTGGCCATGCCTTTGGTGGTCGTTCCATATTGATGTGGGAGTCCATGGCATTGCTTAAGGTAAACGTCTTTTTGTGGCTTTTGAGGAGGGAGAGAATCTTGATCATAATGCATAGAGCAATGTTTCTGCATGATTGCATGTGACGAGCGAGGCATGCCCGCTTTGTTCTTATGTCCTTGAGCACATGGATCACTTGTTTTCATGTGTTCATGCTAGAGAGATCTATCTTGCGACAACGATGGTTTGAGCAAACTCCATAGTATGACTGGGTTCTAGGACTCTATCAACACTGCTGATTGAAGGTCTCATCTCGATCATTTGAAGCCCTTGCCGCATAGCTGGCAAGAAGTGACATGGTGTTCCGTCAAGAAAGGTTTTATATGTAGAATGTAATTGAACATGCTAACGTTCTATTCAATCCTTGATCTTTGTAATTAGTGCTGTGTGGTTTTCAATTACATAGTATTTTTGTGATTTGCGTTAAGCTTCTATTCAAAACAAATCAACTCTGAACAAACATGAATTGATATTTGTTGAGATATTAGTTATCTTTCATGTCTTTTATGTATTATTTATTTTTCTTTATCTTCTTCATGTAATTTGACCAACATGTTACTCTTCTATATAAGAGAACCCTGGGGCTTCCTGAATAAACAATTCATTCTTTTCACTCCAAATGGTATCAGAACGACGGTCCTAGACCGGAGTTCTTGTACTCCACCGTACCCTAGACCTCACACGTCGACCCCCCTCCACGGGGCCACTGCTACCACCTCTCTTAGAGGCGCTGCGTTGCCTCTCTGTCTCTTTCCTTAGGGCCGCCGTCGCCCCCTATTCTTTTCTCCGCAGGGCAGCTGTTACCGCTCCTTTCCCCTCCGCACGTGCCGCTGCGCAGCAGCCCTAATTGTTTGTAAGGGCCCTCCCGACCCCTACACGTGCTGCCAACCCTTGCGGAATCATCTATGGGTGTGGAGGGAACTTTTTCGGCCCACATGGGCATTTTTTCTCCTTTTCGTGACCAAACTGCAATATGAAATGAAGAGGATGGTTGTATGAGTCTATACGTGCAACCAGACCTTCATATGATCATGGAGACTTGCTCGATTCGGTCTACTTCCCCGGTCGAGTTCCGTTTTTCGACCTTCTTTCATCATGTCAGAAAACAATGGTGATGTCTTCTCTTTGTCCCCTGCCTTCAAGGGCTCGTCTCCCATCATGAAGATGGATGGTACCAATTATGAGTTGTGGTCTGTGCAATTTCTGACCCTTATGCAGTGCAATAACAAGGAGCACATTCTGATAAGGCCAGAGCCGACGGATAAGACTGTGGGCAGATCATGGAAGCAAGATAACGTGTATGCGCGTATTTGGCTCTCTGAGACCATCACCACAGAGATAGCCAATGATTGTGAACCAACCCACCACCAAGTCGATGTGTGATATTCTGGCATCCACTTAGGCCAAAGGAAGAATGATGGCAAGATTCTTCAGCTTCAGTTTGGCAAAGCGAAATGGTGGTCTATTGCACACGTTCTACTTCTCGATTCGTGGCGTGTTTGAGAAGCTTTACAGCTTCATATCGATTACGACCTCTACAGAGCAGCAAATGACATGCTGAAACTCCACGATGGTTGGAGTTTTCTTAGCTATGCTTTAACCAAGAGTACGGGGCAACACAAGCACAACTCCTTACTGGGATGATGTTGTTGACTGAGGAATTGATTGTGGTCAGGGGTAGGAAAAGCATTTAAATAGTAAATAGTCGTAGTCCAGTTCTGTCTTATCAGAAAATCACCCATCACACATACCTAGAAGAACTCAAGGAGTTCCAGTGAGGGTAAGAGAAGAAAGAGGTATGGAATTAGAGACTAGCCGAGGTTTGGAAAATCATCCGACGTCCCTACCTACTTCTTCTTATTGGATAAGTGCTTATTACTAGCCTTCGCCCCCTCTGCCCCCGTTGTAAGCAACTGCGTCGGGCTTTCTTCGAGGGCTCATAAATCTCTATTATAACCCGCTGCGATCTTACCTCCCATGGAGGAGGCTTACAGTCGTCTCAGCAGGCTTCTTATTCTACCTGCTACTACCACATAGTCTTCCTCAACAATGGCCGCTTCTCACGGTAGAGGATGTTATAATCAGTTTAGAGGGCGTAGTCCCAGTAGCTGAGGTGGTGGAGTCAGTGTGATCCCTACACCTATTGTCGTCGTCCATGACATTTCGAGGATACTTGCTATCAGAAGCATGGATACCCCACATCTGCTCGAGTGACATAGTAGATTGAGTCTTTAGTCACTGCAACTCCTTAGGCAGATCCATGACTTGATGACACTGTCTCTTATATACAAGAGATCATGACTCCAATGGTCGACACAAGCACTACAAGATCTACAGATATTGTAGCTGATGCTAAAGCCTCTTCGAGCTCCTCAAGTATCGCATACATTTTTACTGGTTGTAGCAATGCAGATATGACAAAACGAATCATGGACTTTGGTGCTTCTCACCATCTGTGTGGAGGTAGAGCTCAGTTCATGTCTTACAGGTCTATACCCCCTGGTACATGGGTCTTTATTGTAAATGGGGTTCACTTACTCATCACATGACATAGGGAGGTACATTTGACGCCATTCCTACGCTTGCAGAATATTTTATATGCTCATGATTTTCAGATGAACTTGTATTCTATTAGTTAGATTACAAAGGATCTGCATTGTCGTGCAATTTTTGACTCCTCTTCTTTTGTGTTTCAGGACATAGTCTCACCATACCTATGATACCTTCGTTTTGGCCACCTTCTTATGTAGAAGCCATGTCATGTCCTCACACAGATCTCTATGCTATCTTCCTTCCAGTGCGAGGTTTGCCAACTTGGGAAGCATCACCGTTCTTCGTTTCCTTTTCATCAGAGTCGGAGCAGTTCTCAGTTGTTTGAGCTCATTCACTTAGATATCTAGAATTCAAGTCGTGTCCCTGATCACCAGGTACATCGTTTTTATCTGGTTGCTGTTGATGACTATTCTAGACTTTCTTGGGTTTTCTTGTTAAATAATAAGTCTGAGGCTGTGTCTGTCATTAAATCATTTATTAATGAGATAAAGAGTATTTTTTTGCTACTATCAAGTATTTACGTTCTGATAATGCCTTACAGTTTTGCACTTTACAACCATCCGAGTTTCTCAGGTCACGTGACATTGTACACCAGACCTCGTGTGCCTATACATCTCAACAGAACGGTGTTGCCGAGCACAAATATTGTCATTTACTCGATGTGATCAGAACCATTCTGATTTAGTCGTGCTCCTCATTCTTATTGGGGTGATGCGGTTCTCACTGCCTGCTACTTAGTGAACTCTATGTCATCATCTGTTTTGGGAGAAAATGTTCCTTTCTCGATTGCATTTCCTGAGAAGGATTTGTTCACCCTTACACTCATGTGTTTAGATTTGTGGCCTTTGTTCATAATCTTTCGCTTAGTCGTGACATGTTCTTCCCCAGATCTATCAAGTGTGTCTTTATTGGCTACTTTCGTACCCAGTAATGGTATCGTTGCTTTGATCTGCTTCGGCGGAAATACTTTGTCAGTGCTGATGTTATATTCTTTGAATTTGTTATGTACTTCTCTCCTATAGGTGACAGACTGACCCCATCTGACTCTGAAGAGGTCTACATGCCCCCATCTCCTACAGCTCTATCACCTCCCTCACCTCCACCTCCGGTACCTACGTGACTACGTCTACTCCTGTGGCTACCCCTGGACCACCTCCCACCTTGACTCAGTTTTTCCTACGTGTTTACTCGCTCTGTTCCCCCTATTCACAGGTCTTCCACATCATCGATCACGCCTCAGGTATGTAATGAGCACATTCTTTCTACTGATGGCACTATTGAGTTGTCTATGCAACAGGATTCCTTACAGGATGAGCATGTACCCTCTCAAGAGGGAAACTTACATATTCAGGAGGTGGCAATTGATCTCGATGTGCCTATTGCTCTATGTAAGTTGAGGCATACTTGTGCTTCATATCTTCGTGGAACCTAAGGTTCTTTGAGCTCTTTCAGAGGATTTCGGGAGATTTACCGTGGCACTATCAACTGTGAAGATACCACTGACGTATCAGGATGCTATTCATGACAGTCAATGGTATCTTGCCATGGAGGAGGAGATGGCTGCACTACAGTTGCATAACACTTGGAGCCTTGTTTCAATTCTAATTGTCACTTCTATTATTGGGTGCAAGTGGGTGTTCACTGTGAAGCACCAAGCAGATGACAATGCTGATTGCTACAAGGCGAGACTTGTGGCACATGAGTTCACTCAGACATATGGGGTGGACTATCATGATATATTTTCTCCCGTGGCCAGATATTCTACTCTACGTATACTTCTATCTGTTGCAGTGATACGTGATTGTCCCCCTCTATCAGTTTGATGTAAAGAATGCTTTTCTCTATGGTGACCTATTGGAGGAGTTTTACATGAAACAACCGCCTGGGTTTGCTGCTGAGGGGGAGTACCATAAGGATTGCAGTCTTCACAAGGCGATCTATGGCCTTAAACAAAGTCTACGAGCATGATTCTAGAAGTTCTTGGACTTGATAGAGCAACATGCGTTTGTGAGATCGACAACCGATCACTCACAGAGGTACAATTGGCACACTTGTCTATGTTGATGATATCATTGTTACAGGGAATGACAAGCATGTCATCCATGCTGCTAAGGATTTTGAAGGTCAGCAATTTGTGACCAAGGACCTTGGTAGCTTACGCTACTTTCTTGGACTGGAGTTCGTACGGAACCAATGAGGTCTTGTAACGACCCAGATGAGGTATGTTACAGATCTCTCTGAGACAAGCATGGTAGATTGTAGGCTTGCCATTACTCCTATGGACCCGAGAATGAACTCTATGATGATGACTTTATGTCGACAAGAGGAGGTACAGGGAGCTTGTTGGGAAGCTTCTTTATGTGATTATCATCATGCCATATATATCATTTGCAGTGAACAAAGTGAATCGGCTTATGGAGCAGCCTAGACATATAAGTATGGATGTAGTTCATATAATTCTGAGGTATCTGAAGGCCTCATCTAGCGTTGATTTCCTATTTAGCAGGGGTACATCCCTTGTAGTTATAGCATTTGTGCAGATACATATTATGCGGGCTGTCTTAAGGACAGAAAGTCTACTTCTGGCTTCACATTGTTCATATGAAGTTTCTTTGTGTCATGGAAGAGCAAGAAGTAGTCCATGGTTGCCAGATCTAGTGCAGAATTAGAATACATGACCGTGGCACAAGCTAGTACATAATGTGACAACCGCTCTCTTCATTGCAAACACCACAACCTTCCATGAGAGCACCAAGCACATCGAGGTGGACTTTTACTACACTCGCGACTTTATACAGAAGAGTCTCATCTCCACTACTCATGTCAGCTTTGGAGACCAGACATCAGATGTACTTACCAATGCCCTTACCATAGGACCTCACCAGGGATGCTGCTCTAAGATTAGTCTGATAGATATCTATGCTCCAGCTTGAGAGGGAGTGTTGAGATATTAGTTATCTTTCATGTCTTTTATGTATTATTTATTTTCCTTTGTCTTCTTCATGTACTTTGCCCAACAGATTACTCTCCTATATAAAGATAATTCTAGGGCTTCCTGAATAAACAATTCATTCTTTTCTTCACAATATCATATTAAATACATAATATTGTAATGCCATCATTTAGTGTATAGTAATGGAAAATGTTATAATTTAGCAGTAGTTATTAGCTGTTGACCAGTGCCATTCATTACAGAATTCCCTATGCAAGTTGCCCTGTTTTTTTTATTTGTGACGATACATATTATGCGGGCTGTCTTAAGGACAAAAAGTCTACTTCTGGCTTCAAATTGTTCATAGGAAGTTTCTTGGTGTCATGGAAGAGCAAGGAGTCCGTGGTTGCCAGATCTAGTGCAGAATTAGAATACATGACCGTGGCACAAGCTAGTACATAATGTGACAACCAGACTGCTCTCTTCATTGCAAACACCACAACCTTCCATGAGAGGACCAAGCACATCGAGGTGGACTGTCACTACACTCGTGACATTATACAGAAGAGTCTCATCTCCACTACTCATGTCAGCTTTGGAGACCAGATATCAGATATACTTACCAATGCCCTTACCAGAGGGTCTCATTTGGGATGCTGCTCTAAGATGAGCCTGAGAGATATCTATGCTCCAGCTTGAGAGGGAGTGTTGAGATATTAGTTATTTTTCATGTCTTTTATGTCTTATTTATTTTCCTTTGTCTTCTTCATGTACTTTGTCCAACGGATTACTCTCCTATATTAAGATAATTCTAGGGCTTCCTGAATAAACAATTCATTCTTTTCTTCAAAATATCATATTGAATACATAATAATGTCATCATTTAGTGTATAATAATGGAAAATGCTATAATTTAGCAGTAGTTATTAGCTGTTGACCAGTGCCCATTCATTACGGCCATGTTCGGTTGGGGGGTTACCCCCACTTTGGGTGGGTAACCCCCCAAAACCCTCCCTTTTAACCCACTAGTGGGGCCCACTCCCTTCCCATCAAAAAAAAAATATATTATACCATCATATCATCTACAAATCATAAAATACTCAACTTCTACTCACTATTCCAAACTTCAATACAATCACATCATAACAACCACCCACTTTTTCAAATTTCAATACAATCATACCATAATAACTACCAACTTTTTCAGATTCCAATACAATCACATCACACAAACCCTCCCAACCCTTAACCCACCAACCAAACACACTCCCAAAAAAACGGGTTATCCACCCCGGGATAACCCGTCAACCGAACGGCCACTACAGAATTCCCTATGCAAGTTGCCCTGTTTGTTTTATTTGTGACGATTTTATAAATGCTAATTTACTCTAGATGTATTAAAGTTCACATATAAATGTATATTCAGGTTTATCTGTATCTGCAGATGCTGAATTTTGTTTTTTCAAGGGAGACCTATAACACAGAAACTGGTATAGAAGTTCTTAAACTGTAAGTTTTGCAGCAAAAAGTCGACCTCTTTTCCGGGAAAAGGGATATGGTCCATAATATTTGTGTAAATACCTTTATTCTCGACATATCATGGCTGGTGGCATATGATTGACTTATACGAGTACCTCCATCTAGAAAACAAATAAGGTTGTGAAAAATCAATGCATCCACATGGTATTTGATTCACTTTTAACTCAACCCATATTATGCACTTCTCACATAAATATTTTCACAGATATGCGCAAACATTGGATGGAAAACAAAATGAGTCACTGTCATTGATATGTAGGTGTCAAGCAGATGTGTTTTAGGCTGTCTCTATTTCTATTTAAGGGTGTCTCCATTTTTATGACAATTTATATTCACAACCGGAAGATCGTCTCAAATGTTTGGTATGGATGTAATCTTACTTCAATGAAATGGGCCTTCGTTGTCAGATTTTCATGTATTTTCAAATGTAAGAGTATGGTATAGAGACCTGCATCTGCACTCAAATTTCCCAATTTGAGTGGTGTATGAATATAACCAACCTATTAGATTTGTCAACATATTCTATAACCATATATTAGTCAATATGAATTGACATACACTTTTCTACTTGAAAAACACCTTGACCCCTCACCTTGACCCCTTCGACCAGATAAAACCATTTAAGATACACTTTAGTATGATGTTATAGCGACTAAAGATGGTTAGTATTGTTGTGACATTCATATTTTACCAAATAAAGGACTTCCTCCTCCTATGGACTCTTGAGATGAACATTCTTTTCATGCTCAGCTTTTAAGATGCTTACTTGTTATATTAATTCCATGCATCTTATTTTACTTTTTTTGCCCTTCTTACTGTGGACTTTGTCTTGATATGAACATGTATTTCATGCTTAGTTTTTGAGATGCTGACTAGTTATAGCCACTGTAAATTTTCTTACGGGAGTTCTTTGGATTGCCATCGCTTGAATGCAATATGTACAGAAGAAATGTGGAACACCTTTCCTTTTCTGGGCACCTGTTTGTGTTGTGTTTATTAGAATTAGTTCTTGAGGGATAGCACACATGACTCATTTTTTGTACTTGTGATCATTTATGCGGTTTTAAAAGCAGAAGCCAGCATATTATTTGGTATGGAAGCCGCCGGTGATGCAGAGCCTGTTCATGTAGAACAAACACCAACACCCCGGCGGCGGAGGAAGAAGTCCTTTGTTTGGAATTACTTCACCGTGGAAGCAGTTGATGATGGTTGTACCAGAGCATGCTGTAAGCAATGCAAGCAGACGTATGCATACAGCACAGGCTCAAAGATTGCAGGCACGAGCCACCTCAAACGCCATATCTTGATGGGCATTTGCCCGAAAATCAGGCAAGAACAGAGGCAGCTTACACTTACTCCTCCAACTGCGGAAGGGAGCACGGATTCCTTAAAAAGACGTTACAGAACAAGCTCTAGCTCTACTTTCTTACATGCTTTTGATCAGGAACGCAGTTGTCTTGATCTTGCAAAAATGATCATACTGCATGAATATCCGCTTAATATGGTGGAACGCCCTGCATTCCTCACTTTTGTACAAGGTCTCCAGCCTCGGTTTAAAGTGCCTGATTTGAACAGCATTCAAGGTGAGGTCATGGCTGTTTACCAGAAAGAAAAGCACAATCTGAGTGTACTCTTTGGGAATGTTCCAGGAAGGGTGAGCCTTACCATAGGTTTGTGGTGTACGAGCCAAACACTGGGGTATGTGTGCCTTACGGGCCATTTCATTGACAGTGACTGGAAGCTGCATAAGCGGATGATGAACTTCATGATGGTTTCCTCTCCTCATTCCGAAAATGCCCTCAGTGACGCCATCGGGTTTAGTCTATCAGATTGGAATATGAAGTCGAAGTTGTTCACGATTACATTGGACAACAACTGCTCTTCTCATGATATCTACAGTGCAAATCTCAGGGACCACTTATCAAATAAGAATACCCTCGTTCTCAAGGGTCAGTTGTTTGTTGTGCGCTGCTATGCTCACGTTTTAAATCTAGTTGCGCAGGATGTTTTAGCATCGATCCATGGGATTGTTTACAACATCAGAGAGACGGTCAAATATGTGAAAGCTTCTCTGGCTCGGGAAGAAAACTTTGTGGAGATTGCTCGTCAGCTCCAGATTCCAAGTGCCAGACCTCTATCTTTGGATGTTCAGATGCAGTGGAACACAACATATCTCATGCTGGTTGCTGCGCTGGACTTTAGACATGCCTTCACTTATTTAGAGACATGTGATCCAAATTACAATGAAGCACCGTCATCTGATGATTGGAGGAAAGTGGAAATCGCTTGCACATATCTAAAGCTTTTATATGATTCTGCAAATGTAATCACAGGCTCAGCACAGCCAACATCCAATATATATTTTCATGAAGCTTGGAAAATCCAGCTGGAGCTTGCAAATGCTACTTTTAGTCATGATCCTATTGTCTGCAGTATTGCTTCAGAAATGCATGAGAAATTTGACAAGTATTGGAAAGATTGCTGCCTCATATTGGCAGTTGCTGTTGTCATGGACCCTCGTTTCAAGATGAAGCTTGTTGAGTTCAGTTTCTCAAAAATCTATGGCCAGGATGCTGCAAGATATATAAAGATGGTTGATGATGCAATACATGAGCTCTATCAGGAGTATGTGGCCTCTCCACTCCCACTGACACCGGTTTATATACCGCAGCAAGAAGAAGGCAACTTTGCTGTTGCCAACAATGTTGTTCATGGCACCAACATAAGCAGCATTGATGCAATTGAAATAGATGATAGTATGGCTATTGTGAGTGAAAATGAAGGGATGGCTATCGTTGACATGAAAGATGACATGGCCATTGTACAGGTTGAGGCAAATGATGCCATAGTAATTGCAGAGGCAAACAATGATGTCAAGGTTAACATTGATGGAATTAATGGAGAGGCATCGGATACCCGTGCTCTTGTTGAGGTCAAAAATCCAGAGGCAATAGCCATCGAGACGAAAGACCTAGGAAATGCTGTCAACAACACCGGTAATATTAGAACACCATCTTCACTTTCGACTGGGGATAACCTTCTAGACTTCGATATTTACATATCGGAAATGGCTGTCCACAATCAGACCAAGTCAGAAATAGATCAGTACCTAGAGGAGTCCCTGGTGCCTCGAATCCAAGAGTTTGACATACTAAATTGGTGGAGGCTGAACATTCTTAAATATCCAACTCTTTGCAAGATGGCCCGTGATGTTTTGTCCATTCCAATGTCGATGTTATCATCATTCTCCTCTGGGAGTGGCAGCAGATTGCTTGATGATTACCGGAGCTCATTGCGTCCAGAAATAGTTGAGGCTCTTTTCTGCACCAAAGACTGGCTTCAGTATATGCCCCCCATGTCAGAAACAGCTCCCCCTACACCTTTGAAGATGGAAATTTAGGCTTAAGGTCAGGACCTTCGTTTTCATTAATTGGTAGTAATTGCTTTAAAAGGATGACTTAGATTCATCTTCTTTCATTTGATCAGGTAAGCATTTGTATGTTCATGTTTAAACGAGAATATATGTTTGCTGATCACTTTTTCCTTGTCTGTTTTTCCCTCTTGATGTATTCATCATGTTGGATATAAGCCCGAGATTGACCCAAGATAGATCTGAATGGTGGCAAAGAATCCATGTAGCTTACCCTACTTAATTGTGGGAAAAGGTTTTTTTTGTTATTTGTTGTTGATGTATTCATCATGTTCAAGCTTTTCTTGCTAAAAGATCTAGGTCTCTTCAAAATTGTGGAAGGGTTACATATAGTCATCAAACATCTCTCATAATATGGTATTTGCAACTAGACTGAGATTTGCACCAAACGTCGAGATGACCATGATTTCTCTTAGGACTTCTTTTCATGGAGTGATTTTCTAAGGCTTGAAAATGCCCTTTTCGGCACTTGTCTTAAATTCGTGTTTAATCTAAAATAACTCCTTCCGCCTTCTTTTTGGCAACATGGGCCTTGTCCTTTGTCAGAGCAAATACCCTCTGCTACCTTTTTCAGCTGATGACCCTCAACCCGTCTCGTCTCTTAGTCTAGCCCTTCCTCCACCTGATTGCTCCTCTTTAGGAGGCAAGGTACTTGGACTCGCTCACCATTGGTCAACTCGTGATAATCCTCAAAGCTATAACCTCGAGCAGAGGGGCTGATTTATTATATAAGCATAATTGTAGAAGTTAGGGGAAGTAGCATCTTTATAGTGAGATTTAACTATAGAGAGTAGTGGCTTGAAAGGGAGAATGCGTTGCAACTCTTGTTGTGCTCTCTTGTTACTTTTTCTTGCTTAAGTGGAGAAGATGGATCTTGTCGTGAGAGTAGATAAACTTATTATAGTCTCAAAATTTTGATATTTAGTTTGCGCTTTGTAAAAAATTCAATTGTTATGTTTTCTTTTTGGTCTGGCTATTAACCCTACGGTTCTTCCGATTTTAGATCTTTCTTTTAGACCGACTTTTGGGGCAAGATATTGAAGGTCATCTACCGTCATGTAGTCGAGGAAGTGTGGAATTTGGCTATTGGTTCTTTTCCATATGCTAATTTGCTATGCTACCAAGGTAATTTCGTGAAGATGCTAACAATATTGCCCCAGAGAGGCAAACAAACACTGCTGCAGCATTACATGAGAGGTAGTACCACATTACATGTAAGATAGAACAATTGGAACTTCACTCAAATAGCACAGGCAACATATAGATACTTCATGAATACATCAAATATCACGGTAAACTTCGCATAGCCTTGATGGCTGCAATTAAGCAGTTGCAGGTCTCTCTCCAGACGTTCATCTTCTCGTGTCCATCAGTAATGTACACAAAGTAATAGTTTACGAGTTGCCCGATAAGATAAAGCTTGAAAATGATTGTAGTTTGATATTCTTGGTAAGTATCTGAAAACAGTAGGTACGAACTCACAGGAAGTTACCCTTGATCAATAAGCTGATTTTTTTACTGGTTCTCAGACTTGCCATGATGGCGTTACTTTGATATATAGCAAGACACTCTTGGTGATTCCAGTGACATGTTGGCGTTATGTTGATTTTCGGGGTGGCAAAATGATACTGAAATCAATGTTGAAGGCCATAGGGGCGAATGTGGATCTGTGCTTCTTGGTAAGCGTTCTCTCCAGACATTGAATCTATGGAAAAGCTTCTATCTTCATGGGGGCTGGCAATGCCCTAATAAGATTGCAATCTCTTTCACGAGTCATGTTGTGATGGTTCATATTAGAGGTGAGCACATGATAGGCTTTTCTGACAGAGAAAATGACTAAGATGCTAGATATAATGACCATGGCTCATCGTATGGCTCTCACAGCTTGTCAAAGCCTCTTTAGGATGCAAGAACTCCTCAAAGCATTGCTTAGAAAAAACGAAACAGAATGCCAGCATCCACTACTGTCAACCCAAGCATCACAAACCAACTGTCCTCGACCCACAACCAACAAAAAATACATGAAAATTTGATATTTAACGCCCCCTCGCCCATCCACACCCATCCAGTCATTAATCGAAATTCTGGAACATCTCCCATCCCCCAATACCGGATGCATATGAATATCCAACACGGGCACCATAGAGCGAATTCCTTTCCAGCACATGGAAGATGATGAGTGTGAATATAGATAGAAGAACGTGCATTGATGTCATGTATGTCTGTAAGCAAATGACATGACAAGTCCACATTCCCTCGCAATCTAGCCATCGACTTCATTGGAAGTACCTTATTCATGCACTCTAGATGACGAATACTGAGGCCCCCCTGATCCAACAGGAGGGTGATCGTGTCCTAACTTACTAAATGCATCCCTTCAGTGTTGTTGCTTGAGGATTTCCCTAAGAACTGTCACATGCATGCCGTGAGGCATTGACCGATTCCCACCAGGGATCATCCGAGTGGGCATGAACAAAATAGGTATAGCTGACTGCCAAGACTGTCTAAAAAAACATTTCTCCCATCTCTGGATAGACAGGATGCATTCCATATGGACTTTGGCTCCAGCCGCTAAATGATTGGAATCCAATCTGCCTGTTAAAGAGGAGCACAAGTCAAAGGCAATCCAAAAAAACTAATGGGAATAATTGAAGGAAGTTTAATACTTTACATCACAACAGAAGCACGGAAAAGAGCAAAAAAATTAGCAATTACAAATAGTTCATCACATGAACTTAGATGAGTAAATCACATGAATTTAGATTTCAACGCAACAAAATAAATATGAATTGCGAAACCATAATCTTAAGGAAACACTTTCCCATTATGGTTTCATATATTATCAAGAATATTAAGAAGAGATCATGGTTACCTCTTGTAACGCGAGTCTCTAAAAGAAGATATCTACCGAATGAAGTCCGATCTGAAGACTCTCCTCTCACGGACACAATGATGAGTCGCTCAGCTTCCACGAACAATGATATCAACTTCTTCTTGAGGTTGTCCACACAAGCATGAGATCTACATGATCTCAAGCTCTTTATTTTTCACGAAATTGAATGCTCCTTCATGTACGACAAGCGCAACGAAGAAGACGGTCTTCTCTTCCACAGGGTCACACTTATGAAGAGAGAAGAGGGGATTGGTGGTGGGCATGTAGGGATAGAGTATAGGATGTGTACTTAAGAGACTTCTACTCAACTCAGACTCTCATAATGCAAAGGTACTTTATGCGTTGAAAGAGAGAGAGAGATGTACCCTCTCTTTTATACATCACGGCCCTTAGATGATCACTCAAGGGTTAGGTTCATATCCTACTCCTATTAGGATTGAGAGACATGTTGCCTCTCAATTATTCATCAAATAAATAAACAACAAACAAAAAAAAGGAGAGTGCTGATAGAATCAAGACTCAGGGTGGATGGACAAGCTTCCCAAGCATGGATGTTCACCATTTCCTAATTCATATTCTATTTGTCGTTTGCTAGCTGTTGCATTATCTTCGTGATAATTAAACTATTATAATTGGAAACTTTATGAGAGTTACCTCATGACTAACGATTCTTTATTCATAATCCCAAAGTAAAATATAAATCTAATTTACATTTAATTCTCATTGTGAATCACATTCACATGTGTGCCTTGAAATAATATGAATCATATTCATATATAAATATATATTGATTATTATGGGTCAATTAACATTAATTAAATACATACTACGTGGATCATATCCACAAAACCTTGATATAAATATATCCATGATAATAACAATTGCTATCATAACATTTATATCATTTAGTACGAGTCCTAATCCAATTAGGACGTGTGAGAAGAGAAATCAAATACCTGGAGATAATGTCGAGGAGATCATGCTATCCACGTCTAGTGACTTGAAACTTTGTATAACTATCATATTTCAGGGTTTATACCACTTTTGGTGAAATGCATCACTTATGATTGCTGAGCTTGAGCCGAAATGTTTGATAGTCTATGTGAGCTCAACAAAACACATTACACTCTCCATGAGTTCAATAAATGAGCACATTAATGAAATCGGCTTTCACTTCATTTCTAATCATAGTCCAAACCATTTGGAGCTTAGAAATGAGCTCAAGAAGTAAGTTTTCCTTCATTTCTTTTACCATTTTTTCAACATTCGGACATTGAAATTGTAATTAGAAATTAGAAATTAAAATTAAATGAAATGAGACTTAATCTAATTAATTTTTGTATCATTAAATCCATGAAGTAGAGTCACTAAAATCCATCCGATTTCATCATTCCCTCAGAATGGGTGTCATGCTAGATGATCTATTAAGATAAATTTAACCTAGAGTATTCCTAATGCTCCTTCATCCTTCATACTAGAAGACTTTGGTATATCTGAAGTTCAAACACTAGTTGGATTGTCTTCTTCATGACATATCAATAGATTTCTCAATCGATAATTTAGTCGATAATATTTATCATATACTTTCCAAAAGCATATAATAATATCTTGAATTCATGTCTTATTTCATTAACAAGACGACTATGCATCGAATTCTTTATAATCTCAAAAATATCTCATGAGTGAGCTCTATCTCTTGGTTCATCAGCTATGAACATATATGATTCTTTTGAAAGATCATACTTCTCATATGTCATCATACGCACACCAACTCATCAGCATATGGAACTTGATCAGGTCTTCAACCTAATGATCTATCTAATGTGTACATTCAGGCATATAGATGTATATATGTCTATGGTCAAAGTATGTGTCCCTGATCGTGACAGTTACGATTCATGAATCAGTTTATCTCGACCACATCAAGTCCCGATACCTTCAATCACTATTCTTATGCAAAGGATTTGCATCAAGAAGACATTCAGAAATCGGACTTTAGAGAAAATTTTCCATCTCTTTCTCAGAGTAGAGATCATTATTGAACAAGCAAGATATTCACTATGGTTATTGTACATAACTCTAATTGTACAAAGGGACATTAATTTGAATGCATTCATAAACACTCATTTCAAACATACATGAGAACACAATAATGCATTAATTGGTCGCCAAGAACTTACAAGTCCAAGAATGATCCCCCATGGAATCTAATGATCGTTGCACGCTCTTCAGTACCATCCTCTCAAAGGATAAAAGGTGCAAAAGTGGATTTAATTTTTTTATTGATAGATCCAAGTGTTTTCCAAAAATGTCATGTTTTGTGCTCATCCCTTTGACCTTCAACCCCCCTTCATCGATGAAAAAAACATGTCATCAACATATAGTACAAGAGAGGGGTGGAAGTGTCATTCTGTAAAGAGACAGAGATGCCCTTCTGATGAATCCACATTTCATCATCTTTATTCTATCATTTTGGCACCAAAAATCCTAGCAAATGCCTGTAAATAGCCTTAAATACATCATCTTAGCATTCATGCATGTGCATCATATTAGTGTATAAAATGCTGTAATTAAAGCCAAAATTATAGAATAAATAAAGAAAAGAAAAAGAATAAAATATTGTAAATATTTTATGATCCAAAACCCCTGAGACCTAGGCATCTTGATGAATAGGTCGACCAGGAATAAAGTAGGGGGAGATAGGGTCAAAATACAGATAAAATACCTATACATTCTATTCATTCTTTATTCATTTTGGGACCTATTTTTGGTTCTACTTTTTATACATCAAATAAAGAAACTTTTTACATAAAAGTAGCTTCTAGATCTAGCTTCTCTGTGAATTGTAGATAATTTTACAAGGAAAAATACAAAATTGATTTCACAGAAAAATAATGTACAGATAAAAAGTTATGATCTGAATAAAATTCCAGAATCCCAACTTCCCAGACCCGTACCTCACAAACGACAACTCCAAATGCAGCATACTCACCTTTAATTGTATATAGAAGAAAATAATCTAATTAATGGCGGTGTTTTCACATTTGGCGGAGCTACGGTTTGAAAGTTGAGTTTTGGACCCACCTTGTATAGCTGTACTAATTAAAATATTCAATTTATTCTTTATTCATTATTTAGTCATTTTTATATTTTTATAATGTTGTAAATATTACTTATAATAAATATGTGTATTGAAATCAGAATAAAAATGCAAAGAAAATGCAAAATAAAAATACTTGTAAATAAATACATAGATACAATACCTATGTGTATACCTATACAAGATATACTTTCATTTTATTAAATATACAAAACATATCATAAAAATTAAATAAAAATATACTTATGTAGATAAAAGTATTTTATAATTTTAGAAAATAATAAACAAAAATAATAAAATCAAAACATACAAAATAAAAATAAAAGGATACGATATATAGATAATATACCTATATAGAGGTATAAAAGCAACTTGTAAAAATAAAACTCATAAAAATAGATAAAAATCGTAATAAAATACTACATAAAATACCGAATATTTTTTATTTTATAATCATAATTTAATTCGACGTATTTCTATTTTTAAATGAATTAATAAAAGATTTAATCAGGGTTTTTCCTGGTTGGTCCACGTGGACCAACTGGGCGCAAGCCCTAGTTGACTCTGGTCAACTAGGTGTCCTAGACCCCTGTGGCTCCTGACAACCTCATTTTTGACCCAACTTCACGGATTTCTCGAGGCCAAATCTTTCACCTTTTTGTGTTGCAACATTCTGCAACATTATTCCTCGATCTTCCCTCTAGCTCGCCCATGAATAATTTTGGTCTTTGGACCCAAGATTTGCAAGATACTCATTGATCTTTGAACCCCTATCACCTCGGGTCAAACCAAATATAACGACCCCCCAACTTTGAATTCAAGTTTGAACACCTTCGGTCCACCCTTCCTTGCTCTTCTCGTGCTCCAAGCACTCGTGGAGGTGACAGCTCTCACGCCGTGCGTTCAGCCAGGGCAGAGGAAGTCGGAGGCGCTTCCACCACCTCCCGCAAAGTCGCCGGTCGAGGTATCTTCTTCCTCTGGCTCCGGCCATCGAGGACCATTTCCCCTTGTATCTCTTTGCATCTTTAGGTTCCTGTTAGTCTAAGGATCGAAAACCATCAAAAAAATTTGAGTTCCATCGACCATTTCGTCCGATCAAGCACCTTGGCCGGAGCGCACCTCCGGCTGTGCACCCACATCTCGATACGCGCCTTCCCCCGACCATCCAAGGGTCCAGGCAGTTTGCCCTGGACCCTTTGACCATTTTTGCAGGTCAAAGCCGAAGTGGAAACATTTGGAGGCGAGTTTTGAAGCTCGCCGGAGCTAACGGAGCTCCCCAGCTCCGCCGGCCACCAACGAGCACCACGACCACCGCCGTGGCTTTTTGATGCCCCCAGAAGATAGAGGAGGACCAGAGGAGGCTCCGGCCCGATTTTGAAGCCCAGAAGCCACCGGAGTCGGCCGGAGGAGCTCGAGGAACCTCGCCCAGTCGGAGCTCCGCCGTGTTCTTCCAACCGCCTTCGCCACCGTCCGATCAAGGGAGCCCCTCCAGATCGCACCGTCGCCGTTGGATCGCGCCACGCCTCGACTGTTGATCTCCCCTGGAGATCTAATCTCAGCCGCGGATCCACGAAGCGTCATCGGCCGTTCGAAATGCGCCACGTGTCAAGTGGCAACTTCATCGCCGTCGGATCGCGCGTCGAGGGTATTTTGCATCTACACCCTCGCGCCTTTGGTATTTATTATTTAGTATTTAAACTTTCGTCTGTAGTGTAAAAACTTTGGGTTATTTGCACAAAGACCCCCGAGCTCTCCATATTTGCATCCAGGTCCTTTGCCACGTTACCTTACGTGACCTGTACACGTGAGGTATGGGCATTTTGCACTGGGACCCTCGGTCTTTGTTGTATTTTGTTTTAGTACCAAAACTGTGACATCACATATTAAATTTTTGGATATTTTGCAAGTAAGCCCCCAGGGTGTTGGATTATTACATTTTAGTCCTCGCCAGGCGCGTGCAAGTCACGCGCCCTGGTGGGAAAATTGCTAGGACACCCAGGCGGGTTTTGTAATTGGATTTTGGTGCTATAAATTGAATATTCAGTTCAAACTTTTGTGGAAATTTGCATGTATGCCCCTGGATGTTTGAGAAATTGCATAAATACCCCTGCCAGACTTGTTTAATGATTGGATGCTTGTTCTAATTATTTAACCTATCATTTTAAGTCCAAAAATTCCACAAAAATAGGGTTTAGCTCCTGTTAACTTGTACTTTGACGCTATCACTTTAGTTTTTGATTTTATTTTATTTGCACCTTTACTAAAAATCAAAAACATGCTCTTTGTTCACTGTCTCGCTTAGAAAATGCCAAAAAAATATTAAAATACCTCTAAAAATTCCAAAAAAATTACCTAGCATCTATTTTATCCTATTTTAGTGTCAGTCCAAAAACCACTAAAAATCTCAAAAGAAAAACACTAAAAATTTAAAAAGACTCAAAAACTTCAAAAAAATCTAAAAAATCAAGGAAAACTCCAAAAAATACAAACTCAGCTCCTGTTTGTTCTTTATTCTGTTCTCTTTATTTGAAAAATAGTGTGAAAAATTTTGTTCACTGTTTGCTAATTTTAATTCCCATTTTCCTCACAGCCAACACATTTTCCACTGTTTTGCTTTATTTCAGTATTTAAAAATACCAAAAACACTTTGAAAAATCCCCAAAAATCACAAAAATAGTAAAAAATCCTAAAAAACACAAAAATACTTTATTTCTGAATGTTTGGATATTTTTGCACATTTTTATAAATATTTTATCTTGTCTTTTATTACATTGTTTATAAATTCCAATATTAAAAAGAGAAAAAAATATAAAATATAAAAATCAGAAAATTAAAAATCAAAATACAAAATTAAAAATTAAATAAAAATAAAAAAAATTAAAATTAAAAACCCACAAAAATTTCCTTTGATTGCTTGCTTAGTGTAGACACATGACACACACACTCACTTGTGCACAAATTTTTGAATTACCCTGTTTGTCCCTGTATTCGAACTCTCTGCATACTTGCCCTTTACATCATTTGTGCAGAGTTAAAAATAAATTTTAACTCCACATTATTTCTAATTTATTGATCTTTAATGTGGGTTAATTGTTGATTAAATTCTGATTTTGATTGGTCGACACTTCGACTGTGTTCCCGCCTTGTGTGGAGCACAAGACCGATCGATTTTCGAGTTTATCACCTTCCTTTACATCACATTCCTCATCATAATAAGGAGAACGATTGTAACAAGAGCAAATACCAATGGTGTGAGAGGAAATCATGTCTAACCCCTCATTTTGGCTAAAATACCACCTTTGGGCTTCTGATTGATCAGTAGAGAGAGGTCATGGTCATACATCTCTTCATCCAGGAGATCCAAAAATCCTATAATACAAACTTCGTCAATGCCGACCACAAGAAACACCAATCTACACAATCATACCCCTGGGAAAAGTCGACCTTCCGAAGAAGGCCCCTCAGGCCAAGGCCATGCCACTTCCAGTCACCCATACTCTCTAATGCCATCAAAACAGTATCCATACACTGCATGTTTGGGATAAAAGCAGTATGTACCTCCACAATCATATCATCCATAGTAGCATGTAGCAGTTAGCCAAAGCTTCCACTGCCACCATGTAAACTGCACTAGGAAGCACAATAGGGCAGAAGTCCTCAATTCTCTTTGAGACTTCCCTTAGGCATAAGAGCATGAAGAAACACTAGGAGGCGTGGTGAATAGTATTTAAGTGGGATAATGATCAATTTAAAAATAAATTTGCTCTAAGAACAGACCATAACAAGCAAACCACAATGCATAGAGATTTATGCAGGTTTACCTACCTTGGGGCTACGTCCTATGCATGAGCTTGACCTTCCCATGGCTTACAAATGCTCCAATAAATGAACTACTTCTGGTGTAATCCAAACCTACCTACAAGCACATGAATTTCCAATATTTATCTTCTATACAAGATCTAGAGATGCACAACCTCAATCAAATTTATTTTCTATATAAGAAGAAAGGGTTTTACATATGATGTCTCAAGTAAGGTTTTAAAAACTGACCAGACATCAAATTGAGCAGGTATCGTTTTTTTGTTTTACTTGTCGGACCAGTGGGATCGAGCACTCGAATCGAAGATGATGTGATGAGTTCACAAGAACCGTAAAAAAATCGAAACATTATGTTGTTGGCTTGGTTCATGGTTTGAATTGAGTTAGATTGATTTAAAAATAAATATGAATAATGCTACATGATTTATTTAAAGGATTTTTACATTTTTTCCTTCCATGTTTTTCCAATAACATTATATTCCTATTTTTGTACAATTACATGTGTGTGCATATATTTTTACAAAAGTCATAGTAGTGACATTTTATTAGTACATAATTCTGCTCCTATATAATGCCAATATAAAGACAATATTGTGATTTTTCAGAATATAGGAATACAAATGTAATTGCTAAAAAGTTAGGGGTATAAATGTTATTAGAAAAACTCGAAAGGATATAATAAATATATTTTATAAAATTTATGTAAATATATTTATGTGATGTCTAAAATTAACATTTTTAAAATTATTCAAACTCTAATTGATGACAAGTATTATTAATTTACAGTTTCTCAAACTTTGACTGACAATTTCTTCTTTACATTGAGCTTACGTTTGTTGTTGTTGGAAGGGGACAACCTCATGCACGATACGGGAAGATAGAGGCAATGCTCATGACATGAAGGGAAAAGTGATATTGGGTCATTGGCACACATGGAAGGAGAAGATATAAAGGAGTACCATGCTATGAATTAGAATGAAACTAAATAGTTTTTAGAAATTTGAAATTTATTAAAAAATAAAATTAATTTTTGTCAAAAAAATGGATGATTGCGCCAGTGATTTGGTTCAATTGGTTCAACTGGATTGAGCGGTCTAAGTAGATTTGACTAGTTTTTATTTTCAGAGTCAAAATTGAGTGGTTGGACCATTTTTCTTC
Organism: Ottelia alismoides; assembly: GCA_037367405.1. Classification (NCBI taxonomy): domain Eukaryota; kingdom Viridiplantae; phylum Streptophyta; class Magnoliopsida; order Alismatales; family Hydrocharitaceae; genus Ottelia; species Ottelia alismoides. The sequence goes on along the minus strand of JAZKJV010006631.1, from coordinate 267,772 downwards.
CAATTCTTGGTTTACCCAGTTGAACCGGTCGGTTCGGTGCGGTTTCAAATCCTTGGTGTCAAGGTACACAATCAAATCAAGATTTATCTTCCTTTTGAGAAGAATTTCTTTTTATACAAAAGTGCCTTTTAACCAAGAGTAAATATAAAATACAAATATTTTAATACAATTTTATAAGCATGGAGAAATATAAATGAAAATCGAGAGGGACTTTAGAGCAAAAGGTTGTTGAGATCAAGAGCTGGGTATCACGAAGAACATAGAGTGCTTGCTTTGGCTAAACCTCTTATTAAACACACAAGATTTGTCTCACAAAAATAGAGTGCGATAATGAGTAGAAAACTTGTGCATTTGATATGTGTTTCCAAGGTGGAGTGTAGGGTCTTTTTACAAGCTAAAGAGCTGAAAATAGCAAGTCATAAAACATCTCAATCAAAACAGTTGAGAACATGTTCTACTTACTAGTGTACCGGTGCAAAATGGGACGTACGGTGCATCAAAGCAGAAACACATCATAAAAAGGTTTCAACGACTAGTGTGTACTGATGTACACAAATGTGTACTTGAGCAACTTTTGTTAATTACAAGAATCGACATGTTGAAACGACTAAGTTCAATAAATGGTCAACGATAAAAATGTATATGTAACGGAACGGGATTAGGTCCCCGGTCCGTTATCGAGGAAAATTGGCCCTGACAACTTGTTGGGTTCGGACCCAATTGGACCTGTTGGCGACCACCCAAAATGCTTAAGCTCAAGTTGTCAAGTAGTATTCCCCACCACTTATGCCCCAAAACATAGTTCCACATGGAAAACTCATAAAGTGTGGATGTGGTATATAAGTGGTGGGGATTACTACTTGACAACTTGGGCTTAAGCATTTTGGGTGGTCACCAATGGGTCCAATTGGGCCCGAACCCAACAAGTTGTCAGGACCAGTTTTCCTCGATAACGGACTGGAGACCTAAGCCCGTTCCGTTACAAATGGTATCAGAGCCAATTTCCCCTGATAGTGGAAAGGGCTACCCGAGAGGTGGAGCCGCCCCTACAAAGAGGTTGGATGAAAAGGCTACCCGGAGCGTGCAACTACCACTATCATTGGGAATAAGTGATGGGCCATGCCGCAACGAGGACGCCGCGAATATAAGTGGGGGAGGTTGTAACACCCTAACCCGAAAACATAGTACCACATGGAAAACTCACAAAGTGTGGGTGTGGTATATAAGTGGTGGGATTACTACTTGGCAACTTGGGCTTAAGCATTTGGGGTGGTTGTCAACGGGTTCATTTGAGCCCGAACCCAACAAGTTGTCAAGGCCTGTTTTCCTCAATAACGGACCGGAGACCTAAGCCCGGGACGTTACAATATACCGATATACATGGACATACATTGGTGCATCAGTAAGTACGTTATTTAGATTTGAACTTATCAAGGTATTAACACATGTGAAAAAGTTATACACGGTGTAATTAATGTCAAATACCAGTGTATGAAGGCTTGTAACAATGCATCAATAGCTAAAGTTGTGCAGACACTTGTGCATTCAAGTGTATATCAGTGTACATAGACATGTACTATTATGATATTATGAAAAGTGTGTTTATGAGTTGTTTTTCATGGTTGTTTTACATCAAATAACTGTATCTAATTTTATTACAAATTGACTTGATAAAGGAAATACAAGACGATGCACTTGACAATGTTTTATCCTTGGCAACATTATCAACGTGTCTAAATAAAATATCTGCTATGATCTTGATCCCGAGACATTCTTTCGTATTTTGATGTAGTTCAAGGATGCGTTGAAGCCTGCATTATAGTTGCTTTAATCTTTTTTATGACTTGATCTTCAATAGCATTTCAATTCCATTTTGTTCATTAATCATAACACTTTGAGAATAATAAAAAAACTTTTATTAAATTCTGGATTTTATGTCTTTTGCAAACTTTGGATACATTGCCATAACCTTTGTACGTATAGAAAATGTTTAATTATGGTACGACTTTTTTGCGTGGAAAGCTTGATTACAATTAGAGCAAATCAAACCTATCGGTGTGGGATTGTAAGCATTATATTCTTTTCATGTAAGCATTATTTTCCATTTGTCCTTTGCATGTGATGCATAAGACTGTATCAAGAGTAGAAAAGTTATCATTGATGGACACTTCTCAGTTAAATTGATAACTTTCTCGTGGCTATTCATTATTATTTTGAAATTACCTCTCTACTCTAATATTAAAATTTAAGCCTATTAATTATATTGTTGTTTGATGACAACAAACTTTTGATTACATATAATAGTGTAGACTTCATGCCGGATTTTCTCTGAGTATGAATTATAAAAAAAACAGATTTATGGAGAATGAATCACAAAAGAAAAGCTATTTAGTTGGTTTAAGTACATGTTTTAATAAGGGATATTTACACCCATAACCCTAAGTAATATGGTAATTACCCAGAAACCTTCTATAAACACTAATTATCCTCAGGACCCTGAATAACCACGCCGTTTTAGTCCCATAACCTTCCGTTAGTTTCGTTCGTTAACTCAACGATAGTTGAGTTAATCTAACCCAATTCATGATCCTACGGTGGAGGTTAATCAAAAAAAAAAGAAAAGAAGGAAGGAGGAAGTGGGTTCCATCCTGGAGCTAGTACAATGGGAACTTTCACGGAGGAGGCCGAGCAGCGGGGGAGGGGCGGCTGCAGGCGGAGTCGCGCGGGGGTGGGGGGGGCTGCAGGCGGAGTCGCGCGGGGGAGGGGGGCTGCAGGAGGAGTCGCGCGGGGGAGGGGGGGCTGCAGCCTGCAGGCGGAGGCACGAGGGGGCGGGGGGACCTGGGATGGTGGGTGCTGCTTGGAGGTCGAAGGGGAGAGGAGGAGGTTGTCGGAGGAGCTTGCTGCTTGGAGGAGGAGGTGGGTGCTGCTTGGAGGAGGAAGAGGATAAGATGGAGGAGGAAGGTGATAAATGAACTTTTTTGTAAATAATAGAAACTTAAAGGGTATAAATATAAAATACATAACGGATACCGTCAATAGTTAACGGTAAAATGGATGGAAGTTGACTCAGGGTTATGTAATGTAAGGGTTAAACATTATTCGGGGCTCTGGGTGTAATTCGTGCTTGCGCAGGGTTCCTGGGGTAATTACGAGATTACTCAGGGTTATGGGTGTAAATATCCCTTTTAATAAAGAGAGGAACTCCAAATTATGAAGAACCAGATCAAAACTATGGACAACACATAAATGAAGAAAGAAGAATTTTGTAATAGGCATATGCATAAAGTCTCAATATATATGCATATGTAGTATATAGGAATGTTAGGAGATTTCTTTAAAGTTATCATACTTTATTTCAAATTCATACTGATCGATTACCCTTGTTGATTTGATTGATTAATAGCCTCTACTATTTCCGATCAATTACCTCGTTTACTCTAATCGACCAGTTGAAATCATTATTTATTTCCAATCGATCAACTTTCTAGAACATATCGATTACTTTAAGTTATTGTTCTAATTCTTATCGATCATCCAAGTTATATGATCGATCACTTAAGCTTATTGTTGATTGATCGATCGATCATTCACTTTTTGAATAATGATGCCCCCCCACACACGCATGTGCGCACATGTGCACATGCATGCACACACACAATATATATATATATATATATATATATATATATATATATATATATATATAGGGAGCCGGGAGCCTGCACCCAGGGGTGTAGGTAACTCCCTGCACCCGGCTTTTTTTCTCATTATTTTTTGGTTTTTTTCGAAAAATCTTTGGGGGATTTACTTAATATATTAAGGGGAATATGTGTTTCAAGTTTCATGCAAAACAAACATTCTTAACATGTTCATCTAGAATGGGTCATTTTCAGCAATTCCAGGCCGTTAAAATTTGATGATCTTGATGGAGATGATAGAAGTCTCAAATTAAGTTGAAATTGAAATGACATCATGGTGATATATAGTAATATAATTACCCCAAAGTTTCATTTCAAGAAAAAATAAAAAAATCATGAAAAAATGACCCGGGTGTAGGTAGTTACCAACACCCCCAGGTGTAGGATCCCTTTTCTCATATATATATATATATATATATATATATATATGAGGTAAAGGAGGCTACTCCCTGGGAGGATCCAACGGGCTGCTCCCACCTCAATTTTCCCCTAAATTTTTTTTATTTTTTTGGAAATTAAAAATTTGTATATACATCACTATATCCGTCTAACATTCTATTAAATTTGGTCAGAAACAGACTCCTACGGCCTCCATCCAAACATGGTCGATTTAAAAAATCCTGCAACCGTTAAAAAATGATGTCTGGATGGAGGGCTTAGGAGTCTCTGTTTCTGACGAAATTTTAATAGAATGTTAGAGGGATATAGTGATGAATATACAAATTTTTATTTCCAAAAAAATAAATTTTGGGGGAAAATGGGGGTGGGAGCAGCCCCATTTACCTCATATATATATATATATAGAGAGAGAGAGAGAGAGAGAGAGAGAGAGAATTGTAAAATTATATACATGTGTGTATAGGGTTATATGGGGCAACCCCCTTGGGGCAACCAACATGGCTGCCCTCGCCCCATTCTTCATCAATTTTTTTTATTTTTTTTAAATATCACCATGTATATTCATCCCCCTCCTATATGTCATTCAAATTTCGTCAGAAACAGAAACTCCTATGCCCTCCATATAGAACATGTATGATTACAATAGTTCTAAGACTGTTAAAATTACCTATTCTAGATTGAGGGCATAGGAGTTTATATTTCTGACGAAATTCGAATGACGTATATGAGGGATATAACGATGAATATACATGGTGATATTTTTTTAAAAAATAAAAAATTGAGGAAAATGAGGTGAGGGCAGCCACATTGGTAGTCTCCAGGGGACAACCCTATTTTTTCCCATATATATATATATATATATATATATATATATATATGGGTTATATGGGGCTGCCCTCACCTCATTTTTCGTCAAAATTTTTATTTTTTTGAAAAATATCGCCATGTATATTCACCCCTATATCGCCATGTACACAAACAGATGCACGCACGCACGCTCGCGCGCGTGCGCACGCACGCACACACACATATATGAGAAAAATGGGGTAGCTTCCAGCCCCATTTTCCCCCATTTTTTTATTCACACACACATATGAGAAAAATGGGGCTACTCCCACCCCCATTTTCCTCATTTTTTTGAAAAATAAAAATTTATATATTCATCACTATATACATCTAACATTCTATTAAAATTTCGTTAGAAACAGAGACTCCTATAGCCTCCATCCAAATATGGTTGATTTAAAAAATACAGCGACCGTTAAAAAAATGACGTCTGGATGGAGGGTCTAGGAGTCTCTGTTTCTGGTAAAATTTTAATAGAATGTTAGAGGGATATAGTGATGATATACATATTTTTATTCCAAAAAAATAAAAAATGAGGAAAAATGGGGGTGGGAGCAGCCCGTTGGCTCCTCCTAGAGAGCAACCCCATTTCTCTCTCTCTCTCTCTGTAGATATATATAGTGATTTAATGGAGCTGCCCCCTGAGGTAGCCAACTTGGTTTTCCACCCCCTATTTCGATGTTTTTTTAATTTTTTTGAAAAATACCGCCATGTATATTCATCCCTATATCCCTACTATATGTCATTCGAATTTCATCACATACGCCCTTCATCTAGAACATGTAATTTTAATGGTCTTAGAACTGCTGTAATCGTACATGTTCTAGATAGAGGGCATGCGAGTCTCTGTTTCTGACGAAATTCGAATGACATATAGAAGGAGCACTTGACTAAAATGTCAAAAAATAACGTGGGAGTAGCCATGTTGGCTGCCCAAAGGAGCAGCCTCAATAATATATATATATATATATATATAATTAATTTTACAACTGTCACTTGAACATGGCCATAAACATTGCAACTCGTAACGACATTGTTTATTGTGGTGAAGGATGTCACGATATAGTCCTGACAATGAGCGTGGAGCAATATTCAATTTGTAAGAATCCCAAAAGGTTAAAAATCCCCCGACATCAACTAAGGAATGTTTCTTGGCCATTAGTTAGTTGCTAGTCATAGCATTGGTCAACGACTAAGAAAGAAGGGAGAACTTGCCCCTTGTGTGTGTGTGGAAAGAAGGGAGAACTTGTCCCTTTATGTGCGTGTGCGTGCGCGTGCGTGTGCGTGTGTGTTATCGTCTCACCACTTTTGTAGTGAGCCCTCCATCTCATCCATTTAATTCAAATCACACGATTGTGATAAATGACACATTAATTGTATTATTTTAATAATAAGAAAATCTATTTATCATTTTTCACATTCTAAAAATAGTATGTGACAATCTACAATTTCATAACCCTGATTATCTCCTCTCTCTCTCTCTCTCAACTCCCCTTTCTCTTTCTCGACGGCGCGTGGGTGATGAACCTCAGTTTCATCATCTTTATTTGTTATAATTAACCCCCTTGCTTAAGGTTTTGTCAATAAATCCCTGTTATTGTCTAATAATTAACAGAGCCCTAAATAAATTAAAAACCACAAAAAATGACAAAACAAAAATTCGTGGTATTTTTAGGCTTAAAAATACCTTCAAAAATATTTCGGGCCCTTGTTTGATCTCTTTTCGAGTTTTGGTCAACATGAAATTTGTAGATCTCGTCAAGATCTACAACTTTCATGTTTTGAGTTTTCTCAAATTCGGCCATCTTAAGCCTCAAAAATCAAAAATACATTCGAATAAATCTGATTGGGCCACGTGGCCCATTCTGGAGGCGCCACGTGGCCCCGCCTCCTTGTTTCAGCCGCCCGCGATCTGGACCTTTGGATCTTCTCCTGAGATCCAACGGTCCCAAGCTCTACGTACGCCCCTTGACCGCGACCGTCTGATCATCTCCCACTCCTCATCATCACCGTCCGCCAGCGCGCACTCCTTTGCTTGACACGTGGCGCCTCCATCCGCCACTAATCACGCCGCCTTAGATCCAATCCCAGTCGTCGCTCCGCGCTTAATCCCGCACCGTCGGATCTTCAGATCCAACGGTCTTGCTTCATCGTCTACCTCCGGTTGACCTTCCTCCCCACGTTCGCCATCTCGCGCCCCACGCGCACCCTTCCCATTTCTTCGCCCTCACCAGCCATCACCTTCACGTGCCAAGCACCCCACGATCTTCTCCGATCTTCCCTCTACCCCGCGCACTCCTCTAAGACCCACGAACACCTCTCCACGCTTCCCATTTCCTCCTCAAACCCACGTCGCCCACCATTACCTCCGCCACTTCTCCCTTCAAATACGCCTCCACCTCACCATTCCACCGGTGTCCATCTTTACATGGGGCCTCGCCCAGCCCTCCGCCACCTCCCAGTGACAGGGGGAGGTGGCCGGATAGAGCGAAGACGACGAGGCTCCTGGTGAGACCCTCCGCCTTCGACGGCGGAGTTGCGGCGACCTTTAGCCGCCCGAGCTCGCTGGGGAGGCCGCCCAGTACGTTGCGAAGACCCCCGAGCTCCTCTCGGAGCTCAAGCCCAGGCCCTTCGACCGCCATTGCCCAGGTAAGGTTTCTGATTTTATTTTGTTTTTCTTCTTCTTTTTGCCTAATTTTCTTAGCATCTTCACGCTCTGTCTCGCTCCGATGACCATCGCTTCAACTCCGCCATCGATTCCCCCTCCTCGCAGCACTCTCCGATCATCCTTCTTTTTCTTCCATACCTCCCGTCACCTTCGACCCACCTCCTCCGCTCTCACGGCGGAGGAGCTCCGAGCTCCTCCATACTCTTCGCCCACCTGAGCTCTCACGTCACCTCATGCACACACATCTTCGCTTCGGATACATGCTATTAACCCTGCAGGTAACATATATGTCAATGGCCGGAGAGTCATCGGACCCGACTTCGACATCGACGTTCTCCTCATCAGCATTCCGATGGGCCGAGCTGAGATACTTGACGCCTCGCCTGAGCTTATGTCTTCATCGACAACCTCTCAGGAGCATCGTGCGAGCTCTATCATCGCCAAGGAAGAGCGGCGGAGCTGGAGCTCCTTCGCCGGAGCTCCAGAAGCGCCGCCAGCTGCGGAGGATGACGAAGGAGCAGTGACCGTTGGATGCTCCGCCCCGGAGTTCATCCAACGGCCACTATGCAGCCACGTCGCTCAAGACCCGCCTCTCCAGCGACCGTTGGATAATCTCGATCCAACGGTCCAGATGGAACCGCGTCATCACCTTCATCAGCCCTTGGATCATCACGACCTAAGGGTTCACATGCAGCCACGTGTCTTCGCCAGAGCCTCTACCGAGCCTCAGCCCCCGAACCTCCGGGCTTGGGAGGTCCGAACCTTCCCCGAGCCTGCAGCGGATCCGAACCTAAGTCCAAGCCAAGCCGAAGCTCCATCGAGCCTCTGCCGAACCTGACTCCGAGCCTGAGACAGCACGTGCCTGGCACGTGCCTCTTGGGCGAATTGCAGAGACGCCCTCGGACTTCTCCAGATTTGCAGAATGGTCCCCGCGCGTATGGAATCTTTACAGGGAAGGCCTCAGATCTTATTTTAATTACATTTTAGTCCTTCCCAGGGACCTTTCTGTAGTTATCATTTCATGTTTTCTTTCAGTTATGCCCTTGTCTTTCTTTATGCATATCTTGAGCATCATGTTTCCGTTTCAGTTGATTTCAGTTTCATTTCGAAGCTCGTTTGACGTTCTTTCTAATGGCATGCTTATTTCATGTAATGGACACTTTAATGTTGACATATTATTTTGATAGCTTTGTGTCTCTTATTAATTAATCCATGCCTTGTTCAAACTGAATTTGTTATCTCGATTAAATCTGGAATTGACTCATTGGATATTTTGCTCATGAATTTGTGTCTAGGGCATATTCCCACTACATTTTCATTGCATTTCATGTCATTTATTTGCATGATAAAATTTGATAAAAAAATGCATGTTTTTATTTATGCATTGTTGTCTGTGCATCATTTGACCTATATGATTTATTTCAACACTTGATTAAACTAACTTAAATCCGATTAATACGAGAGAGGCTCGTGTCCCTGAGTTCGACCTTGGTTCTTGCCAAGTAAAAAATAATTAACGATCATCTCATTTTGATTCATTATCGCATATATTTAAATGAGGTGATCTTTTGACGACCAAAATCGGCTCGACTGCTTCGACATTTCCAAGTGCTAATTTAGCATTATTAAAGGGCCGATTTTGCGGCTCGTCAAATGGCGCCGTTGCCGGGGACACGGCTCATTTCTTTTATTTTCTGGATTTTTGTGTGTTTAATTTAGTGTTCCTTTTTGTAGGTCAATTAACTACATATTTTGCATATAAAATTTTTCTTTCTTATTTGGTATCTAACTATTGTTTCTGTGGCAGGGCCCTTGGTGTTCAAGGAGGCGAGAAGCCGATGTTTCCCGCTGCGAGGAGCCGCAGGAGCATGCTTGGAGCAAAGGAGGAAGAAAAGAAAAAAAATGTGTCTCGCATTTTTGTTGCATTCTATTTTTAATAAACTCGTCTTTTACAGCGGTCTTCGATCGAAGACTCGCGGTTGTAATCGAACGAATGTGGTTGTGTGGGGATCGTCCCCACTTGAGTGTCGACCTAGGATAGGCACGCGGCTCTCCGAGCTCTTTTTAATTTTTCCATGGTTTCTACGTGCTTGATCGTAGGTAGGACACACTTTGAATATAGACGCACTTAATCTCGCATCACTTAGCTAAAATTAATGAAGATCAATCACCGCTAATAGATGCATGACTAGGTGTGGCTTTTTCGACTTGCATGCATGTTGGATTTGAGTTTTCGAAACGGCCCCAGTTTTTTCGCGGCTTTTATCGTCAAATCACTGCATGATTTATCGCTTAGCCTAGATCGCGGTTTCTTCGAATACATGTTTTTCTCGGCTTTCATTTCCTAGCTTGATCACCTAGGATTAATGGAAAATGGAATGAACGGTAGACGATGATTTCTTGATTTTGTGCTAACCTTAATTCAGTGATAACTCAAAATAAAATTGGGACTGTTAATTGCAAGTCAACCATAAATGGAGTAAAATTCGGTTTTGGGAGAGCAACACCCTCAGTTACGCGTTGGTTTTTATTTCACATTTTTTACCGCATAATTATTTAAAGTTTTATCACCAATAAAACCGACAAGATAATCAACCAACCTTGGTTGGATTCATGTGTGAGTTGGTGAAACTAAGGGTTTACTTGCTTGATTGAGCCATATTTGTTGCGACACACAACCCCAAAACCGTAGTCACTCCATTCCATCTCCAAGATTCAATACCGCTCACTTGTAAATCCATCCCTCTTCTTCGTTCACCTTGGGTCTCTTCCAACATTAATCCTCATCTTTATACTTAGGCTAATCTCAGCCTAAGTATAGGGGGGACCCAAGTCCCTGTGATTTCTCTACTCATCTTTTCTTGCCTTTATACTTAGGTTATTTCTAACCTAAGTATAGGGGGGAGTCCCTCTTATCTCCCGTATATTCTTCTCTTTTTAAATGGACCTATGGACTCGTAACATCTAGTGCTATGAGGACATAGCAAAGTTTAAGGATAGGGGGGTATACCGTACATACTAGTTACTTACTTTAGCTAAAATCTGAAAATTTTGAAAAATTAAAAACTTTTTGGCTAAGGTAAAATTTGTTGGACTAAGAGAACTCAAAAGATTTCACGGCTTTTCTAACTATGTTACACTATTTTGATAAAAATATTTTCGAAAATGATTTGAAAAATGAGTTTTTCTTGTTTTGAAAAAATCTTTTTGAAAAATGTTTTGAAAATTCTTTATTCGTGTGACATGGTTTTGAAAATCTTTTATCAAGGAAAGTTGAGTCTAACCTGTGTTTTGACTTTAAAAACTAAAATCCATAAAAATTGCAAAATTTGAAAAAAAAATGTGTGTTTTTGAATGAAGAAGTTGGATTAAACCTCTTACACTTTCACCCAGGATCTGAATTGGTCAAGAAGACTTAGCTTTTTGAGGTCTTTGAGATTTGCGGTTAACCAGCCTTAGCCATCAGGGTCTTAGACTTAATCATCCACATTCCCCTAAGTCTCTAGATTTGCATGCTATATTCCATGCTTAGTCTCAGACAAAAAGAATATGATCAGCACATCACATGCACGACTGCGGTTTTGATTGAGATGAGTTGATTTTTCACCTAAGAGATTGGGATGAGGAAGTCGAATTTGGATTTGATCTAAGGATGCTCGAGGATGGGATAAAATCTTTGGAGGCTTCAGGAAACCTGAGTGTCAGCAATATTAGCCAGTATGAGAACTCGATTCTTATACTAATCTCTTGACATTGACCTAAGTGCCTGGGTGTGATATAAATAAAAATTGTTGATCAGTGTGCGCCAACTCTTGGTAAAAGCAGTGGAGCTAGCCAAAAATTATACAAGTCAATGAAATTTCAAAGAAAAGCTCTCATTCCACCAAGTCAAATATAAAAGAGCTTCCACCAAAGGCGAGCGCTCTCAACCATTTCAAAAGTGTCCACTTGGACCACCGCTATTAGGACCAGGAGTCGGGCTTGCACCAAAAAAGGGCTCTGCATCGTAAATGCTACAAGTCTGGGTGTAGAAGGTATAATAGATACTCAAAAAAAAGACACACCCCGGTGTACTCCCAGGAAAACAAGTGCAGACGACTCCAATTTCTCTTGACGGACGCACTGATCAACACCAAAAAAAAAAGTGTTGCGTAAAAAGGCACTAGAGAGAATCCTTGTTCCAATGAGAGGGAGAGAAGAATTGACACAATCCCATGCCCTTCATTTTCTGGCCTGCCATCCACATTTTCTAAGTCTGACAACTAAAGAGACGGTGGACTGAATGCAAGATTTGATTTGTTCCCTAGTGCTGAGGATTGGGTCCCTAGGAGATTTTCTCGGACCAAGATTTTGGGTGAAGACTTGACTCTACTCTCGAAATTGCAGTCAACACTAAACTCATATCCTTTAGCTTATATGTACATCAGAGAGAGTCTAGAGAAGTAGAGGAATTGGAAGCCTCTTGATTAAGGCTGGGTTGAACTCTAAAATTTTGGATCTCTGAAGCCGAGTCGACTTGATCAGATTGGATCCTGTATTCACATGCACAAGGGGGTTAATCCAACTTAGTCATTCTTTTTGATGCTCGAGGACGAGCATAGTTTAAGTATAGGGGGGTGATGAACCTCAGTTTCATCATCTTTATTTGTTATAATTAACCCCCTTGCTTAAGGTTTTGTCAATAAATCCCTGTTATTGTCTAATAATTAACAGAGCCCTAAATAAATTAAAAACCACAAAAAATGACAAAACAAAAATTCGTGGTATTTTTAGGCTTAAAAATACCTTCAAAAATATTTCGGGCCCTTGTTTGATCTCTTTTCGAGTTTTGGTCAACATGAAATTTGTAGATCTCGTCAAGATCTACAACTTTCATGTTTTGAGTTTTCTCAAATTCGGCCATCTTAAGCCTCAAAAATCAAAAATACATTCGAATAAATCTGATTGGGCCACGTGGCCCATTCTGGAGGCGCCACGTGGCCCCGCCTCCTTGTTTCAGCCGCCCGCGATCTGGACCTTTGGATCTTCTCCTAAGATCCAACGGTCCCAAGCTCTCCACGTATGCCCCTTGACCGCGACCGTCTGATCATCTCCCACTCCTCATCATCACCGTCCGCCAGCGCGCACTCCTTTGCTTGACACGTGGCGCCTCCATCCGCCACTAATCACGCCGCCTTAGATCCAATCCCAGTCGTCGCTCCGCGCTTAATCCCGCACCGTCGGATCTTCAGATCCAACGGTCTTGCTTCATCGTCTACCTCCGGTTGACCTTCCTCCCCACGTTCGCCATCTCGCGCCCCACGCGCACCCTTCCCATTTCTTCGCCCTCACCAGCCATCACCTTCACGTGCCAAGCACCCCACGATCTTCTCCGATCTTCCCTCTACCCCGCGCACTCCTCTAAGACCCACGAACACCTCTCCACGCTTCCCATTTCCTCCTCAAACCCACGTCGCCCACCATTACCTCCGCCACTTCTCCCTTCAAATACGCCTCCACCTCACCATTCCACCGGTGTCCATCTTTACATGGGGCCTCGCCCAGCCCTCCGCCACCTCCCAGTGACAGGGGGAGGTGGCCGGATAGAGCGAAGACGACGAGGCTCCTGGTGAGACCCTCCGCCTTCGACGGCGGAGTTGCGGCGACCTTTAGCCGCCCGAGCTCGCTGGGGAGGCCGCCCAGTACGTTGCGAAGACCCCCGAGCTCCTCTCGGAGCTCAAGCCCAGGCCCTTCGACCGCCATTGCCCAGGTAAGGTTTCTGATTTTATTTTGTTTTTCTTCTTCTTTTTGCCTAATTTTCTTAGCATCTTCACGCTCTGTCTCGCTCCGATGACCATCGCTTCAACTCCGCCATCGATTCCCCCTCCTCGCAGCACTCTCCGATCATCCTTCTTTTTCTTCCATACCTCCCGTCACCTTCGACCCACCTCCTCCGCTCTCACGGCGGAGGAGCTCCGAGCTCCTCCATACTCTTCGCCCACCTGAGCTCTCACGTCACCTCATGCACACACATCTTCGCTTCGGATACATGCTATTAACCCTGCAGGTAACATATATGTCAATGGCCGGAGAGTCATCGGACCCGACTTCGACATCGACGTTCTCCTCATCAGCATTCCGATGGGCCGAGCTGAGATACTTGACGCCTCGCCTGAGCTTATGTCTTCATCGACAACCTCTCAGGAGCATCGTGCGAGCTCTATCATCGCCAAGGAAGAGCGGCGGAGCTGGAGCTCCTTCGCCGGAGCTCCAGAAGCGCCGCCAGCTGCGGAGGATGACGAAGGAGCAGTGACCGTTGGATGCTCCGCCCCGGAGTTCATCCAACGGCCACTATGCAGCCACGTCGCTCAAGACCCGCCTCTCCAGCGACCGTTGGATAATCTCGATCCAACGGTCCAGATGGAACCGCGTCATCACCTTCATCAGCCCTTGGATCATCACGACCTAAGGGTTCACATGCAGCCACGTGTCTTCGCCAGAGCCTCTACCGAGCCTCAGCCCCCGAACCTCCGGGCTTGGGAGGTCCGAACCTTCCCCGAGCCTGCAGCGGATCCGAACCTAAGTCCAAGCCAAGCCGAAGCTCCATCGAGCCTCTGCCGAACCTGACTCCGAGCCTGAGACAGCACGTGCCTGGCACGTGCCTCTTGGGCGAATTGCAGAGACGCCCTCGGACTTCTCCAGATTTGCAGAATGGTCCCCGCGCGTATGGAATCTTTACAGGGAAGGCCTCAGATCTTATTTTAATTACATTTTAGTCCTTCCCAGGGACCTTTCTGTAGTTATCATTTCATGTTTTCTTTCAGTTATGCCCTTGTCTTTCTTTATGCATATCTTGAGCATCATGTTTCCGTTTCAGTTGATTTCAGTTTCATTTCGAAGCTCGTTTGACGTTCTTTCTAATGGCATGCTTATTTCATGTAATGGACACTTTAATGTTGACATATTATTTTGATAGCTTTGTGTCTCTTATTAATTAATCCATGCCTTGTTCAAACTGAATTTGTTATCTCGATTAAATCTGGAATTGACTCATTGGATATTTTGCTCATGAATTTGTGTCTAGGGCATATTCCCACTACATTTTCATTGCATTTCATGTCATTTATTTGAATGATAAAATTTGATAAAAAATGCATGTTTTTATTTATGCATTGTTGTCTGTGCATCATTTGACCTATATGATTTATTTCAACACTTGATTAAACTAACTTAAATCCGATTAATACGAGAGAGGCTCGTGTCCCTGAGTTCGACCTTGGTTCTTGCCAAGTAAAAAATAATTAACGATCATCTCATTTTGATTCATTATCGCATATATTTAAATGAGGTGATCTTTTGACGACCAAAATCGGCTCGACTGCTTCGACATTTCCAAGTGCTAATTTAGCATTATTAAAGGGCCGATTTTGCGGCTCGTCAGTGGGCGGCTGCATGTGGAGGCCGACCTCCCCTCTACAATGTTTGTGTGCAACGAGGATGATGGTGGCTCCCCTCCCTTCGGTGTATGGCGCACAATGATGGAGCAGGTATGTGACGACACCATGTATCTAGATCTTGTTTCTACTCAAACATGTTTTATTTTGTAGGCTCGGAGGAGAAAGACGAGGAGGGGTTCGGTGGCTCCGTGCATCCTCCTCCATGCAACGCCTCTCGACTGTGGAGGAGGGGTTTGGCGATGCTAGCTTCCTCTACGCAACACCTCTCAACCGTGGAGGAGGAGGCATGAAGGAGGAAGGCACACATGGTGTGGCACATCGGAGGAGAGGTGTGGGAAGAGCAGGGGCCCTTAGATTTTTTACAAATCTTGGTTTTCTGTCGTTGATGCAGATTTATATTATGGTATAATAATTTTACTTAATTGACATTCATATTTACATATTTATTTTTTTTACAAATCTCATTGTTGTTTCTCGATTTTGCAGAACTCGAAAACATGTATGGCAATTAAACTTTAACGCAATGGAAAACATGCGCGAATTTAACAAAGGACTGTGATAAAATTACAAATATTCATGCAATTTTTACAAACCGTTAAAATCTATTTACAAAAACACACGAAAAAAATTACGTGGGGTTACATGGATATACTTACGAAAAGAGCTTGAATTTTACAAAAAAATAAAACATAATTTACAAAAATGATACACACATCGATTAATGAAAAATATTGAATGATAACGTAAAAATAGTATTAACGAATCACAAAAACTCGATGAAGTTTACAAAGATAAGGTTAACCCAATTCGTCCAAAGCAAAATTGGAAATATATTAAATAAGCGTACTAGCGAAAAATACCAAATCTAGATTAATTAAAAATGTTAATTCAAATCTATTAAATGATATTCGAATTTACAAAAAAATGATTTAACAGAAATACCCTTTTGGATTTTTTTGATGCAACCGTCAGATCGAGATCTGACGAATCTGATTGATGGCTCACCACAATATTGGTGAGATCCCACCTCATTTGAAAGGGTCCCTATATATTTCTGTCAATATTATGGCAGGGTCTCACCATATACATTGTGAGCCACCCTCAATTTAGGTATCTTTCTAATATATTTTACAATTTCTTGTTTCATACATATAACAATAAATATTAACACAACATATATAGTGAAATAAAAATATGAAGATATTATTGTATTGGATGGAAATGTTAACTCAGATTTTGATGTTGTATTTTACAAAATTTATTTTTTTACAATGAGCAGTTTATACTTTTACAAAACTGTTACAGAGTTTATACTAAATTCACAGTGACCTTTACAATTTCAGAAAATGCCCCACCTCATTTGAAAGGTCCCCTATATATATATATATATATATATATAGAGAGAGAGAGAGAGAGAGGAGTGATCCTATGAAAGCAAAAAGTTGTGAGATCATGAGAGGGGTAATTCTGGACCACATGATTCACCCATGAGAGAGAAGATCATGAGAGAGAAACTAGAATTATGTGATCCAGTATCATTCCTTTCATGCTCTCACAACTTTTTGCTCTCATAGGATCACTCATATATATATATATATATATATAGATAGAGAGAGAGAGAGAGGAGTGATCCTATGAGAGCCAAAATATGTGAGAGTATGAGAGCATGCATTCTGGACCACATGATCCAAGCAGGAGAGAGAAGAACAGAAGAGAGAAAACAGAATCATGTAGTCCAGAATGCATGCTCTCATGTTCTCACATTTTTTGCTCTCATAGGATCACTCATATATGTGTGTGTGTGGGGGGGGGGGGGGGGGGAGAATGGGGCTGTCCACCTCATTTTTCGCAATTTTTTTTGGAAAAATATTATCATGTATATTCATCCCTATAGTCCTCCTGTATGTCATTCGAATTTCATCAGAAACATAGATTCCTACGACCTCCATCCAGACGTCATTTTTTAACGGTCGCAGGATTTTTTAAATCGACCATGTCTGGATGGAGGCCGTAGGAGTCTCTGTTTCTGACGAAATTCGAATGGCACATAGGAGGGATATAAGAATGAATATTTATGACGATATTTTTCAAAAAAAATTGCCCAAAAATGGGACGGGGCAGTGTGTATATATATATAAGTGATCTTGTGAGGTGGAATTTTGTGAGATGGTGAGATGGAAAATTCCGGACCACTAATTTCAATTAGGAGAGAGAAAGTCATGAAAGAAAAGACATAAACTAGTGATCCAGAATTTTCCATTTCACCATCTCACCAAAATCTCATCTCACATGATCGACCCTATGTGTGTGTGTGAGAGAGAGTTATATGGGGCTACCCCCTGGGTGCAGCCAACATGATTGCCCCACTCTATTTTTTGTCAAAATTTTTTATTTTTTTGGAAAATATCACCATATATATTCATCCTTATTTCTCTCTTATATGTCATTCGAATTTCGTCAGAAATAGAGACTCCTATGCCCGCAATCTGGAACAAGGCTACATCATTTGGAGTGCCTTTTAAGCTATTTCTGTTTTTTTAACCATGAAACATTTTTTTTCACTTTTTTTATGATTGGGTCGTTTATGATCTAGACAAATAGAGACCATAACAAATGGCTTTTTTGTTATAAATATTTTCCCCTTTTATTCCAGTGGAATGGAACTCTGATCTTTTGAAAAAAATTAAAAGCAACCCAATGAAAGAACTAGCTATTATCGGACCTTGGCTCTAAGACCATCTATTTATCCCAAGAGAAGTTATCCTCCGTAATGAAATTGCTATCCATGATAGCATCCCGGTATTCAAGGTAAATTATCTCAGAATAAGTAATTACATTAGAGGTAAATGGGGGTGCCTCTTGGGGGAGCTAACTTGACTCCTCACGCCATTTCGTTCATTTTTTATTTTTTCTGAAAATTTCTTCTTTGAATATTCATCACTATATCTCTATATTATATTATGATATTCAAATTTCGTGTGAAACAGAGGCTCATACGACCTCCATCCAAACAATCATTTTTTAGTGGTAACAGAATTGCTAAAAACGACACTTTTAGATGGAGGTCGTAAGAATCTCTGTTTCATTCGAAATTTGAATGGAATAATATAGGGATATACTGATGAAAATCCATGGAAAAAATTTCAAAAAAAATAAAACAACGATGAAATGACGTGGAGGAGCAAGTCAACTGCTCATGCAGCCCCATTTTACACACCACATTATCTACAGTATCTATGGGTGGCCCATCTTTCCCGCACAGCCACAGGTTTGGATTGTGAAACCGGCTCGTCTGTTATCATCATTCTCCTCTGAGAGTGGCAGCAGACTGCTTGATGATTACCGGAGCTCATTGCGTCCAGAAATAGTTGAGGCTCTTTTCTGCACCAAAGACTGGCTTGATCAGTATATGCCCCCTATGTCAGAAACAGCTCCCCCTGCACCTTTGAAGATGGAATTTTAGGCTTAAGGCCAGGACCTTCGTTTTCACTGATTGGTAATCATTGCTTTAGAATGATGGCTTAGATTCATCTTCTTTCATTTGATCAGGTAAGCATTTGTATAAGAATAAGAATATGCTTGCTGCTCCTGGCAGTATTCGTATAAGAACGCAGCCTATTCAGCCCAAGTTCGTCCTCAGCCAGTCAACGAGTCAATGGCTCTCCCGCCCATTCACTGAGAATGAGATCGGTAGCGCGTTCAAGGACATCCACTCCTCAAAGGCATCGGGGCCAGACGGGTTCAATGCCGGTTTCTTTAAAAGGCATTGGGGCTTAATCAAGAACGATCTCATATGTGCTATGGAGTTTCTATGGGAGGGGGGTCAACACCCTGGTGGCTTTAGCCACACGTTCCTCACCCTCGTCCCAAAGGTTGCAACACCGGCAAACTTGTCCGACTACAGGCCCATTGCTTGCTGTAACACTCTCTACAAGATATTCTCCAAAATTCTTGCATCTAGGCTTGCTTCAGTCACACATGATTTGGTTGCCCCCAACCAAACAGCCTTCATAAAGGGCAGGTCCATCGGGGATTGCGTGAGGCTTGCACAAGAAGTTATACATGGGTTTGGTCGCAAGGCCAATGCTCGTAGGGCTTGTGTGAAAATTGATCTCTCAAAGGCATTCGACTCCGTGGATCACAACTTTCTTATTGAATCACTAATTATCAGAGGCTTTGACTCAAGATGGACTTCTTGGATATATAACTGCATATCCTCACCCAAATTTTCGATTCTGGTGGATGGGTCACCTTATGGCTACTTCAACTCGGCTAGGGGCCTTAGACAAGGAGACCCCCTTAGCCCTTTGTTATTCGTAATTGTGATGGATACTCTATCTATGCTAACTGAAAGAGCGGTTTGCAGCGGATCGTTCCGGCCTATCCGAATGAGGGGCGCTGTAGTACCCTCGCATCTTATATACGCGGATGACTTAATCTTCTTCTGCAGGAAAACAAGTGCTGCATTAAATGAGATTAAAAACATCTTGAATGCCTTCGAAGAAATGTCGGGGCTAGCTATGAACGTCAAGAAAAGCAAGCTCATCCTCCCACAGGGCTGCTCTGCGGATTTCAGATTATGCCTCGAAATGGGCCTCTTAACACAACCCTTCCCGACAAAATATTTAGGCATCCCTCTGGCCCCTGCAAAGAGTAGGATGGCAGCGTCCCAAGCTCTAACAGATAGGGTAAGGACCTTGCTTGGTGGCTGGAAAGCAAGGTCCCTATCGCTGGCCGGCCGACTTCAACTCCTTCGTTCCGTCATCACTGGCATCTCCCTATATTGGGCTTCAAGCATGCTCATTCCTATTGGGATGGCAAAAAAGGTGGACGCTATCTTGGCTGATTTCCTCTGGGCCTACGGCACACATCATGTCAACTGGAATACTGTTTGTCTACCAAAAAAGGAGGGGGGCTTGGGCATACGATCGCTGTGCTCCATTCGTGAGGCAATGATCGTTGTGTGGTGTGGTAAAATCTGCAGCGACGAAAACTCCATATGGGCCTCTTTTATGCGTGATAGATACCTTAAGGGAGGAACCTTCATGAACAAGAACAAGACCAACAGTGACTCGCTGGTCTGGAAACACATATTGGACAGCCGCGACAAGGTTCTCGCTTCGGGTGGGGGGAATTTGAGTTTCTCCAGGCCATTAGCCTTCAGAGATGCTTTTGACAAGGTAAGGAACAGCGCTGCGACTGTACCCTGGGCAAACCTTCTGTGGAATTCGAAGGTGGTTCCTAGACATGCTTGTCTGCTATACAGGGCTATTCTTGACCGGATACCAACATTGGACAGGCTCACTAGGCGGGGACTGGCTGCAAATAATACTTGTTACCTTTGTAACCTTACGGGGGAAGCGACCTCCCACCTGTTCTTCTTATGCAGCTTCTCTACGGAGGTGTGGGAGGGGATCACCGCTGCCCTTTGCATCCCAAACCTTGGTACTCAGAACCTACATTTGATGCTGGACAAGTGTGCTGGGATCATTTGCCACAAACTGAAATTGAAGACTGCAGTTGCTCTCGCGGCGACTTCCTGGGCATTATGGGAGGAGCGCAACCACAGATGGACGGGCGGCCATACCTCCACCCCCCAACATTTGATTGGCCTCATCTCAAACATGGTGCCAACCATTCTAAACTAGCTGCTCATGGTTCTTTCTTGACCTTTTGATTTTTGTCTCGGCCATGATGCCCAACAAGAGGCTCTATGGCCCTTTACTGTAACAAAAAATTTTTGTTTCTTACATATCAATACAAATACCTTGCTCAGCAAAAAAAAAAAAAGGTAAGCATTTGTATGCTCATGTTTAAACGAGATTATATGTTTACTGATCACTTTTTCCTTGTCTGTTTTTTTCCCTCTTGATGTATTCATCATGTTCAAGTTTTTGTTGCTAAAAGATATCTGAGTCTCTTCAAAATTTTGGAAGGCTTACCATATAGTCACCAAACAACATCTCTCATAATATGGTATCTGCAACTAGACTGAGATTTGCACCAAATGTCGAGATGACCGTGATTTCTCTTAGGACTTCTTTTTATGGAGTGATTTTCTAAGGCTCGAAAATGTCCTTTTCAACACTTGTCTTAAATTCTGCTCATCCCTCTGACCTTCGACGCCCCTCCATCGATGAAAAAATGTGTCATCAACATATAGTGCAAGAGAGGGGTGGAAGTGTCATTCTAGAGATATAGAGACATGTCCTTCCTTTACATCACATGCCTCATCATAATAACAAGGACGATTGTCACAAGAGAAAATACCAATGGTGTGAGAGGGAAATCATATCTAACCCCTCGTTTGGGCTAAAAAAACCACCTTCGAGCTTCCAAATGATCGATAGAGAGAGGTCATGATCATACATCTCTTCGTCCAGAAGATCCAAAAATCTTAGAATACAAACTTCACAAATGCCTACCACAAGAAACACCAACCTACACAACCATACCCCCGGGAGAAGTCGACCTTCCGAAGAAGGCCCCTTGGATCATGCCGCTTCCAGTCACCCATAATCTCTAATGCCATCAAAACAGTATCCATACACTGTTTGTCTGGGATAAAAGCAATATGTACCTCAACAATCATACCATCCATAGTAGCATGTAGCAGTTAGCCAAAGCTTCCACTGCCACCATGTAAACTGCACTAGGAAGCACAATAGGGCAAAAGTCCTCAATTCTCTTTGAGACTTCCCTTAGACATAGGAGCATGAAGAAACACTAGGAGGTATGGTTAATAGTGTTTAAGTAGAATAATGATCAATTTAAAAATAAAGTTGCTCCAAGAACAAACCATAACAAGCAAACCACAATGCATAGAGATTTATGTAGGTTCAACTACCTTGGGGCTATGTCATATGCCTGTGCTTGGCCTACCCATGGCTTACAAATGCTCCATTAAATGAACTACTTCTGGTGTAATCCAACCTACCTACAGGCACACAACTTTCCAATATTTATCTTCTATACAAGATCTAGAGGTGCACAACCTTGACCAAATTTATTTTCTATATAAGAAGAAAGGCTTTTACATATGATGTCTCAAGCAAGGTTTTAAAAACAGATCTGGACATCAAACTATGAGTAGGTATCGGATTTTGGTTTTAATGGTCGGACCAGCAGGACCGAGCAGTCGAATCGATGATGACGTGATGAGTTCACAAGAACCGTAAAAAATCGAACCGTTATGTTGTTGGTTTGGTTCGTATGGTCCGATAGGTTCTAATCGGGTTAGACAGATATATAAATAAATACGAATAATGCTACATGATTTATTTAAAGGATTTTTACATTTGTTCCTTCCAAGTTTTTTCAATAACATTATATTCTTATTTTTGTACAATTACTCGTGTGTCCCTATATTTTTTTACAAAAGTCATAGTAATGACACTTTATTAGTACACAATTATGCTCCTATATAATACCAACATAATGATAATATTGTGATTTTTCAGAATATAGGAGTACAAATGTATTTGCTAAAATGTTAGGGGCATAAATGTTATTAAAAAAACTTGAAAGGATATAATAAATATATTTTGTATAATTTATGTAAATATGTATATGTGATGTCTAAAATTAAAAATTTTAAAACTATTTAAACTCTAATTGATGACAAGTGTTGTTAATTTATAGTTTCTCAAACTTTGATACTGACAATTTTCTTTTTTATATTGAGCTTAACTTTGTTATTGTTGGAAGTGGACAACCTCATGCACCATGTGGGAAGATAGAGGCAATGTTCATGACAGGAAGGTAAAAGCGATATCGGGTCATGGGCACACTTGAAAGGAGAAGATATAAAGGAGTACCGTGCTAGGTTAGAATGAAACTATATAGTTTTTAGAAATTTGAAATTTATTTAAAAATAAAAATCAATTTTTGTCAAAAAAATGAATGATTGAACCAGTGGTTTGGTTCAGTTGGGTTGAGCGTTCTTAGTGGATTTGACTAATTTTTATTTTCATAGTGAAAACTGAGTGGTTGGACCATTTTTCTTCTGGTTCTTGGTTTATCCGGTCGAATCAAACCAAGATTTATCTTCCTTTGGAGAAGAATTTGTTTTTATACAAAAGTTCCTTCTAACCAAGAGTAAATATAAAATACAAATATTTTGATACAATCTTATAAGCATGAAGAAATATAAATGCAAATCGAGAGGGACTTCAAAGCAAAAGGTTTTTTGTAATAATGAGTAGAAAACTTGTGCATTTGATATGTGTTTCCAAGGTGGAGTGTAGGGTCTTTTTACAAGCTAAAGAGCTGAAAATAGCAAGTCATAAAACATCTCAATCAAAACAGTTGAGAACATGTTCTACTTACTAGTGTACCGGTGCAAAATGGGACGTACGGTGCATCAAAGCAGAAACACATCATAAAAAGGTTTCAACGACTAGTGTGTACTGATGTACACAAATGTGTACTTGAGCAACTTTTGTTAATTACAAGAATCGACATGTTGAAACGACTAAGTTCAATAAATGGTCAACGATAAAAATGTATACCGATGTACATGGGCATACATTGGTGCATCAGTAAGTACGTTATTTAGATTTGAACTTATCAAGGTATTAACACATGTGAAAAAGTTATACACGGTGTAATTAATGTCAAATACCAGTGTATGAAGGCTTGTAACAATGCATCAATAGCTAAAGTTGTGCAGACACTTGTGCATTCAAGTGTATATCAGTGTACATAGACATGTACTATTATGATATTATGAAAAGTGTGTTTATGAGTTGTTTTTCATGGTTGTTTTACATCAAATAACTGTATCTAATTTTATTACAAATTGACTGATAAAGAAAATACAAGATGACGGGCTTGACAATGTTTTATCTTGGGCAGCAGTATCAACATGTCTAAATAAAATATCTGCTATGATCTTGATCCCGAGACATTCTTTCGTATTTTGATATAGTTTAAGGATGAATTGAAGCCATCATTGTCAATATCATAAAACAATTATTTGATTTATTTATGACTTAATTTTCAATAGAATTTCAATTTCATTTTGCTCATTAATCAAAACACTTTGAGAATAATTTAAAAACTCTTATTACATTCTGGATTTTATACCTGGTGCAAACTTTGGATATATTGCCATAACCTTTGTACTTGTAGATAATGTTTGATTATGGTACGACCTTTTTGCGTGGAAATTTTGATTACAATTTGAGCGAATCAAACCTCTCGGTGTGGGATTGTAAGCATTATATTCTTTTCATGTTACAAGGACGAGTATTTTCCATTTGTCCTTTGCATGTTATGCATAAGGCTGTATCATTAAGGGACACTTCTCAGTTAAGTTGATAACTTTCTCGAGCCTCTTCATTATTATTTTGAAATGACCTCTCTACTCTAAAATTAAAATTTAAACGTACTAATTATGTTGTTGTTTGATGACAATAAAATTTTGATTACATATAATAGCGTAGACTTCATGGCAGATTTTCTCTGAGCATGAATTATAAAAAAAAACAGATTTATGGAGAATGAATCACAAAAGAAAAGCTATTTTATTGAAATATGAAATGCGGAAGCAATCAAAGCAAGAACAAGATAAAATAAAGACTTTGAATTTACGTGGAATCCTACTCTCTAAGGAGCGGAATGAAACCACGGGAGAACCGCTTCAAAGGGTTGTAGAGCTCTTTATATAGCCTCATCAATGTGACCAAAAATCACCACTCCAAGATGTGGGACTAAACACAACCCACAAAAGATCACTCTTCAATACCCTCCCTCAAACTGAGCATGCAATGTTGAGCTTGGATAAAGATAAAGAATGCGCTCACTCATATACAAAGTACAGAACACTACAAACAATATCAAATCAATGCACGCTGTCGGATGTTGTCGAGGATGTTGCTTCTCATGTCATGCTTGTGAAGAGAAACTAGAGACTAAAGTGTGAATAGTGATCCGCAGAGATATCTGGTCAACAAAATAAGTCTCCCTCATGGAGCACTCCTGCCCACAACGTGTCTTCATCGAAGACTACTACATCACTCCGAAGGGCTAACAAGAACATCGTGGGAATATCCATACATAGTGAAGTTCACGGCCATAAAAACATAATGTGGGAATATTCATATATAGTGGAGTTCACAACCATGAAAAACATACCATGGAAATATCCATAGATAGTGGAGTTCATGATTGTTAAATGATGGAGCCAACAATAAGTCTTCCTCTGGAGAGCTCCACAAAACATAGGTACTCAAATAAAGTGCCTCAACCAATGAGTCTCCCTCTGGAGAACTCTACAAAATATAGGTACTCAAATAGAGTGCCTCAACCAACGGTAGAGCTCAAAAATCATTACCCAATCACTCAAATAATGATAGGGAAGACTCAACTACCCAACAATGGTAGAGCAAGAAATGCTCTACTCATCACTCCTCGTTTCTCCCAAGCTTGTCAAAAAATGACAAGTTGGGAGAACAACCAAGAAATTCTTTCCTTTCTTTCTTTTTTTCTCAGTCCCAAAATAAAAAAATTTGGACCGTAGTGTTCGCAAACATTCATCTCTCCTTTTTAATTTTTCAATCTCTTTTTTTCACATATTTGCCACGTCTTTTTTCAAAGACATCACCACCCTCTTTTTTTCTCATTCGGCCCACTTGGGCTCTTTCAATTTTTTTTCTCATTTGTCCCACTTGAACTCTTTCAATAACCGAAGCCCACTTGGGTCTCAAATTTGCCGATGTTTTTTTACTGAGGGCCGACTTCCTGTACTCTTTTTTTATTTTCTTTTCTTTTTGAATTACAAGGCTGCTGCATCTCTCCCTCACTTTTTCCCCAGATCACAGCCGATTTGGACACGTAAAAAGAAGCCATTTTTTTAATAACTCTCGAGTCACGATCACGACCCATCTTGGGCTCAACCTTAGGGCATGTTTAGTTATTGGGATGGGGTGAGTTGGGGTATCCACATGTGAATAGCAGGTGTTTGGATGGTTATGAGGGTTGGGAGAGGATTGGAATAAGGAATGTGATATGATATCACATTGACTTGTGATGGATTTCGAACCCAAGATTGGAGGGGGATACACCGGGATACCCAATAACCAAACGGGCCCAATAAGACGGGTTAAATTGGTAGAGGGTAAACCGTTTTTGTGTTTTGGTGTTTGTATCGAAGGTTAAACTGGGGGTGAGTTAGAAGTGGGTTTGGGGTGATATGATTGTAATGGAGTTTGAAAAAGTGAGTAGTTATTGTGATGT
Organism: Ottelia alismoides; assembly: GCA_037367405.1. Lineage (NCBI taxonomy): Eukaryota > Viridiplantae > Streptophyta > Magnoliopsida > Alismatales > Hydrocharitaceae > Ottelia > Ottelia alismoides. The sequence goes on along the minus strand of JAZKJV010006631.1, from coordinate 241,487 downwards.
GATTGTATTGAAGTTTGAAAAGGGGAGTAGAAGTGGAGTAGTTTATAATTTTTATATGATATGATGGTATAATATATTATTTTTGATAGGATTGATGATGTAAAATTGATTTATTTAATTTTTTTTAAAAAAAGAATAAAGTGGGGCCCACATGGAGAGAGGGGGATGTGGGTTAAGGGGGTAAACTCCCCTAACCCGCAGGTAACCCGCGAACCAAACGCTGCCTAATATATCCCTGCATTATGTCATAAAAATTCGAGCGAAACAGAGGCTCCTATGACCTCCATCCATACGGGTTCGATTTTATAAATTCTTTTACCATTAAAAAATGATTGTCTGGATGGAGGCTTTAGGAGTCTCGGTTTCGCAGAAATTTTTAGGACATAATATAAAGATATAGTGATGGAATTCTACATAATAAATTTTCAAAAAAATAAAAAATAAAAAATGAGAAGAATGAGACGAAGAGCCAAGTTAGCTCCCCTATGGAGCAACCCCATTTAACCTTATGTGTGTATAACTTTACAAGTGTCACTTGATTGAGCGATCAAGAACATGGACTTAAACATTGCAACTTGTAACGACGTTGTTGATTGTGGTAAAGGATGTCACAATATAGTAGGACAATGAGTGTGGAGCAATATTCAATTTATAAGAACCCCAAATGGTTAAAAATCCCACGATAACATCTAAGGAATGTTTCTTGACCATTAACTAGTCGCTAGTCATAGCATAGGATAATGACAAAGGGAGAACTTGTCTCTCAAATGATCCCAAGACACATGCACGCGCGCACGCACGCGTGCAAGCACACATGAACACACGCACGCACGAGCACACGCACACGTACGTACGCACACGCTCTTGTGCGCGCGCATGTGCACACACGCACATGCCCGCGCACACACACGCCCATGCCTGCACACACGCACACACATGCACACAAGCACACACGCACACAGGCACACACGCACACGTGCACACATGCACACGCCCGCGCCTGCACACGTGCACAAATGCGTGCACACACATACACACACATGCGCGCGCACACACACACACATGGACACACACGCGTCATGTGCACACACACATAGAGGGTTAAAAGGGTTAAATGGGCACGCACGTGCGCACACACACGCACATGCACACGCACATGCACACACACACACACACACACACACACACATATATATACGGTAAAATGGGGCTGCCCCTAGGGGGAGCTAACTTAGCTCCCCCGCCCCATTTCGCCCGTTTTTTTTTAAAAATTGCTTCCATGGATTTTCATCAATCTCTATATTATGCCATTCAAATTTCACACGAAACATAGATTCCTACAACCTCCATCTAGACGGGATCGTTTTTAGCAATTCCATTAGGGTTAAAAAATGACTGTCTGGATGGAGGTCGTAGGAGTCTCTATTTCACACGAAATTTGAATGACATAGTATAGGGATATATTGATGAAATTTCACGGAAGAAATTTTCAAAAAAATAAAAAGGGTGAAATTGGGGTCGGGGGAGCCAAGTTAGTTCCCCTAGGGGTAGCCCCATTTAACCCATAATTATATATATATAGGAGAAACTTCAAATGAGACAGGGACTCACCAATATTGTGGTGAGCCCTCAATCTCGTCCTTCTATCTTTGATCTCACGGCTGGATTTATTGGCGCATTAATTAAATTAATTTAATGATTAGAAACCTATTTTGGTCATTTTGTCACATTCTAAATATAGAATGTGACAACTATTTCACTAAATCGGGCACCTCCCTCCCGTGTGGGGATCTTCGTTCTTACCCTAAATCAAAAGGGGGTGGCAGCAACACGAGTTGTTGCGGCTGTGGATCTCGCGCGCCTAGCGATGTGGATTAGTGATTGCTCCAGGCTGAAGAGATCGTTGCAGGCATCTTCTGGATCAGCGGAGGTGCTCGTCTCCATGCGGAGGAGTGGTGATGGTGCGGTGGCTCTTCGCACGACCGACCGTGCTGGGCGCGATGGGCGGCGTTGTCGCTCCAGGCGGATGGAGGAGATCGGCGAATTAGCCGGGCTCGCATACATCGGCTCGTACGAGGGAGATGACCGTCGATCGGAGGAGGCGGTTCGTGTAAGGACCATTGAGCGGAGGAGGCGATCGCGCGGGGCGTGGGAGTCAAGGTATCGATTTACATTGTGGTCTAATTATTTTACAAATATATGTTTAATATTTACAATTTGATTCACTTTTTTACAAATCTCATTTTTTATTTTTCGTGCAAGGACCATTGAGCAGAGGAGGAGGCCATCCGGGGCGTGGGAGACGAGGTACCGATTTACATTGTGGTCTAATTATTTTACAAATATGTGTTTAATATTTACAATTTGATTCACTTTTTTTACAAATCTCATTTTTTGTTTTCATATTTGCAGAGCTCTGCGTGAATTTTACGAAGGAGCGATATACTGTTACAAAGACTCACGGAATTTTTACAAAATGAACACAAATTTACAAAATAGACTGAAGTTTACAAAGAAGAAATTACACTTACAAAACTCGCTGGAGTACGAAATTAATGTATCCATTTACAAAACAGAGATAACCATTTACAAAATATATTAATGAAATTACAAAGAGGACAATATATTTTACAAAATCTCATTGTATTTACAAAGCTATGTTTGATTCCAGAACGTTTGGAATAAAATTAGCAATTAATCAATAAATACATTAGTGAAAATACCAAATCGAGAAAAAGTTTAGAATGGCAATTTGAAACCAATAAATGAATCTCGAATTTAATTAAATTGAGCAGACGAAAATACCCTTTTGGATGAATTTTTTGATGCAACCGTCCAGATTGAGATCTGACGAATCTGAGCGATGGCTCACCACAATATTGGTGAGACCCCAAATCATTTGAAAGGGTCCCTATATATATATGAGAGAGAGATTAATGGGGCTGCCTGGCTGCCCACGTTATTTTCGGCTATTTTTTTTGAAAAATATCACCATGTATATTCATCCCTCCTAAACAGTATTCAAAATTTTTAGAAATAGAGACTCGTATGCCCTCCATCTTAACCATGTACGATTACAACAATTCGAAGACCGTTAAAATTACCTATTATAGATGGAGGGCATCAGAGTCTATGTTTCTGACGAAATTCGAATGACATATAGGAGGGATATTGGAATGAATATATATGGCGATATTTTTCAAAAAAAATAAAAAATGCTGAAATAGGGGCAACTTTGTTTAATCACACGCACACACACATATATAGGGAAAAAGGACCCCACCATCGGCGGGTGTAGGAAACTCCCTACACCTGATCTAATTTTTCATTAGTTTTTGTTTTTTAACGAAACCTTAGGGGATATCATCACCATGTATCACCATGATGTCATTCCAAATTCAAATTAATTCGAGACTTCTATCATCTCCATCAAGACTACCAAATTTTAACGGTCTCAGAATTGCTGAAATTGACCCCTTTTAGATGAACGTGTTAGGGAAAGATTGTTTTGCATGAAACTTGAAATACTTATTCCACTCAACGTATTAAGCGAATCCCCCAACTTTTAATTCAAAAAAAAGTAGAAAAAATAACCGAAAAATAAAGTGGGTGCAGGGAGTTTCCTACACCCCAAGGTGAAGGCTCCCTGCCTATATATATCTGTGTGTGTGTGTGAGAGAGAGATATTATATCCAATAAGGTGCACCTTTCCTGGGTGCAAGGAAAGCCCACCATTCTAACTATCCGCAATCAATCTGATGGTTGTCATTAATAACTCGTTATTTATATATTTTTTTTATGTTGAAAAACCTATTATGGTCATTTTAGCATATTCTATTTTTAGAATGCAACAAATATCTCTATAATTATCTCCTCCTCCTCTCTCTCTCTCTCTTCCTCTCCCTCTCCCTCTCTCTCGTTGGACACATGAGGTTCATCTCCCTCTATCTCTCGCTATCTCGATGGCAGCATGAGGGGAGGAGGTTGCTGCTCGTCGACGATGGCGTGCACGGCGTGCAAGACGATATGAAGGTGGATCGTGCAAGATTGTATGGAGAAGGTTCCTCTCCCTATATCTCCCTCTATCTCTCTCTATCTTGATGGCGACATGAGGGGAGGAGGTGGATCGTGGTGGAGAAGGTTGAAGGAGAGCATGAATGGAGGTGTGTGGGCGGAGGAGGATGTGCATGGAGGAGGTGGGTCGTGGAGGAGGACGGATGAGGTGCATGTAGAGTAAGGATGCTGGAGAAGGAGTCTGTACCCAGTTTTTTACAATCAGAGATCATTTTTTTACAATCTCAGGTTTTTTTTTTGCAATCTCCTATCGTTCTTTACCGATTTTAGATTTTTTTACATTTATTGTTTTTTATATAGTTCTAACCATCTACGTTTTGTTACAAAACATAATATAAATTTACAATCAATTCTGAAATGTTACAAACGTAGGATGAGTAGTACAAACCTCATTTTTTCATTTTCTCTTTCTGATTAATAATTAGTAACTAACTATCTTTTTTTGCCGATCTCCATACATATATTACAAAACACGCACAAAGTTTTACATAGACAGTACGTAAATTACAATTACAATAATAAACGTATTACTAAACTATGAATTTATTTTACAAAGCAGGATTTCAATTTTACAATGTCAATGCGTATTGTACAAAGATTCCAACATTCTGCATAGCGCGAAAATGCCACCACGTTGGCAAAATGTCACCAAATAAATAGCAACAAAAAGCATCAAATCAGACGAGCTAAAAAAAGTAAAAAAATGAAAGGATTAAGTGAAATTTAAATTCAAAATAGAATTCGAATTTAAAACAAAATTACATTGATTAAAATACCCTTTTGGATAAGGAATTGTTAGATTGAGATCAAACAAACGAGATGATGTAATTTCCATGCATCTTGGAAAGGTGCACCTCATTGGAATGACCCTATATATATAAACACATACATACATACATACATACATACATACATACATACATACATACATACATACATACATACATACATACATACATACATACATACATACATACATACGGGTTAAATGGGGCTGCCACCCGAGGGAGCTAACTTGGCTCTCCCCGCCCTATTTCGCCCCATTTTTTTATTTTTGTTTGAAAATTTCTTCCGTGGAATTTCATCATTCGTCAGAAACAGAGACTCCTACGGCCTCCATCCAAACATGGTCCGATTTAAAAAATCCCGCGATCGTTAAAAATGACGTCTGGATGGAGAGCTTAGGAGTCTCTGTATCTAACAAAATTTTAATAAAATATTAGAGGATATAGTGATGAATATATAAATTTTATTTTCTAAAAAATAAAAAATGGGGGAAAAATAGGGGTGGGAGCAGCCCTGTTGGCTCCTACCAGTGAGCATACATACTTTTCCCTTATATATACATATATGAGGAAAGGGAGCCTACTTTGTGAAGTAGGTAACCTTACCTACATCACATCTATTTTTAGAATTTTTTAATTTTTGGAAAAATACCACTATGAATTTTCATAACAATATCCCTCTAATATGTCATTCAAATTTTTGTCAGAAACAGAGACTCCTATGCCATCTATCCAGAATAGGTAAAATACAACAAATATGTGTGTCTGGATGAAGTTCGTAGGAGTCTATGTTTCTGACGAAATTTGAATGACATATTAGAGGGATATAGTTATGAAAATCTATGGTGTTATTTTTCAAAAAAAAATAAAAAAATTGCTAAAAAATAGATGTGAAGTAGGTAAGGATACCTACTTCATAAAGTAGGCTCCCTTTCCTCTCTCTCTCTCTATATATAGGGGGGGGGGTGAAGGAGCCTACTTTGTGAAAGATGTAACTTTATCTACTTCACATCCATTTTTAGCAACTTTTTTTTATTTTTTTTGAAAAATACCACCGTGGATTTTCATAACTATATCCTTCATAAAGTAGGCTCCCTTTCCTCTCTCTCTCTCTAGGGGGTGAAGGGAGCCTACTTTGTGAAAGATGTAACTTTATCTACTTCACATCCCATTTTTAGCAACTTTTTTTATTATTTTGGAAAATACCATCGTGGATTTTCATAACTACATTCTTCTAATATGTCATTCAAATTTCGTCTGAAGAAGAGACTCCTATGTCCTCCATCCGGAACAGGTAAATTACAACAACTCTGAGACCGTTAAAATACATATTCCGAATGAAGGGCATAGGAGTATATGTTTCTGACGAAATTTGAATGACATATTAGAAGGATATTCTATAAAAATTCATGGTAATATTTTTTAAAATAAATAAAAAATTGCTAAAAATGGATGTGAAGTAGGTAAGGATACACACTTCACAAAGTAGACCCCTTTCCTCTCTCCTCCCCCCCTCTCCCCTCCTCTCTCTCTCTCTCTCTCTCTCTCTCTCTCTATATATATATATATATATATATATATATATATATATATATGGTAAAACGGGTCTGCCCCCATGGGGGGAGCTAACTTGGCCCCCACACCATTTCATCTTTTTTTTTTAATTTTTTTAAATGTTTTCATGAATTTTCATTAATATATACCTATATTATGTCATTCAAATTTTCGGCGAAACAAATATTCCTACGACCTCCATCCAGAAGGGTCGTTTTTAGTAATTATGTTACCATTAAAAAATGACTGTCTGGATGGAGACCGTAGAAGTCTCTGTTTCGTACAAAATTTGAATAGCATAATGTAATGATAAAATGATCAATATTCATAGAAGAAATTTTCAAAAAAAATGCGAAATGGGCAGCCCCATTTAACCAATATATATGTATATGTGGGAAAATGTAAATGCTCCTATGGGGAGCTAACTTAGCTCCCCGCCTTATTTTTTGTGTATTTTATTTTTTGAAAATAAACTGTGTAAATTCATTATTAAATCTCTATATTGGTGTCATTAAAACTTCATACGAAACAAAGACTCCTACGGCCTCCATCCAGGCGGATCGATTTAAAAAATCCTATGACTGCTAAAAAAATGATTGTCTGGATGGAAGTCATAGGAGTTTCTGTTTCACGCAAAATTTGAATGACATAATATAAGGATATAGTGATGAATATTCACAAAAGAAATTTTCGAAAAAAATAAAAATACAGAAAATAGGGGGGGGGGGGGGGGCTAAGTTTGCTACCCTAGGGGGCAACCCCATTTATCCCATATATATGTGGAAAAATGTGTATGCCCCTAGTTAGCTCCCTCGACTCATTTTTTGTGTATTTTTATTTTTTTGAAAATAAAAATCATGTAAATTCATTATTAAATTCCTATATTATATCAATAAAATTTATGCAAAACAGAGACTGCTACATCCTCCATTTAGACGGGGTCTATTTAAAAAAATCCTATGACCGTTAAAAAATGACTATCTGGATGGAAGTCGAAAGAGTCTCTGTTTCACCGAAATTTGAATGACATAATATATGGATATAGTGATGAATTTCACAGACGAAATTTCAAAAAAAAAAAGATAAAAAAATCGGAGAAATGGGACGGGAGGACTAAATTAGCTCCCCCGAGGGGACAACCCCATTTATCCCCCCCCCCCCACACAGATATATATATATATATATATATATTATATATATATATATATGAGGAAAATGGGGCTGCCCCCTAGGGGGAGCTAACTTAGCTCCCCCGCCCTATTTTCTTCAAATTTTTTTTATTTTTTTTGAAATTTTTTTTCCGTGAATATTCATCACTATATCCCTATATTATGTCATAAAAATTTCGTGAGAAACGGAGGACTCCTACGGCCTCCATCCAGACAGTCATTTTTTTAACGGTAACATGATTTTTTAAATCGACCCCGTTTGGATGGAGGTCGTACGAGTCTCTGTTTCGCATGAAATTTGAATGACATAATATATGGATTTACTAATGAATTTACACAGTTTTAGATTTCAAAAAAAATAAAAAAATTTTGTGAAAAAAATGGTGGGGGGAGCTAAGTTAGCTCCCCTAGGGGGCATACACATTTTACCCTATATATATATAGAGAGAGAGAGAGGAGTGATCCTATGAGAGTCAAAACCTGTGAGAGCATGTATTCTGAACCACATGATCCAACTAGAAGAGAGAAGATCAGGAGGGAGAAAACAATGTGGTCCAGAATGCATGTTCTCATATTTTTTTGCTCTCATAGGATCACTTATATATATATATATATATATATATATATATATACGAGAAACTTCAAATGAGTCAGGGTCTCACCAATATTATAATGAGCTCTCAATCTCATCCTTTTATTTTTTGATCATACGGCTGGATCTAATGAGGTATTAATTAAATTAATTTAATGATTGAAAACCTATTTTCGTCATTTTCATCACATTCTAAATATAGAATGTGACAATTATTTGACCTAATATCTCTCCTTCTCTTTCCATTGATTGACGACGCCACCTCCCTCTCTCTCCCGATTACTTGGCAGAGTTTTACTAGAAAAAACATTTAAACATTAAGATTAGATTGCATTAATGACTTATGTCGGAATGTCGAATAGCAGATTCATTACAAACTCCAATAAATTCATTTGCTCTAAGCATTTTCACCCAAGAGTATCCTTATTTCCATCGCTATGGAATTGCAACGGACTGGTTGTGCAAGATAAACTAGGTGTTTTTATTTACCATCAAGTGAATCGATGCTATTTATGTATAATTGATCGCGAAACTTCCCAACACATCTTCGACCTCTAAACAATAGTATAGAAGCATCTCGACGCCTATAAGTCCCCTATTCCTAACCGGGTATTATCCTTCTTTTTTTATACATCAAGAAGAACCGAATCGTGATATCTAGCTAAAGAAATCAAAGTTGGCAACAACGTGGCGACTTATATGGAAATCAAGTTGCGAGCGCACTTCGAACCATGACTGGTCTCTCTGATATGTCATTTTGTTTACAATCGCTCGCTAGAAACATACATTACTGTTCTTCCTCGGCAAACTCTCAAGGAATCTATTTTGTTTTGATGAATAGTTGTTTTTTCATATATATATATATATATAGGGATATAATGATGAATATTCACGGAAGAAAATTTCAAAAAAAATAAAAAAAACTAGGAAAAATGATGCGGGGATCGCTAAGTTACATCCCCATAGGAGGCAACCCCATTTTTCTCATATATATTCAAATAAATAAAAATATGGTAAGATCTAATATCCATATTATCCAGTAATTTAGATCCTTAAATCAGAGAGAGAGAGGGGGAGAGAGAGAGAATGGCCACTAGTATATAAAAATTAGCCAAGATTGAATTGGTCTTTAATGATAACATATGTTATTAGGCATTATGTTTTGATGGTAATGAACTAAACCCTAAAATATTGATAGATGGTTGCCCACACAAAGTTGGAACTTTTATCGCCATTGGGGGAACTATAAAAGTGACCATTAAGGTTCTTTACTAAGGTTCTTTAGCATCGAAACTTTAGCTTTCTGTCCTGATTTATAGTGTCCATTCGTTGCTTTCCAAAGAAGCCACGTTCTAAGGGAGGAAAAGATAGATCATGGAAAGGAAAATCGAAATGATGGCGGATGTTATGTCATTGATCAAATCAGAAGAGATTTCTTTTGTATCACTTGCCCTTTTAAAATGAGTTACTATTTCATTTTATGTGTAACTTATCGAATAGAGGCCATGCCTATCTTGACCACGTGTCTATCCCTGACGGGTTCTCCCTTGTGGGCTCTTATATTGTCGAGTATCTGGCCTCCAGAGTTGAGACGATGTAACGGAGCGGATCGCGCGGATTGCTGTAACGAGAATACGTTTAGTTGTACATCACAAAAAATAATCATTCTTCGCCCATCACACTGCAGTGAAATGAGACTGTTGTGACTTTTCTTTGAAATCCATCAATATATTGTATGCTTTTAAATATGTATAATGATGAATATTATTTGTTGCATAATTATTTTTTATAACTAAAGTTAACACTACAACAAGACTGATAAAATATTACGAATAATTTGATATTTGTTGTCATATCTTCCATAGTTAAATGTATACACATTTTATTGTTCTTTAAATTATCAACAAATATCATATTTTTTGTTGTATTACTAGTAACAAAACATATGACAATAATTATCTTTTATTCAATCATTGTTGAATTAATAAAGTTAATATAATTTTAGCGAATATATAAGATGACAAATAAACGATCTTATGAACCTAATACGACGTCCATTGCTATTACAAGAACGGAAAAATTAATTTTCTAACTAATACTATTCATATTATATAATTAATACTGGAAAATATGGTAGCTAATATTTAAAGGGATTTTTACCCGGCATACCCTATAATCTTTTCAAATTACCGCTACGACCTTCGAAACATCCTAATTCCTCCCCTGACCTTGTAAACTTGGTCCGTCTTACCCAACAAACCCTGCCGTCAATTTTAACTATATTTGAGTCAATTACTTGAGTTGGTCTTGAGTTAACTTAACCAATTTACCATCAAACAATCAAAGTAGACCTGCAAGGGGAGAGCAGGGAAGCAACATCCGTGGGGGGCTCCATCGCCGGGAGCTTGGGAGGGGGCGGCACAAGGAGCAGCGGCACAGGCCATGGTGTAGCGGCGTGTCGGGGGGGGGGGGGGTGAGCAGGATGCTTGGGAGGGGGCGGCGCAGGGACAGGGTGCATCGTCGTGGGAGGGGGGAGCCAGGGAGTGGGGAGGGTGCAGCAACACGGGGGAGGGGGGTGTGTTAGGTGCAACGTCGCGGGGGGGAGAGCCGGGGAGTGGGGAGGTTGCAGCGGGGGGGGGGGGGGGGGGGGTGTTGGGAGCAGCATCGCGGGGTGGAGAGCCGGGGAGTGAGGAGGGTGCAACGGTGCGAGGGAGAGCCGGGGAGAGGGGAGGGTGCAGCGGCACACGACGCAGGGTGCAACGCGCGGGGGTTTGGGGTGGGGGGGGGGGTGCAGCGGCGCATCGGGGAGGGGAGGGTGCAGCGGTTGGGGGGTGTGCAGCGTCGCCGGGGGGGGGGGGGGGGGGGGAGCCGGGGAGAGGGAAGGGTGCTGCGGCGCGCAGTGCAGGGGCAAGGGTGCAACAACGCGGGGGCAGCGGGAGGGGGGGGGGGGTGCAGCGGCGCGCCGGGGAGGGGAGGGTGCTGGGCACGGGGCTCATCGCGCGGGGAGCTGTTCGTCGGCTGGAGGGGAGAACAGGGATGGAGGAGTTGTTCGCGAGGCTCCTCGGCGACGGCAATGGCGATGCTCAAAGCTTGGCACTGGCGGAGGAGTGACATAAGGGGGATCAACTCCTCTGGGATGATGAGTGGTATTAAATGTAAATTTGATAAACAAATTAGGTATAATATAAATGAACATAACAGAATCGGGTTAATTTTAACGGGTAAATGAACGGAGTTAACCACAAGGTCTGCAGGGGAAGGGTTAGCAAGTTTACAGGGTTGGGGGAGGAATTAAGATGTTTCGAAGGTCGTGGCGGTAATTAGAAAAGATTATAGGGTCTACCGGGTAAAAAATCTCATATTTAAATTATTCATTACTATAGGTCAAATTTGGAGAAATGTAGCAACGGATTTCGTATATGTTAGGAACACGACCCACCGGTATCTTCTCCTCTCGGACATCGGACCCCTGGATACGGAAGCAGATGTAGATACAGATGTGGATGTGCAATTGACCACCATCACAGAAGCATATGAAGAAAAAAACAACTAGGTATAACGGTGGCCGGTCACCTCTCGCGATCATCGGAGAAAAAAGATCATTAAAAGAAGAAAGAATACAACTCTCTCTGTTCCCTCGTTCTCTTCCTCTCCCCCTTTCTCTCTAGGAGTTACATTATTCTAGTGGTGTTGAGGCAATGCCTCCACCCGCTCTTTATATAGCACAAATATAACCCCATAGTCTTATTCCCAATAGGACTATAACTAGATACAACTTAGCTACTATTAGGATTAGGAGTCCAATCCCATTAGGATTTCCGATCCCAATATAACTCTAATCCTAACAATCTCCTCATTGAGTTGAATTCCATCACTATCTCTTCATTGTCTTGGGACTGCACTGCCATCCTCATCATCTGCAAGTCTCGTTCGCAGGGACTCAACACATCTGGGTGACGCATCCGATACTGGATGCCCTCAACGTGCCACCTTGCACGATCTCCTGTCAGCTGCCGTTAGCAGAATTATTCGACGCCCCTGGTCGATTCCAAGAGACCACCATATCACGGTTTCTGCGGATTGCGCATCTGCTGCATCACATCATCTCGTCGACGTCGAATCTCGCTCTGATCCGTCGCATCGTATTCCTTCAACAACGTTGAACCCGACTCTGATACCACTTGATGGGCACGGAAGCTGTACCAACTCTGCTATGATACCGGTTGATGGGAAAACGACCCACCGGTATTGTCTCCCTCGGCTACCATATGTTGGATACGAACTTCTCTGAATACGGAAGCGGATACAGATACACATTCGACTGCCACAAAAGCATGTGAAAAAAGAACAAGTCGATATAACGATGGTCGGTCACCTCTCGCGACCACCAGAGAAGAAAGATCACTATATAGAACGAGTACAACTCTCTCCGTTCCCTCGCTCTCTCATCTCTTTCTTCTCTCTCTCTCCCCCTCTCTAGGGGTTACATTGTTCTCGTGGCAGTGGTGTTGAGGAAATGCCTCCACCTCCTTTTTATATAGCCCAAATACAACACCATAGTCTTATTCCCAATAGGACTATAATTAGAATACAACTCAACTAATATTATGATTACGACTCAATCCTATTAGGATTCTCAATCCTGATGTGACTTTAATCGTGATATATGATGCTATGTTGTTAGCGACGATTCATGTGGCAACAATTGTCTATTGCCTTTGTTACCAAATTTTGCACTATTGGTAATAAAAGTAGTGTCGATTAGTGTAAATATAGAAAAAATAACAATAGATAAGCATTGCTTTATGATTATAGCTGTGGATATGGAATTCATCGCTAATTTCAAGTATTCTCAAATATGTTTTTAATGTATAAATCAGGAGATCTTCTGTTTCCTTCATTTTTATTTTATTTCTCAAATCCGTTTTGTAGGTATAGATCCAAAGGTGATTTGTATCGTCATTGTGATTTTAAGCTTTGATCCAGTTTCTCCAATCATAAATTCATGTGTCTTAGGGTAATTGTATTAAATATATGGCAATGGATATTATTTTTTTGCAGATTTATCTCTTATTGTTGTAATACACAATGAATATTATATTCATTGCTAAAGTTTACATAATGATTATTTGTTGATTCACTTAAAAATTATGTCACCTTTTTGGTAATTTAGCAAGGATTATGCAAGAAAGTCAATCAATCACTATTGTTATATGATTTTTTGTTAGCAATGTAACAACAAATACGATATTTGTTGTGAATTTAAAGACTAATGCAACGACTATTATTCGTTGTTATGCATTTAAACAAGGAAGATATGACAATGCACATCAAACTGTTCATTGTCACATACCAATTTTGTTGCAGTGATGGTTCCTCCACTCAAACCTTTTATGATTATCGGATTTTCGTATGATCCATAATTTTGATTAATATGTACTAATGCTCTTGCGGTTTTAATTTTGGGGAAAGGAAACGAGAAAAATCGACTTAATTAATGGTAGGTTTTTTCGACACATGTGCTCCTTTGAAATTCTACAATTAAAGTTATGTCTCTACTTTTTTTTCAACAACACTTGTGTCTCATCATTCATACAAAATTCACGGTACAACCCTTCTATTATCACACTTATACGCCTTTATTATATCAACGAAATGACAGTACTGCGAATTTTTTAAGAATATAGAGGTACATGTTATTGCAAAAAAAAGTAAGGACATAACTATAATTGCATAATTTCAAAGGATCTAAGGGTAAAAAACTCTTAAATATGTTGAATCCTCGTATTGGATTGATCTCTCTAAGTTATGGATGCTAAAGAATAAACAAATTAAACTAAGTACATAATATACGCTATTTGTCAACAAAACAGACGTGCATATAAAGATTTTAAGGGTTTAAGGTTGCAACCTCCACTTTAGACTCAAAATTTTTTTTCTAGTAGTTTGAGGTGATGTGGTAAATCGTTTGCCTTGCCGTAGTACGGTAAACAGTTTATCGTATCACATGGATGGACAGAAGGGGATCGTGTACAGATTTTCACAGCAGGTGCATGTATTTACCATTCATGCGATATGGTCAATGGTTTCTCGTGCACGACAAACGTTTGTCACTAGTGATAAACCAAGCAGCAAACGGCTTGTCAATATATATTTATTATAAGAAATATTTTCAAATCAAAAAAATAGCAACAAAGATGAGCATTGTTATACGGTTCGATGCTAATGATGTAGCAATGGATCATATAGATGCTAATTTCTAATATAAAGAATTGCTAAAATAAGGAATAATATTTACCATCATTTAATTAACAACGGGTGGAATAATGGCGGATTTTTTTAGAACATATCTGTAGATTCATCCTGTTCTACTGTAGATTGTATGCATTTTATATCATATCCGATAATTATACGATAACTCGCTTTGCATATCGTCGATGATAGGGGTTGATGGGGCTGCCCCCTGGGGCAGCCAACATGGCTGCCCCGCCCCTTTTTTGGCAATTTTTTTATTTTTTTTGAAAAATATCGTCATGTATATTCATCCTTATATCCCTCCTATATGTCATTCGAATTTCGTTAGAAATAGAGACTCCTACGGCCTCCATCCAGACAAGGTCGATTTAAAAAATCCTGCGACCGTTAAAAAAATAACATATGCATAGAGGCCGTAGGAGTCTCTGTTTCTGACGAAATTCGAATAGCATATAGGAGGGATATAGTGATGAATATACATGGTGTTATTTTTCCAAAAAATAAAAAAAATGCCAAAAAATGAGGTGGGGGCAGCCATGTTGGCTCCCCCTAGGGGGCAGCCCCATTCCCCCCCCCTCACACACACATATATATATAGGGTAAAATGGGGCTGCCCCCAGGGAGTAGCCAACTTGGCTGCTCTCACCCCTATTTTCCCTCATTTTTTATTTTTTGGAAAATAAAAATTTGTATATTCATCATTATATCCCTCTCACATTCTATTAAAATTTCGTCAGAAACAGAGACTCCTTAGCCCTCCATCCCGACGTCATTTTTTTAACGGTCGTAGGATTTTTTAAATCGACCATGTTTGGATGGAGGCCGTAAGAGTCTCTGTTTCTGACGAAATTTTAATAGAATGTGAGAGGGATATAATGATGAATATACAAATTTTTATTTTCCAAAAAAATAAAAAAATGAGGGAAAAATAGGGGTGGGAGTAGCCAAGTTGGCTACTCCCTGGGGGCAGCCCCATTTACCTCATATATATATATATATATATATATATATATATATATGGCTTATCCGGTGAGCCCTGTGCTTATTTGAGTTTTGCTGAGCACCAAATGTAGCCTCTCCACGTGTACTTCTATTCGAAAGGTCGTCTATTTAGAAGGAACACGGTTTTGGAAGGATATTAATACGTTTGAGCCTCTTATATTTCCAATTATACCGAGTCCTTAAAAAAAGGAAGACGGTTTTGGAAAGATACATTCAAATAATTAATTTCGTATCGAAGAAATAGTCCTTGTACATTTGATCAGTAATGTACATAATGTACTCAAGTAATTATGTGTTGCGAGATCAGTAATACTGAAACAATTGTCAATATTTTACATATGTAATATTACATTGTACAGAGATCAATAATTCATTCATGTTACTCAAGTAATACATATTCAGTTCTCAAGTAATTATTGTTGTTACATTAGTAATTAAGTATACAAATTACTTGTCCATACAATAAGTACTGATTACAAATGACCATTTTACTGAAGTCATTTTGATTGTTACTAATGTTATAGTTACTTAATACTTTGAGTCTTACTGAAGCACCTCTTATTTACTTATATAACCTTTTTAATTACTTATAATGCATCGAATGTTACTGATAACAATACATAAGTTACTGGTCACGTGGTTTTTTATACTTATTCCAACTTACTTATTCCATTATCTTCATTTACCTACAATTTATTACATGTTACTGATACTTCTATCTATCTTACTTGTTTTATTCTTTGTTTTGAATTACTCTCGAATCACACCTTTTTTACTTATGTAGCCTATTTAATTACTTGTAATATGTCAAGTGTTACTGAAAGCCACACATAAATTACTTAATTATTATTATATGTTGAGCATCCAAATTTCAACTGTTGTCTTCTAGTCCATTAATTTATATGATGTTGTTTTGCTCTCGCTCATCGGCATAACAACAGCTTCTTTAAGACACCAAATTGTTGCATTGTTCTGCAATAAATAATAAGTTAATTGATTATTTAAAAAAAATAAAATATCAATAAATTGGAATAGAATACACATTACTTACATATTTTCAGTAACGTTTCAGAAAGATACTTGCTTTAGTACTATTTTATATTCATGAATAATAAGAATTGTATAAAGAAAAGTAACTAAGCAATATACTCGCTTCGGTAAGAATTATTCAATGACAAGTAACTTGTAATGAATTGTTAGTAATGTATGTTATATGACAAGTAACTTGTAATGTATTGTATTTATAATAGTAATTCAATGTGAAGCATAAGTAATTTGATGAGCTACTTAAGTAACTTACTGAATTGAGATCAGTAAGATAAACTTCGGAATTCATATCAGTAAGAATTCATTCTTTCGAAAGTAAGTATTTTTCATACTTGTGTAAAAATCAGTAACTTTTAATTCTATATCATTAACTAATTGTATTAGCATTAGTAACATAAAATATCTTATAAGTAAATTACTCAAATACATCAGTAACTCAATATATTCTCAAAGTAACGCATGAAAAATAACAATTGTATTTACTGCAACTTTTTATTATATGAAATCAAAATACTTTTGATAAAAAAATCAATTAGGACTACAAATCATGTATCAAAATGAATAAAAATTGATATTATGAATACAACTTTATCATATTTCAATCATACTTCTCGAATAAATATTGCTTACGATAAAAAAATATACAGTATTGATAAAATAAATATTACTAAATTCATCATCTCGTCGTTTTGATCCCAAAACAAACATTGCTAAAAATCAAAATATCATTAAAACAATGAAATTATGATAGAAATAAGCGAGTAAATCATGAAATCGAATCACATACCTCCCATCTTGCGTTGAAACGAAACAAATGCCTTGCGTTGGAATGAAACAATAGATTTTAGCAATCATATACACGTGCCTTCCACTTTCCAGAAACGTAAAGTTATTTTTAGAAATGTTTTAATTTCCGATTTTGTTTTATTTCCATACGAAAATCGCTATTTTTTGGGGATTGAATTTTGTGGATGGACAGCTACGATTGGGTGCTCATCCCAACTCAAATGGGCTTAGAGCTCATTGGATAAATTCCTTATATATATATATATATATATATAAGGAAAAATGGGGCTGCCCCTTAGGGATAGCCAACATGGCTGCCCCCACCCAAATTTTCACAATTTATTTTTTACTTTTTTGGGAAAATATCACCATGTATATTCATCCATATATCCCTCCTATATGTCATTCAAATTTTGTCAGAAACAGAGACTCCTACGGCCTTCATCCAGACATCATTTTTTTAACGGACACATGATTTTTTAAATCGACCCTGTCTGGATGGAGGCCCTACGAGTCTCTGTTTCTGACAAAATTCGAATGACATATAGGAGAGATATAGGGATGAATATACATAAAAATATTTTTCAAAAAAATAAAAAAAAATTGCACAAAAATGGGACAGGGAAGCCATGTTGGCTACCCCCAGGGGACAGCCCCATCAACCCCTATATATATAGAGATAGAGAGAGAGAGAGTTTAATGGGGTGCCCCCTTGGGGCAACCAACAATGGCTGCCCCCGCATTGTTTTCGATGTTTTTTTTATTTTTTTGAAAAATATCGTCATGTATATTCATCCCTATATCCCTCCTATATGCCATTCAAATTTCGTCGGAAACAGAGACTCCTACGGCCTCCATCGAGATGGTGTCGATTTAAAAAATCATGTTACCGTTAAAAAATGACTGTATGGATGGAGGCCATAGGAGTCTCTGTTTCTGACAAAATTCGAATGACATATAGGAGGGATATAGGGATGAATATACATGACAACATTTTTCAAAAAAAAAATGCCGAAAACGGCGTGGGGCAGTCCCATTAAACTCATACACACATATGGGTAAAATAGGGCTGCCTTCTAGGGCGAGCTAACTTACCCCCCGCCTCATTTTCTCTATTTTTTATTTTTTTGAATTTTTTCTGTGAATATTCATCACTATATCCTTATACTCTGTCATAAAAATGTCGTGTGAAACAGAGACGCTTACGACCTTCATCAAGACAATCATTTTTAATGGTCTCAAGATTTTTTAAATCGACCATGTCTGGATGGAGATCGTAGGAGTATCTGTTTCTCATGAAATTTGAATGACATAATATAGGGATATAATAATGAATTTACGTGATTTTATTTTTTTAAAAATAAATAATATGCAAAAAATATGATGGAAGGAGCTAAGTAGGGGGCATATACATTTTACCCTATATATACACACACACACACGCATTAATGTGCGTCTATACAATAAACACAAGGTGTTATTTCCGTAAAAAAATATATCCTAATAAAAAATGGAAATGGTATACACACCCCTATGCGAAAAATAAAATAAAAACTCAAATCTTTATCCATATTCACTAAACTCAAATACACTAGTTAAAAATACATGCGATGACAGATGAATACATCCATATATGAAAGGGATTTTTACCCTACAAACCCTATAAACTTTGTATATTACCTTTTCGACCTTTGAAACAACGTAATTCCCCCCTACCCCTGTAAACTTGCTCCGTCTTACCCCACGAACCTTACCATTAAATTGACACATCTTGGGCTAAATTGCATGTGTTAAAATGAGTTAATCAAATCACATGAAATCCAACGGTTGGATTTCTTCCTTTCTCCCTTATTCCTTCTTCTATCCCCTTCTTTATCTTCATTTCTCTTCTCCAATCGACTAACGGTGGTCGAGCAACGCTGGAGAGGAGGGGCAACATGTGGGATAAAATCCAAAAGCTTCATCTGGTCACTGGTTTGGAGATGTAAACTGATGGTGGAGTTCCAATTGCAACAACAATATAAGGAGGTGAATGGACTTTGACCCAATGCCGCACCCTGAAGGCAGACCTCTTTCTGCCGATTCAAAATCTCCATCTACTTGAGAACAAATCAAGACCAAAACCTTAATCCAACCAGACTCGGAAAAGATCCCATCTTTGACCCAAAAAATCACAAAATTTTGAGGTCAAAACCTCCACATGTCTGCATGTGCTAGTTTGATTAATGGATCGAATCAGTAAAATTCGATACCTTAAGCAGATCTGGGAGATCTCTCCTTCTTAAAATCACGAGGTGCGACACTAGGGAGGTGATAGCATCGACCAAGGGGGATCGGGAAATCGCATCTTCTCCGAGCAGCGTGCGAGGTAGGGGGTCAGCCTCTGCTCGCAGGAGAAGGGATCAGCCTCCGGGCAGTGTAGGAGGGAGGGGGTCTACCTCAGCTCGCGGGGGAGGGGGGGTCAGCCTCTACTTGCGGGAGAGGGGGTCGATCTCCAGGCAACACACAAAGGAGGGGTCCACCTCTACTCGTAGGGGAGGAGGATCGGCCTCCACGAGGTGCACGAGGAGGGGTGGTGCTGATGGATGGGTGAGGGAGGTATGGAGAAGGGACTTTTTTTAAAATAAATATCAATTTCATCTAATTAAATAAATAGGCATGCATTTTAACGATTTACTATTTTAGGCATGTAGTTTCATATATGTCAATAGCTACAGTTGTATCCTATCCATATTCGTATAGATATACATTTGTAATAGTTTATATTAGAGAAATTTTAAAATAAACTTGAGGAAAAGGGTATATGTATAAAAATGGTTTGGATATTGGTGAAATTTACTCATCCAAATCGGCATTAGAGGTGCCGTTTTGGATTCCCTCCCCAAATCGACACCTCATGTGCCGATTTATGCCTAAAATAGTAAATGTTTAAAACACATGCCTATTTATTTAATTCAAATTAAATTGATATTTATTTATAAAAAAAATTCTATGAGAGAAGATGATGTGAGGAGGGTGAGGGGGAAGTGAGATTGATGATATATTTTGTAAATTTGCTAAACAAACATGGTAATGTGTACATTTTTTAACGAAATTCGATTAGATTTAACGAGTAAATGGGTGAAGGTTAATCGTAAGATCTATAAGATAAAATTTAACAAATTTACGGAGTCAAAGAAAGAATTACATTATCTCAATTGCAGAAAAAATAATTTACAAAATGTATAAGATCGGTGGGATAAAAATCCCCATCTGAAATGGTTGCGCGTGAAAGTGATGTGCGTTCCATTATAAGAAACAGTGCTCATGGATTGCACAATGGGTCCGCATTTGCGCACAATCTTGGCGAGTACAACGGGCGAGCCTTTGCCGCCTCCAACACAGTGAACAAACAACACACCTCACCTCCCCACAAGTACAACGCATGTTCTTCGTGCCCCTCTCTCAGCTGCGGTGTCAAAAACCACACACAAACTCCAACACTCGTATGCAAACACGACCATCCCTCTGACATTCCAACCTCACCTCTCCATCTCGTTGTGGATCAGAACTCACAGAGAAGAGAAACCCACTTCTTCTTCTTCTTCTTCCCGCCTTCTCAGGTACCAAACAATGCCCGCCACCTTCAACTCTTCTGTCCACAGAGCTGCCACCTTTGCCAGATTTTCGAAGCTCTCCATATATGTGGATCCTCTTTCTGTCTTCCATTTCAACCCTTTGTTTTTGTGGTTTTTCCAAGATTTGGATGAGCTGCAAACCTTGGTTTGGTGCGTCTCTCTCTCTGTGTGTGGGCGGGTGGGAAAGTTTCGTGCACCTTTTGATGTTCGCTTTCGTGGAAAAAGACGTTTCTTTTGCCTTGGTAGCTTGTTCGGCACCGGATTTTAAGGATTTGGCGTTGTCATTTTTTGAGAGATTAAAACTTTATGGGTTTTCTTGCCTTGTACGTTAAAAAATAGATGATTACGCCATGGTAATTAGTGGTTCTTGCAGAGGGAGGCAGATGGCTGCTGGAGTTGGTGATGAGGGCAGGAACTACCAGAAAAGCTATTTTGATGTGTTGGGCCTCTGTTGCACTTCTGAGGTCCCTCTGATTGAGAAGATTTTGGGGTCGCTGGATGGGGTGGTGACCATTTCGGTCGTCGTGCCTTCGAAAACTGTCATAGTTGTTCATGACACTTCGCTGATCTCTCAGCATCAGATTGGTAATGAGAGTTGCATGGACTTTTTTGTTGGCTTGTTATAGACGTTGCTTTCATGAGTCTCTTTCAGATTATTTTCGCTTATGCACATGGTGCCTATAAACTTCCATTGAAGAAATAATTAAAATTTCCTATAGAATCTGGAATGTAAATGTTTGCCTCTAGTGCAACTAGATGTGTCTTATCGTCGTGATGATCTAGATGTAGTGATGGAAAATACTAGCTTCTTGATTTGACAACAGTGAAAAAGCTTGCATTTAAATTTAAATTGTTGCCTTGGCAGAATTGTTTAATCAGTGTGTATTCAAGAACAAATAAAGTGATTGATCTCGTAATCCATTTGGAAAATTTAAAATATTATCTGCAAGATCTTGAACGATTGAAATGTGTATCCTGGCATACATACTTATTTAGTGGAGCAGATCCCCTGCCGTCCACGTTATTTTTTTGTTGTTGCAAAATCTTTATGAAAAGTTCAACTGTTTCGACTGGAACTAATCATATTGATTAACAAACCTATTAAATTTCATCTTAATCCGATGCTTCTAGCTATTTAAGGAAAGAACATTTTTAAAATGGTTTTTAAGCCTCATGGAGTGAATACAATTAGTTCAAACTAGATCTGCAGATTCAAATCATCGTTTCACCCAATTCAACCTATTTGATCAATTATACATTGTTGATCAGATTATTATGATCGGGGATTGCTTTCCAATGTGATTTCCTGGATTCTAATGTGTTTATATTTATCCAATTCAAAGTGAATATTCTGTCTGATTCCATTGTTTCAGTTAAAGCACTAAATCAGGCAAAATTAGAGGCAACAATTCGTTCGTATGGGGGTGCAACCACTTTCAAGAGCTGGCCAAGCCCGTATACGTTGGCCTGTGGAGCTCTCCTTGCTCTGTCATTCCTTGGGCCAGTTTACAAACCGATGCACTGGCTGGCTTTGGTTGCTGTTGCTGTTGGGATACCACCTATTCTCTTCAGGAGTATTGCTTCGATCCGCCAATTTACTGTTGATATTAACATCCTTTTGCTGATTGCAGGTATCATTTTTCAAGCTTCACTAATAGGAAAAGTGATTTTAAAAGAATTTCAGTGGTGGTTTGGGTTTCGTTTTCAAATAACTTTAGAATACTGTAGCAGCTCTGTTCTGAAAATAATTTTAAAGTGTCCAGAAATAAAGGTTGGTGAGGCCATTTTATGCTTAAACATGTATATCTGAAACTGGTGTATCAAGCTGAATCACTTGAAGTAGTAGAATACTCTGAATCACTTGAAGTAGTAGGATACTTTGATCCAGTGGTTATGAGGTCAGCGAGGACACGAGATTGACAAGCTTTGATACTAGTGACAGATCGTGGGAAGCCGCCTTGATTTTCTTGAGAGAGAACGAGAGAGAAGGGTATTTAGGGTAAGGGCTCTCGACGACAAGGGTGGGATCCGATGATCCATTCTCCTCCTCATGGAGGTCAATATGTAGGCATGAATCCCTCGCTTAGTCCACCCCTCTCCCATGCCTCGGCCTCATCACAACCGTCAGAGGTGATTGCTTGATGACGCGGTCACGAGGCTCTTCTACAAAACATGTGTTTATTTGTATGAAAGAATACAAGGCAAGAACTTTCCACAATTAATTTTTTTCCATTGCGCTTGCCAACTACTAATTACCACTTTTACATGGATTTACTTTGAGGAAATTATATACAATTTAATCCTATATAAAGAACATATTTAAAGAACTTTGAGGGGATTGTGTTGCATTTCTGTTTGAGTGCCAACTATTTTGTCGAGCAGTTGAGCACCTACTCTTGTTATTATGAATGGAAGGGTTTTTTAGCAGGATGCTCCAAATACCCAAGCATTCAACAACCGACCTTTTAATACTTTTATTTGGGCATGTAGACATGCTAGCCAGTTGGACACGAAAGTGAGGTACGGTGGGGTTTCTTATTACTGTACACTCCGAATTTTGCCCAGAAGTGCACGCGTAGATAGATCCAATTACCATTGATTCATGTTTAGTCCCCACATTTACTATCTGTGGGACTCTAGTCTGCCTGTGGGGCTATTTAAGGAGCCCTATACCCCATGTACTCAATGAAAAACTTCAATACAAGATCCGGCCTTTTGAGGCCTTCTCCCGTGTTTTCATCCCCTTCCTTAGGGAGTAGTAGGGTTCCACGTTAAATCTTGAGTTGTTAATCTTTTATATTTCTTGTTTATCAATTCACTTCCGCTTTTCTAGATTTCAACAAGGTATCAGAGCAGTTCAATTATGTGGATTGTTTTTTTTTCGAACTTTCGATTCTGATTGTATTCTTAAAGATTGTTTTTTATGATGGAGATTATTTCTTGTTCTGCTTGAGATCGTGCAAGGAAACTAGGGTTCCAAACAGGAACCCTAATCTCAAGGCCAAATTGTGATGCACTATTCTCCAAGCCTATGCCATATCTAGGGTTTCTCCAGTCCTCAACTTGTTGATGCTCCAGATTCGGGAGCGATTGATGCTCCAGGTTCAGGCATGACAAAGACCATATCTGCACAACTCAACAACCGTAGAAACAACCTACTATGCATCCATGCGCCTCTTCCTTGATCAAAACATTCCAAGCAATAGTGCACCTTCGTCAAGAAGAATCATCTCCAGATCTACGACTACAACACAACGACGTCGAATAGCAGCCACTGCAACGGTGGACACACGATCATAAAAAAAGCATAAAACGGGGTTTAAATAACAAAGCTCCCCTCCTTCTATAGCACAACCATCTCTAGGAGGCTCAAGGAGGCGCAAGACCGCAACTACTTCAAACCCTTGTGGCGGTGACCCGCGAAGCACCCTACATCGGTTCTAGAGCTCCTCATCTCCAGGCGGAGGTTGCAAACCTCACAAGCTTCCAGGAGAACCTCCCAGCAGTCCACCCACCTCCGTGTTAGGATTAGAGTCATATTAGGATTAAGAATCCTAATGGGATTGAACTCCCAATCCTAATAATAGTTGAGTTGTATTTTCATTTGTAGTCCTAATGAGAATACGACTATAGGGTTGTAATTGGGCTATATATAGAGAAGATGTGAGATATTGGCTCTACACCACCACAAGAATAATGTAACCCCTTGAGAAATGGATGAGAGAGAAGAAAGAGATGAGAGAGCGAGGGAATGGAGAGAGTTGTACTTGTTCTAATTTATTGTAATCTTTCTTCTCCGGTGGCCGCGAGAGGTGTCCGACCATTGTTATATCGTGTTGTTCTTTCTTTCATGTACTCCTTTGGTTGTGGTTGATTGCTCATTTGCATCCTTATCCATACTGGTGGGTCGTATCCCAACAACCGGTATCGGAGTGGAGACGATATCGGCAGATCGTGTCCCGATAAATGGTATCAGAGAAGAGTTGGTATCGTTTCTGCTCCCAACACTCCATGCGTGAAGAAGTCGTGCAGTGGTGGTGACCCAAGAAGCTCTAGGTGACACTCAAAGAACCCCCACGATCAGTCCTTGAAAAAGAAGAAGAAACACTATGGCGATGACGTCCGCCTCGCCTTCCTGCGCAACCTTTGGCGGCGATGGCACATCAGTGATGGCAATGCCAATCTTTGGAGAAGAAGCCCCATCGAGGGCGACAATATTTGAAATGGGTTTTTGATAGCAGAACCCTATCTTCTTTTCCGTTTCCTAGTATGGCCCAAGTGGGGCCAAAATAAAAAAAGAGAAAGGAAATGTTTAGGCCAAGGTTGCAGAAATTGGTACTCAGTTGGTTGGGGTCACTGACTAAGGATTAATCGGCAGTCGGGTGACTAATCGGATTTAGTCGGTCATTAGTTGTTTTTGATTTTTTTAATTATTTTAAATATATAAATATTTTTTTACATTTATCCTTGTATATATTGCATATATTTATACAATTTCTTTCTTTTGAAAGAAGATTTGTACAATTTATATAGTACTTTAAATAAGCTTTAATGAACTTAAGTTCTGGCATATCCGGAATTGGATATATTTGCAGTCAAGTAATCCATGTAACCGACTACATTTAAAGTGAGAAGAGAATTTGTGGTGGTTGTATTGGGTTGAGCAAATTGTAGTATTGTATGCCATAAACCTTAATTTATTTTAGGATGGTAGGATGAAGTTAAAGTTGAAAGCCTTTTCCACAGAAAAGTATGTGGCACAAAAAAGAAATATATTTTGTCGGTTATCCTGGTCATTGATGGACTAGAATTTCGCTTGAAAAATTTATTACCATGATAAAGAAATATACGTCTCTATCTATCTATATGCAACATATTTGGAGAGTCATTCAAGTGCCCTAGAAAAATGTCGAGTTAAGGTGTGCAATAGGGTAAAGATCTAAGTAAACATGAGATGCTAAACTGGGCTGGAAGTTATAAGGAGCACAAGGTTCAAAAGGCAATCCATATTCCATTTACAAAGTTGCAGTACTCGCTGTGAAGTGATTGAGTTTAAATATAACATTAAGTATAATAGAATATGTTTACTTTTAAAAAAAGCAAAAAAATAAAAAAATAAAAAATGTCTATGTAAAAGTTGGCCCGATTAGTCGATTTTACCGACTATGAGCGACTAGGCCTAGTCGAGTCGGCTACCCCCGACTTGACTAGTCGGCCTAGTCGGCCGACTTCTACAACAGTGGTTTGGGCCAACAGTGGGTCTCTTTTTTTAAAAAAGAGAGCCCAAAGATTGAAAAAAGAAGGCAATGCTATTCATTTTGGTCCAATGGGCCAACTCATGTATTACTGTAAGTAAAAAAACAGGGTCTGATTAAAAAAATAAAAATTCGAGAAAAATGAAAAGCTTGAAAAAAGGGAGAGATTTTTTTTAAAAGATGGTCATAAAAAAAAAGAAGCCGTACGAAAAGAAGAAGAGAAAATAGCCGAAGAAGAAAAGACGGCTACAAAAAAAGAACGATTGATTTATGCAAAAAAGTAGAAGACACATAAAAAAGAGACAAAAAGTGCATGTTATGATTCCTCTCAGCGTGATGATCCATGCTCTTATTCTATCAAGTATTCGAGAAAGGGGGAGCAAGAGAGTGTACATTTTTCTACTTGAGATGTATCTACATAACTTTTGCCCGTCCATGTCTGACAGACCAGCACCCCAGACTACTACTTCTATCAGCCTCTTCATCGAGCATCAACTACTTCGTTGGGGTGTCACTATCCCTAACTACTACTCCGCGCTAGATTTCTTCTTTTACTACAATTCTTCTCCAGGCACAACAGAAGTACGTTTCGGTGACTGGAGCATCACAAATGTATCGAGTGAAAATGAGTTGTGTACTTTTTCTTTTTGTTGCAAGCTGCATCTTTCTCAACTCCGGCTTGAGGAGGAGTGTTAGAGTATGTAATAGAGGAGTAATTGGATCCCTCTGGATCCAATTACCACCCACTCATGTTTAGTCTCACGT
Source organism: Ottelia alismoides (assembly GCA_037367405.1). Classification (NCBI taxonomy): domain Eukaryota; kingdom Viridiplantae; phylum Streptophyta; class Magnoliopsida; order Alismatales; family Hydrocharitaceae; genus Ottelia; species Ottelia alismoides. The sequence continues at coordinate 214,586 of JAZKJV010006631.1, read as the reverse complement.
CTACTATCTGTTGGACTCTAATTTGCCTGTATGGCTATATAAGGAGCCCTACACTCCCTGTAATCAATGAGAAACTTCAATAAAAGATCCGGCTTTTTGAAGCAGGGCTATATAAGGAGCCCTACACTCCCTGTAATCAATGAGAAACTTCAATAAAAGATCCGGCTTTTTGAAGCCTTTTTCCGTGGTTTCATCCAATTCGCTTCCGCTTTTCTGGATTTCACCAGATGAATATCAAATAATTTTATATAGTGTACATGGTGCAGATGTTAAATCTTTTTTTTTGAAGAAAAAGAGGGTGTGACGTCGATGAGACGTCCGCCGTAAATTTCTTATATTTGTTTTTATATAAGTAAAAAATACAAAGACCGATCAGTCAAAAAAAACTTTTTGCATGTTTTATCACATTTTCCGTGTACATTCCCTTATTCCGGAATATGGATCCATTCCGCGCATGTACACTTTTATATTAGTCAACATGATGCAAATGTTAAATATGCTGCCGAAGTGGAATGATAGTATGGGATACCATTAGAAATGGACTCTCTGAAACCTTTATATGGATTTCGGTATTCACCAGTAAGTATACATGCATGTACCCCATTCCACCAACATCTAAGTGCAGGTCCAAGACGCTTTTATCTGAAAAAGAAATAGACAGTTTTTATGAGTGGGAATTTGCATGTCAAAATCTGCTTATGTTTTATTGTTGCAAAATCGAAAGAGGGATGTCTTCTATTTAATGCTTTAGGATTTTGGGAAGTCCTGTAAATATCATTGATGTACACCGAGTACAACCATTGAGTCAAATTCAGCTGAACATAAATGTGCCGAAAGTGGTTGTACATAGATATGTTAGGCAATGGAAATGGATTCCCTGTGTAGATCAAAGTTGATAAGCGGATCCCATAGATACGTTAAATTCAAGACAACTGCAATCACAGAAAAAATTCACCCACAAAAACAAATCATGAGATGCACATGGAATTTTAACGTGGATACCATTTATGCAAAGGTGAAAATTCATCGAGTTGATCGTGCTTCGGAACGGAGCTAGACTTTTTCTTCCTGCCCGCTTAGTTTCCGTGCCCATATAGACTTTAACTATAAAAGAGAGCTAGATGAAATCCAAACCATTTGTACAACACGAAATATTGAAAGATAGAGATAGTTCAAGTCATATCTATCACTCGGATCACGCACAGGTTGACACCATGAAGTTGTCGACGTTCACAAATATGGAAATGTGGATATTATTCGATTTTTGATCACGTGCCAAAACAAACCAATACTGGAGCGACAAGCTTCTTGTTCCCTCTCTCCGTGATATCTCTCTGAGTTTATGATTTGGATGAAGTATCATGGGATCTTTATATAGGCATTGATATAGAAGTGCGGGGAATAACTCAAATCCTAAATCCCATTGGATTAGTAGTGCTTTCCTACTCTAAAAAATGTAATCACTCATCAATTAATTCCTTAGGATTCCATTAGGACCAATCAATATCTTATGAAGGGTTGAAATCCTTCATCAAGGGGACACCCACCTTACAAATTTCTCCATCACCGATTGTAAAAAGAAAGAAAGAATTGCTTTATTGAGAGAGGCCCTAGGGTTCTCTTATATAAGAGACAAACCTGTTGGACAAACTACAAGATGAATACAAAAGAAATAGAAAATATGAAAACAATAAGAAAGAAACTAATATCTCAATACTCCTCCTCAAGCTCAATCATAGATATCAATCAGGCTCAGCTTGGAACACCATCTCTGATAAGGCCCTCTGGTTAGGGCCTTAGTAAGAACATCCGCTATCTGGTCTCCAGAGCTGACATGCATAGTGGCGATAGAACCCTTTTGTATCATGTCACGAGTGTAGTGACAATCCACCTGTATGTGATTGGTCCTCTCATAGAAGGATGGGTTGTTTGCAATGAAAAGAGCAGCATGGTTGTCACATTGGAGGTGTATGGGAAGATGCGGCTCTATAGCTAAGTCATTAAGAACAGATCTGACCCACATCATCTCTGTGCTAGCTTGCGTCATGGCTCTATATTGTGACTCAACACTTGATCTGACAATCACAGTCTCACAGTTTGCTTCTTGCTCTTCCATGAAACAAGTGAATTCCCTATAAATACAACGAAACCTGGAATAGACTTTATGTCCTTTGGACACCCAAGATAATATGCATATGCACATGCTGTAATTAAAAGAGATGTACCTCTGCTGAAAAGAAGTCCCATACCTGGTGATGTTTCAGATACCTCATAATCATACAAACTGCATCCATATGTGCCTGTCTGGGCTGCTTTGTAAACTGACTCACTTTGCTTACGACAAAGGATATGTAAGGCCTGGTAATAATCACATATAGAAGCTTTCCAACAAGCTCCATGTACCTCCTCTCGTCGATCTCCTCAGTATCATCATAGAGCTTCATGCTCGGATCCATAGGAGTGGTGGTAGGTCTGCAATTTGCTATGCCAGTCTCTGAAAGAATGTATGTAACGTACTTCCTCTGGGTCATCACAAGATCTCACTAGTTCAGGGCAAACTCCAATCCTAGAAAGTAACGTAAACTACCAAGGTCCTTGGCCATAGACTATTGATATATGATGTCCTTGGCAACCTGAATGCCCTGCTCGTCATCCCCTGCAACAATAATGTCATCTACATAAACACGAATGGCAACAATACCTCTCTGGGTCATATGCACAAATAAAGAGTGATCAACGGTCGATCACACAAACCCATGTTGCTCTATCAGGTCTGAGAGCTTCTGGAACCGTGCTCTTAGACTTTGCTTAAGGCCATACGTAGCCTTGTATAGCCTGTAAACCTTCTAACACTCCCCCCTCAACAACAGACCCAGGTGGCTGTTGCATGTAACTCTTCTCCTGTAGATAGAGGAAGGCATCCTTCACATCAAGCTGGTAAAGGGGCCAATCTTGTGTAACAACAATAGAAAGAAGAATATGTAGAGTAGAATGTTTGGCAACTAGAGAGAAAATAGCCTGATAGTCTACCTCATATGTCTGAGTGAACCCACGTGCCACGGGTCTCGCCTTATAGTAATCCACACTGCCATCTGCATGATGTTTCATAGTGAACACCCACTTGCACCCACAACAGATGCGCCAACTGGACTCCAAGTACCACATGAGTGTAGCGCGGTCCGCGGTCGTAAGGGTGCGGAGATTTCACAAAGAATCTCGTCAATTGCATGTTGCAATAAGTTCCTCTTGCCATATTTGCTGGAATGTCCTTTCTAACTTAAAACTTGACGACAACCCTTTTGACTTGCTTTCTGACAATTCTAAACAACCCAAACGTCTTTTACTTTGGATCTTTGCTCATAACATAGGGAACAGAGCTGCGCTTTAGAAGGAATGGTTTGAGTCCTTTTACATTGTGCTTCTTCTTTGGAGCCATTGTCACTTCCAACTCCTACATTTAATTCTTGTACTCCCAATAATGTGTTCATGACAACACGACTACTAAATTTCCGTCTCACATGATCAGTTCTCTTTATCATCTTATAATTATTCCTCTCTACCATGGTCTAAATGTGACCCGGGTATCTGCGATCATCATCTGAATCGAAAGAGAAGACGTTGAGTTCTCTTTCAAATCTGAATTTATTGAACTGTTTATTTCTTTTGATCATGTACTTACTCTTCTCGGTATGCCCCTTTAACCTATCCTACACCTCATTCCTAACTTCTTCATGATAAGTGGGATAGTTTGCCACGTTCTTGTAACCCCCCGATAGTTGTTTTATCATGCTCATCCTACCTCCTCCATTTATCTTTTCATAAAAATTGCACGTAGGCTTCCCTATATGGCCATCAATTGCAGTAGAATACTTCCACCCAATCTCTCCTCAATGTCAATAGTCTTCTTAGAGTCATAGAACCAAAAGCCTTGATCTTCACTGCTCGCAGTGAATGGGATGGACGATATATGCAACAATGCCAACAACAACAATAAATAAATCAAATATTGGTAGTGCAGTGTGCATACCATCCAAAAGATCAAGGTTCAAATCCATCCTTGTGGGTATTGCGGTAGGTAGCTGCCAACTGTCATAAAAAATAGTTGGGTCTTTCAACATGGATTTGAGCAAGAATCCATGTAGCCGACCCTACTTATAGTGGGAGAAGGTTTCACCATTTTTTTTACTATGAAATGAAAATATGACAAAATTTCACTCAAATCGATTAAGATCATCCGTTAACCTCACAGAATGCGGATCTAAAGTTAATCTAAAAACTTTGAATTTGGCATAGAAAGATTTACTTTAACACATAATGATACATATTTGCATAATATCAACGATCTAAATAATTCCTTAAGAAGAATTCAAATTGAAGGCATCAATTATTATACTTTCATAAATCAAGTATTAAGAAAAATGAACGATATAATAACCAGGTTTACAAAAATCAGTGGATAGACCGTCGAATTGGCAATATTTCAAGACTCCAAGAACCCTTCCAAGCTTCAAAATAAGCCAAAAACACCCACTGGCAGAAGTTGAGACATGATATGGAGGAAAAGGGGTAGATATTCATGATATCAGGCTAAAAATGATAAAAAGATATAAGAAATTTTCACCTAGTATCACCGATATATTGCTATAACTTTTTACTTGGGGGGGGGGGGTTGGTGTTCCGCATTAAATATTATTGTGCTTTTATGAATTTTTTACCGTTGGATTCTATTCAATTGTTGTTGCTGCCAGAATTTTTAGAAGCACTGTGCAAGATGCCTTGATCAACCTTGTCATCTATTTCCATGATTCGATACGCGAGGGAGTTCGTTCTCGTCACTACCAATGCTACCAAATTGCTCTGTCTCCACTTCAGGAGAACTACTGCCCTCACTACCAATGCTACCGAATTGCGCAGTGTCCACTTCAGGAGAACTAACGCCCTTACGAAAATTAGTACAAAATCCAGAACACTGAAAATGTGGCCATTGACAATAGTGAATGTTTTTTCATCTTTAGAAAAGTGTTATGTTTTCATAATGATCATATACGCGGCCATCTTAGAATTATTGACATTTTTAATCAAATTAATGTTTTAGCTTCCTGTAAATTCTCTATTTATTTAACTAAAGTAAACCTGATGGGTTTGGGATGTACGGAGGATATCATGTGCATCATATGGAATTTCTTTTTGCGCAGATAAACAATGGTTTATAATTTATGTGATCTTTTACTTTTTATGACTACTGCTACAGTTCTGGTTTGTCAGTAATTTTCTGCAACTTGTCATTTTCTTTCAAATGTAAAAATGCAGTTGCTGGATCTATTGGCTTGAAGGATTATTTGGAAGCTGGGATCATAGTCTTCCTCTTCACGATTGCTGACTGGCTGAATTCAAGAGCCACATACAAGGTGTGCCGCTGACCTATGCATTTAGATAGGGACTCATAACTAATTGCTTGAAGTTTGAACCTTCTTTTTGATGTATGACACTGAATACACATCTTCAACAATGATTGTTATATATCCAGGAAGTTTATATGTCAATGTAATCTTTTTTTGGTGCCAAAGGTTGATCTTTTTATTAAAAGTGAGTACTTGAAGATAAACACCTTTTCAAGAAGTATATTGTTTCGGTTTTCACTTAGCAGTGCAAATGGAGCTCATTCAAGGTCCGTTTGGGCTCGTTTAATGGAATGCCATTGGGTATTGGTGATGCTTGCAACCATGGAAAAGCACAAAAATGGGGAAACCTTGCAAGGATTTACTTGGAAAATCGTTACAATAAGAGGGAAAGTGCCATCGAGGCCTTGACCCCGCAACCTTTCTTGAACGGCTAGTTTTTTTCTCCTTTTCTCTCTTACGGTAAAAAAGATAAGCTATATACAATATGTCTGTGTGCACGGTAGGGGTGCACATGGATCGGATTGGATAAGATTTTAGCTTAATCAATGTCCAATACACACTGAACAGATTTTAACATTTTCCAATCTAACAACAACAACAACAAAGCCTTTTCCCACAAATAAGTAGGGTCGGCTACATGGATTCTTCGCCTCCATTCAGATCTATCTTGGGTCAATCCCGGGCTTATATCCATAAAACTAAGATCCCTTCGTATAGTTTCTTTCCAACACTTCTTGGGCCGTCCTCGCCCTTGAAGGATATGGAAATTATCCTCAAGCGCATCACGGAAGCGTGATCGTCGTATCGGATACGACGAAGAACGACTAGTCGCACTAGTTGTTCGGTGTAGCGGAATTTAAAAAAATTTTATTCGATGAAACCACATGATCCGAGAACCATTCTCAGATCGTTTCATCTATAACCACAACAAGTATAATGCAATACCTCTTGAAGCGTGGTTGATCAAGTCTCTAAAGAAAGAGACCTCCTGTCTCAAGTCCGATCGTCGGCGAGACCGCTTGCGAGCGCGGGGATGAACCGCGTTGTCCTCGCAATCCAAGAAGATGATCCAAGCATGGTTGCTCCTGATCTCGTCGCACGAGATCAAACGTCTCCTTCGTGAGAGGAACTCTCCAAGAAGACGGAGAACCGAAGAACGTCGAAGCGGCGGCGCGGTGGCGAAGGCGACGACGGTTCTCTCCTCTAGGGTTTGGTGGTCGGCCACCAATTAGAGGGAGAGAGGGCTGACGTGTGTAGAGAAGAAAGAGAGAGAGAGTTTGTGCTACAATAGCATGTGTAAAGAGAGAGCCAAGAATGCCTCTCTATTTATAGGGTTTTGGGATCCATGGATCTCAATCCATGGGACACATAAAATCAATGGATGAGATTGATTTATGTTCATCCAATGGCTGAGATTGTTGTTGTCAAAAGCAACAAATTTAGGTCAAAATATATTTGATAAAATCAAATATAATTTGCTCCTAAATTAACCCAACAAATAAGGAGAGAAGACACATGGAGATTTCATCTCCATGTGCCTTCCATGTGGGCGCACACCCACTCCAATTAGGAGTGGTGTGCCGTCCACCATGGATTGCATGGAGATTGTAATCTCCATGTAACCCATCTCTTATTTATTTGCAACAAAATAATTTGGGTTTTATTTCTCAAAAAATAATTCACAATTATCTTTGAGAATATTGCATTCTTGCCATGGAAAAAATTGTGAATCATATTCACAACCCAAAACAACACATAATTCATATTGTTAATTAATTACACAATGTGTATCCAATACACATAATAATTAATCAACACATATAAATTATAATTAGCTCTCTCTAATACATTATAAATCACATTTATAATATATTATGAATAATTGGATATTTCTATCCACATTATTCTTATCCACATTAATTAAATCACATTTAATTAAATTGGATAATTTCTTCACACATTCAAGATGATTAAATCACATTTAATCATTATTTCTTCATTGCTTAGATCGTATGGAATTATTCTTGAACCCTTCAAGAATAATGCAATCTCTCCGCAGATACTTGGAGATAAGGACAGGGCGATTGTATTGTTCCACGTATAGTGACATGGATATTGAGATCATATCTCAAATCCAGATCGCGGGCCTCCCATAGATGCTTGATTAAATCAAGACCGTAAATCTAATCTTCTCATTGTATCTGAATCATATTCAGATCAATGTCCAACACTTGGACCAAGATCAGATCACTTCTCTACTGAGAGGAGTCACTAAAATCCAGACCCGTTTCATCACTCCCTAGGAATGGAAGCGTCATGGTTATACAATCGTTTATGATCAAATCACCCTCAGGTATTCCCAATACCTGTACATCCTGCATACTGGAAGACTCAGACTAAACCCGAAGTATCGGATCAACTTTATACTGTCTACTTCATGGTTTTATCATTAAGTTTCTCATTCGATCATTGGGAGATGGTATCGATCATACACTTTCCAAAAGTGTATATCATACCTAGGTCTTGATCATATACTAAAAGTATATATCAAACCTACAAATTCAGTCAAGCTTCCAAAGCGAGACGACCATGCGCATGGAATTTGATTCTTCCCAATATCTCATGAGTGAGCTCATGTCTTCCGGTTCAGTAACTGAACCTGTATGATCCCTTTGAGAGATCGTATTACTCATATGCCCTTATATGCACACCAGCGCGCCGGTGTATATACCTTGATTAGGTCATCAACCTATTGGTCTGCCAAATGTACATACTTAGACATACAGCAACACATCTGTCTCCGGTCAGAGGATGCGTGCCTATATCATGACAGCATATGATATAGGACTTTGGTTGTCTCGATCTCGTTAAGTCAACTCTTTGACCTAACTAATCTGACACCTCCGAATCTCTATTCCTATGCAGAGGACCTGCATCTAGAGGTCGGTCAGATATCAGCCTTCAGAGATAGGATTGCCATCTCCTACTCAGGCTAGAGATCATCTCTTAATAATCATTTGACGGTGCTTGATGAGTCCTCAATCTAACTCTTTAGATATTCATCCAAGCACCAACCTCTATGATTCAATAGTTGAATCAACAGCTGTATGATTATCAAGATGGCCATGGTACATAACCCCAATTGTACTAAGGGACCTATTATACAAATTATTCATTCTTCATTTCAGATCAGGGAATGATATTTGCAATAACATTTATTGCATAATGGCTCGCCGTGGGCTCGCATTTCCAACAACCCTCTCTTTACCGGCTCAACAAAAATATAAATCTAATCCAATATGAATTACGGATTGGGTTGGATCAGATTTTAAAATTCACATGTTTTTACTTCATAATATACGATCAAGTTCGTTGAACACTAGACCTCGACATTTGATTTATGGTTCTAAAATTGATAATACGATTCAAGGAAATTGACAATGAAGAAGGTGAAATTATGTAAAAGATTCTAAGGAAAAAAGCTAACTGCTATATTAGAAACCAAATGAATTAGAGCATACATCTATGGCAAACATTATAATAAATAATAATTGTAGACTGTAACAACACTGTCCTACACAAGTCAAACTCCTAAAAGCTCGTTGTCCACAAGCATCTCCATTTCCAATGCTGGCTCTCAATCTTTAATGAAAAACTCTTACTAAACAATATATGATAATGTAAATGCTTTTCAAATAATATGTAGTTTGCTGATGGAGTTAGAAACATTAGTAGAAAGTGAAAACGACGTATAATTTTTAAAAATGAGGTTCCAGTTGGAATACTTTTATGGAGAATTAAGCCTTTGATTTTGGTTTTATTAGGGGAAAAGGTTTACAATGTAATTTTCAATTTTCCTACGCAGGATTCTATCTTTATTCCTTAGGATAGTGACATTATAACATCTTGCTACTTGTAAACACAAAATGTATCCTTACTTTCCAGCATCCCGGAGAGTAGATATAATGTCTTAAGTTATACCTGAACAGTAGGGGAAATGCCCAGTGGGAGGGGATGGCATCATGACGACACACGAGGGAGGTGGTACCACATCAACACACAAGGAGGGAGGTGATCTTGCGCCATGGGAGGGAGGTGCCACTGTGACACATGTGGGGAAGGAGTGTTTCGTCGCATGTGCGGCGGCGTAAGGGATGGAGTGCTTCGTCATAACCGAATGCCGGAGTGAGAAGGTGGTGAAATGACGTTGTCCTGCAGGGGGTGGATTCGTACGGCTATGGGTTGTTGCTGGGGGGGGGGGGGGGGGGGATTTAGGTTTCTTCACGGAGGGGAGGGAGTTGCGGCTGCATCTCTAGGATTTAAGTTTCTCCACGAGTTAGGGTCTAGGGAAAGTGAGAAAAAGAAGGGTTTGAGTAGGTATTTTGAAATAAGAGAAGGTTCCTTTGGAGTTATAGAAAGAAGAGAGGGTTGATTTGGGTGTTTAGAAATAAAAGAGGGTATTCAAATACATCTAAATATATAATTTGCACTAGTAGTAAGAATGCATTATTATATATAGTATTTAGTTGTTTGTTAGCATCATAATGGATTGGATTGGATTTACATAACGATCCCATCCAATCCATGGTTTAATTTATTTTTAAAATCTCATTCCGGTCCATTAGAATGACAAAACCGAATCAATCCAATCCTATTACAGACATACAATGACTGAGTAGAGTTGTCTGTCTACCTTGTTGAGCGGGGGACTAGGACTTTGATTTATGGGAACTAGGACTCGCTCAAGAAAGACTTAAAGGACCAAGCCTCGTCGACGTCACATGAAAAAGAGTTTTTATGTGAGCCATAAGGAGTTCAGAGTAGAGGACCATTCCCTATGCCAGATGGGCAAGGGTTTTCATGTGGTATCATAAGGACTCCATAATAGAGTACCATTCTCTGAGCTAGATGGGAGTGACCCAGTTTCACACTCTAGCCTGTTCGTCCTCACATACATGTCATGAGAAGCAACGTCCTTGACAGCAACAGACAATTGTGCGCGTTGAGTTGATATTGTCTGCAGTGTCATGTATTATGAGTTGAGTTTTCTTTCTGTTTGTCCAAACTAAGTATTGCATGCTCCAGCTTGAGGGGGAGTGTTAGAGTATTTGGAGCATGCATCGCTTATGTAATAGGTAGATAAATGGATCCCTCCAGGATTCATTTTCCCCATCCATGTGTTTAGTTCCACATCTACCAGTGGTGGGACTTGGAGGCTCCGTGGATGATATACAAGGAGCCCCAAACCTCCTGTATCCAGTGAGAAAGTTCAATAGAATTTGCGCTCCTTTGAAGGCTTTTCTCGTGGTTTCATCTCGTTCCTTAAGGAGTATTATTCCATGTAAAAATCCCGTGTTCTTCATGTTTTATCTTTCTAGATTATGCTTTGTTTATCATTCGCTTCCACATTCTTTATTTTCTAGCAATCATCTTGCTTGATGATCCTGATGAATGTCGATGCTCTGATACATGTTTGTTGCGAATCGTCGAAGCAGAATACACACAAACAATCAATCGAGTAAGCACGAAGATACACAAATTTACAAGGTTCATTCGTAACTGGGCCATGTCGTTGGGCAGACATTGATTGGTTTTCACTATATGGAGAAAGAAGAAAGTATATAGGATGATCCAAAACACTAACGATCTTGTTAGAGTAATTGATACTCTGTTATGTTATTCCATAGAGCCCTCGGGTCTCTTATATAGGGAGAAAACTCTCCCTTGGGTAAATTACAGAGTCTTACAAAATATAAATAGAAATTACGGAACAATAAAACGTAACATATATATAAGTCTCTACACTCCCCCTCAAGATGGAGCATAGATATCTATCATGCTCAGCTTGGAAGAACATCTCTGGAAAGGTCCTCTGAGCAGTGGTTTGGTGAATATGTCAGCCGTCTGATCCTCTGAACTGACATGAGAGGTGGAAATGAAGCCCTTCTGAATCATGTCTCTAGTAAAATGACAATCCACCTCGATGTGCTTTGTTCTCTCGTGAAAAGCCGGATTATTGGCAATAAACAATGCTGCCTGATTGTCACATTGGAGATTCATAGGCAAGGGGACATCTACAGTCAAATCTTCTAAGACTGCTCTAACCCACATCATTTCTGCAGTTGCTTGTGCCATGGCTCTGTACTCGGATTCCGCACTGGACCTCGCCACAACAGTCTGTTTCTTGCTTTTCCAAGAAACTAAAGAGCTTCCTATAAAGATAGCAAATCCAGAAGTGGATTTACGATCCCTTGGACATCCTGCATAATCTGCATCTGCACAAGCTGAAATAGATAGATCCGTATCTTTCCTAAATAGCAACCCTGTGCCTGGGGAAGACTTCAGATATCTCAATATCATATACAAGGCATCCATATGAACTTGCCTTGGCTGCTCCACAAATTGACTCACCCGGTTTACTGCAAAGGCAATATCCGGTCGAGTTATAGTAATATATAAGAGCTTACCCACCATCTCTCTGTACCTTCTTTTGTCCACCTCCTCGGTATCATCATCGTACAGCTTCATGCTTGGATCCATAGGTGTATTTGAAGGTCTGCATCCAGTCATTCCTGCTTCAGCTAGCAAGTCCGTGACATATTTTCTTTGAGTCATCACCATTCCTTGTGCATTTCGTGCAAACTCTATCCCCAGAAAATATCGTATCGTGCTCAGATCCTTCGTAATGAACTGGTTTCCCAACAGGGACTTGGTTATCTCAATCCCCTGAGCATCATCTCCTGTGACCAAGATGTCATCAACATATATCATAACAACAATTGTACCTCTAGGGGTCTTCTGGATGAACAATGAATGGTCCGCATTTGATCTCCTGAACCCCTGTTTTTCAATTAGCTGAGACAGCTTCTGGAACCATGCTCGGGGACTTTGTTTAAGGCCATAGATAGCCTTATGAAGTCTGCACACCATCTGAGTCTCCCCCTCAGCAGCAAATCCTGGTGGCTGCTGCATGTAGACTTCCTCCTGTAGGTCTCCATACAAAAAAGCATTCTTGACGTCAAGCTGAAAAATGGTCCAGTTACGTACCACAGCAACAGATAGGAGGATGCGAAGAGTGGAGTGTCTAGCCACTGGTGAAAAAGTATCCAAGTAATCTATCCCATATGTCTGGGTAAATCCCCGTGCTACAAGTCTTGCCTTGTACCTATCAAGACGTCCATCCGCATGATATTTCACCGTAAAGATCCACTTGCAACTCACCACGGGGGCACCTGAAGGAATGGGAACAAGAGACCAAGTCCCTCGAGACTGCAGAGCACACATCTCCTCTTCCATGGCTAGACGCCAGCAATCAATCTTCATGGCATCTTGATAGGTCCGTGGAATCTCAACAGACGAGACAACAGCTACAAACTTCTGGAAGTCCCCATTGAGACGATGAAATGAGACTTGAGAAGCAAGCGGGTACGAAGCACACTGTCGCCTTGGCTTCCTTTGAGCTATAGGCCGATCAAGATCATCTATGACTGGCGAATCCTCCTGTTGTAAAGACTCCTGCACCGGTGCATTGGCTAATCCATCATTAGTGGTAACATCAGAACATACCTGAGGCGTGCTGGATGGTTGGCATGTAGCTTGAGCTGGCCATGTTCGCCTTGTATAGAACTTAGGAAATGGTATAATTGGAGGTGGTGGTGGTGGTGGAGGTGGATTAGAGGATGGACTCAGATTTGGAGGTGGAGGCACATAGACCTGAGAGTCTGTGGATGTGGAGGAGATCAGTTTGTCACCTGCAGGGGAGAAGTACATGACTGGTTCGAAAAAGGTAACATCAGCACTCACATAGTATTTGTTATGAATGGGATCATAACAACGATATCCTTTCTGTGTCCTGGAGTAGCCCACAAAAACACACTTGATAGCCCTAGGAGAGAGCTTATCAAGTCCTGGAGATAACCGGTGGACAAACGCAACAGTACCAAAGACCCGAGGTGTAAGTGTAAACAAATCTTTGTCAGGAAATAGAAGAGAGAAAGGAGACTTTTCGCCAAGTACAGTTGTAGGCATGCGGTTAACCAGATAGCATGCTGTAAGGATAGCATCCCCCCAAAAGGATAATGGTGCGGAACTTTGAATAAGTAATGTGCGAGCAATATCAAGAAAGTGTCTATGCTTTCGTTCTGCAACACCATTTTGTTGAGATGTGTATGCACATGTGATTTGGTGAATAATACCTTTAGAAGAAAGGAAGCGAGCAAGAGAACGAGTGCAAAATTCCAAGGCATTGTCAGTACGCACATACTTAACAGTAGACGAAAAAACATTTTGAATCTCATTAATAAGATTTTGAATAACACCTCCTGCTTCTGATTTATTTTTGAGAAGAAAAGTCCAGGACACTCTAGAAAAATCATCAACAACAACTAGATAAAACCTGTGCCCCTGATGATCTGGGACACGACTGGGACCCCAAATATCTATGTGAAATAACTCAAATGGAGAGCGACTGCTCCGACCCTGACGACTGGGGAAGCTGGACCGATGGTGCTTCCCTAACTGACATGCTTCACAACGAAAAGACGAACCCGGAGATATCTGAGGCAGGAGGTGGCGCATTTTCTGTAGTGGCAGGTGACCAAATCGAAGATGCCAGGTATATGGTGAGACAGAGCCCTGAGAATGTAGTGAGACTCCAGCATACGAGGTCCGTACAAGACGATAGAGGCCATTGTGCTCAGAACCACAGCCAATCACCCTGCCCGTTAGTATGTCCTGAAAAATAACAGAAGATGGATCAAATATAGCACGACAATGCAAATCTCTAGTAATCTGACTAATGGATAATAGATTCATAGAGAATTCTGGTGCATGTAAAACATTCTGTAAGTGCATAGAGGGCAACAAATCCGTCTCCCCCGACCGACGATCGGGGAATGAGTACCATCAGCAATGAGTACAGAGCGACCAGGCTAAACAACTCTATAGGACTGCAGGATATCTCTATCATGACATAGATGATGGGTGGCTCCAGAATCAACAATCCAACCTGAGAGATCATGGTTATGATATGAGACCGGAGGACTACCTGAGGCAGTGGCAGAGGCAGATGTACTGGCAGATGCCGAAGCGGCAATATCAGAGGCGTCAGCACCCTCTGACGATGACTGTGGCATGATATCACGCAGCCGTGCCACTAGCTCCTCGAACCTGTGATCTGGAGTAGATGCTGGTGGACCCTGGACATGATCCGCGACCCGTGCAGAAGGAGGAAAGCCATGCTTGGAATAGCACGTATCCTCCGAATGACCAGTACGACGACAGAATGAGCATGTAGACCGTACACGACCTCCTCGGCCACGTCCACCACTTCCTCTGCCACGAAATGAGGACGAACCACCACGTCCCCTGGAAACTGCCATTGCTGATGGAGGTGCAGTCGCTGTATTCGATGGAACAGGTACACGACTGAGACTCCTGTATACTTCTTCCATCGGTGGAATGGTGGCATCTGCAAGGATCTGAGAGCGTGCTGCCTCGTACTCGGGGTCAAGGGCAGCGAGTAATACGCCAACCATAGTGGCGTTGCGGAACGTCTTCTGTTGTTCCGGCGTGGCTGTGAGCGGAATGGTGCTATAGAGCTTCTCGAACATTCCACGAAGCGACGTGTACAGGGAATGAAGAGGCCTCCCATTCTGCTTCGTGGTAAAGATATCATGCTGCAACTGGAGCATCTTTGTCTCGTTGCGTACCTGAGAGTACGTCGTGGCCAAAATATCCCACATCGCCTTGGCGGTGGGCTGATGGAGGACATCATTCGCTATCTCCGTCGTGAGCGTTCCTGAAAGCCAAACCTTGGCATACGCATCATCGGCCTCCCACGAGGCATATATTCCTGTCTTCTCCGGCGGTTCATCCTCGGTAAGAATATGCTTCTTACCACACGACTTCATGAGACTGAGGAACTGCATAGCCCACAGTTCGTAGTTTATCCCGTCCATTTTGACGATTGGTGCCGAACCTTTGAAGGCACCTATGGCGGGCATATCGACCTTTTGTTCTGACATACTGCCGGAGAAGAACAACTAGTGATAAACCAAGAAAATGTTGTCTACCAAGACCTTTGAGGATTCAAGTGCATATGTAGACGTTATGCACTTGAACCCAACATCTATCCGAGACCGACCGAGGGAGAGGCGCCCCGGTGGCGAGTAGAGGCTGTGGAAGCCTCTACCAAGGAGAGACGGCGGCTGGGGGGGTCCCGGCGGCGGGGCTGGGCGGCGCGGGTGGGTTCCCGGCGACGGCTGGAGGCCAGGGGCGTAGAGAGAGAGCCGGCGAGAGGGCTAGGAGCCCCGCAGGAGGGCTGGAAGAGCCGGCTGGAGGCTGGCGGCGGCGGACTGGGGGTTCGACAGCGGCGGGCTGGGGGGGGCGGCGGGTGGAGAAAACCCTAGGGTTAGGGTTTTGGCTCTGATACCATGTTAGAGTAATTGATACTCTGTTATGTTATTCCATAGAGCCCTCGGGTCTCTTATATAGGGAGAAAACCCTTGGGTAAATTACAGAGTCTTACAAAATATAAATAGAAATTACGGAACAATAAAACGTAACATATATATAAGTCTCTACAGATCTCATCCCACACAAATAAATCTTAAAAATATAGGACTTAAAATCCAAAAGCAAACATGGCTTTGATTCCCAAACTATATAGAACTTTGTCTGTAGGATTAAAAATGATTCAAGACATATCAACTAGGGGGTGGAGGCTGTGATTGCTGGTGTTTGGTAGTGATATTGGGGGATTAGGATTTTAGAGAAGATTGCCATGATCTAAGATGAATGCTTTGATATCATAAAATGATATTTTTCCGTTGTAACTGTATGCCGACCAATAGAAAAATATAGAAAGAACCAAACAACAACAACAAAGCCTTTTCCCACATTAAGTAGGGTCGGCTACATGGATTCTTTGCCTCCATTCATATCTATCTTGGGTCATTCTCGGGCTTAAATCCAAAAAACTAAGATTCCTTCGTATAGTCTCATTCCAATACTTCTTGGGACTTCCTTGTCCTCTCTTAGACGGCTCAACACCCCAAAACTCGCATCTTCTCACCGATGCATTAACTGACCTCCTTTGCAAATGTCCAAACCACCTTAAGTGATTTTCTTGCATCTTATCCTCGATCGGAGTTACACCGGCTTTCCTTCTTATGGCATCATTCCAAATATGATCTTTACGTGTGTGTCCACACATCCACCTTAGCATTTTCATTTCTACTACTGCCATTTTCTGCATATGTCCATGGTTCACAAGGCAACATTCAAGCTAGCATAGCGAGTCTCACAGCTGTGTTGTAAATCTTTTCTTGATTTTCAAAGGAATTTTCTTATCACAAAGAACAATAGAGGCTCCTCTCCACATTAACCAACCTGCATTTATTCTATTGTAGCATTTCCATCCATTTCCCCATCATGTTGCAAAATATATCCCAAGTATCTAAAAGAACCAAAGCACGGAAACAAAATATATTATAGTACAAAGATAAAAACTCTTAGTCGAGTTTGTATTGCATTTCTCTTGGGGAAAGCATCATCTTCTAGAGATTTTTTGTACTTTGTACTCTTTTTCCTCATAGTGGATCTCTCTTTGCATGTAGTTTTTTACCCTCTACTATAGAGGGCATTTTGATGTGTTGGGAAAATAGAAAGATATGGATTATTCCCTGAGCCCTAGGTTCTCTTATATAGGGAGAGTTCTATGGGCGAATTACATAAAGTAGACAGGGAAAAAAGGAAATAGATAAAAAGATACATAAACATGAAATATATCTCTACACTCCCCCTCAAGGTGGAACATAGATACCTATCATGTTCAGCTTGGAAGAATACTTCTGTAAGGACCCTCTAAGTAAGGCTTTGGTGAGAATATTTGCCGTCTGTTCCCCTGAGCTGACATAGTATGTAGAAATGAAGCCCTTCTGGATCATGTCACGTATATAATGGAAATCAACCTCAATGTACTTTCTCCTCTCGTGAAATGCAGGATTATTAGCAATGAATAAGGCAACTTGATTGTCGTATTTCAACGAGATGGGAAGAGGAACATCTATATGTAGATATGTCGGGACTGCTCAGACCCACATCACTTCTGTACATGCTTGGTCTGTAGCTCTATACTCGGATTCAACACTAGATCTAGCAACAACGGTTTGTTTCTTACTTTTCCCTGAGACAAGTAACTCTCCAACAAATATAACGAATCATGATGTAGTCATGTCCTTGGGGCACCCTGCATAGTCTGCGTCTGCGCATGCTTAGATAGTAATAGTGTCACCCTTTTTAAATGGCAACCCTACACCTGGAGATGATTTAAGATACCTTAGTATCATTTGTATAGCATCCATATGTACCTGACGAGGTTGTTCCATGAATTGGCTCATTCGACTGACTGTAAATGAAATATCAGGTCTGGTAATGGTAACAAAAAGAAGCTTTCCAACCAATTACATGTATCTTCTCCTGCTAACCTCATCAGTATCATCATCATACAACTTCATGTTCAGGTCCATGGGTGTAGTATCTAGTCGACATCCAAGCATACTTACAAGCCTTTGTTAATTTCTGGAAAATTCGAATCCCAAAAAGTATCTAAGGGCTCATATATCCTTGGTAACAAATTCACAACCCAGAAATTCTTTTACTCTTTTTATTCCCTACATATCATCTCCTGTAATAAGTATATCATCAACATACACTATAATAACAGTCGTACCTCTGGAGGTCCTCTGTACGAAAAGAGAATGATATGCATTCGACCATTTAAACTCTTGCTTCTCAAACAAATCTGAGAGCTTCTGGAACCAAGCTCTCAAGCTCTGCTTAAGGCCATAGATTGCCTTATGAAGTCTACATACTTGTGAACACTCTCCCTCAGCAACAAACCTTGGCGGCTGCTACATGTAGACTTCTTCTTGAAGACCACCACACAAAAAAGGCATTTTTGACATCCAACTGAAACAAGGGCCAATCTTGAACTATGATAAAAGAATTCGTAAGGTAGAATGACGAGCAACTGGAGAAAATATATCAAGATAATCCACCATGTACATCTGAGTAAACCTACGGGAAACCAGTCGAGCCTTGTACCTATCAATGCTAACATCTGCATTTTGCTTCACTGTAAATACTCACTTGAAACTTACTATAGATGCCCCAGTGGGGGCTGG
Source organism: Ottelia alismoides (assembly GCA_037367405.1). Taxonomy (NCBI): domain Eukaryota; kingdom Viridiplantae; phylum Streptophyta; class Magnoliopsida; order Alismatales; family Hydrocharitaceae; genus Ottelia; species Ottelia alismoides. The sequence goes on along the minus strand of JAZKJV010006631.1, from coordinate 195,997 downwards.
AACAAGGCTCCAGGTACCTCTCGATTGAAGAACTGCCATCTCTTCCTCCATTGCCAGATGCCATCTACTATCAGTCAATGCCCCCTGGTACTTCCATAGTATGCCTAAAGTGGATAAAGCAACTGCAAACCTCCTTAAGTCACCTGTCAGATGCTCAAAGTTGACATGAGAAACTATCGTATATGAAGCACATGAACGCTTCTGCTTCCTCAGAGCAATAGGCAAATTGAGTTCTGCATCATCTGTGCCATCTGCCTGATCATTCATTTCCTGAAATAACCCTTGTTGAGAAATACCATCGGACCCATCATTAGAAGTAATGTTGTCAGAACAAACCCGGGGCATGTTGGATGATTGACCATGATCATGAGCAAGGGCTGACCGTCGACTGTAGTGATGCAGTAGAGGAGGAACCAAAATAATGGGAGGAGGTAATGCTGGTGGAGGTAGTGGTAGTGGTGTTGGTGGTGGAGGTGATGGTGGGTACATGGGTGGAGGAGGAATATAGATCTCATCATCTGAATCTGATGGTGCCAACCTGTCGCCTGTAGGAGAAAAGAACATGACTGACTCAAAAAATGTGACATCTGCACTAACATAATACCTCCAACATAACGGATCATAGCAACGATAACCCTTTTGAGTCCTGGAATATCCGACAAAGACGTATTTGATAGCCCTAAGAGGGAGCTTGTCAGTCTCTGGAGACAACCATTGGATGAACGCAATGAACCCGAAAACACGAGGGGTAAGAGATAACAACTCCTTGTCAGGGAAAACAAGAGAGAAAGGTATCTTCTTCCCCAGCATCGATGATGATATATGGTACTGTGAGAATCGCATCACCTAAGAATGAATGTGGTGCACAACTCTGGACAAGGAGAGTACGAGTGACATCAAAAAGGTGACGATGCTTTCTTTCTGCGACACCGTTCTGTTGGGACGTGTAAGCACAAGTTGTTTGTTGAAAGATGTTGTCAGAGGAAAAGAATTGAGATAGTATATGGGTACAGAACTCAAGAGCATTATCAACTCGCATAATTTTGACAGAGGTGGAAAAAACATTCTGCACTTCTTTAATAAAATTCATAATAGCATTGCTCGCTTCTGATTTATTCTTCAACAAGAAAACCCAAGATAAACAACTGAAATCATCCACAACAACTAAATAGAACCCGTATCCCTGATGATCTGGAACATGGCTTGGGCCCCAAATGTTTACATGGGAAAACTTAAAAGGGGAGCCACTGCTCCGACTTTGACGAGTAGGGAAGACAGATCGATGATTCTTCCCTAACTGACATGCTTCACAATTGAACGACGAGTGAAGTGAGATATGGGGAAGGATTTGACGCAGTTTCTGAAGTGGAAGATGACCAAAGCGTAGATGCCATAGGTAAGCAGAGACATGCCCAATAGAATGAGAGGATGCTCCGATATATGGTGTTTGGACCAGTCGATACAGCCCACCCTGCTCAGGGCCACACCCAATCACTCTGCCTGTAAGAATGTCCTGAAACACAAGAGATGATGGGACAAATATTGTTCGACAATGTAAATCCTTAGTAATCTGACTAATCGATAATAAATTCATTGAGAAATTAGGGGCATATAATACATTCGGTAACTGCATAGATGGCGTAAAGGTAATCTCCCCCTGTCCTGTGATGGGAGAATGAGTCCCATCTGTTATGGCTACTATCTTTCTTGGAGAAACCTGCTTGTAAGATATGAGCTGATTTCTGTCTCCACACAAATGATGTGTTGCACCTGAATCTATAATCCATTCCGAGATACATGAATCATGATGAGAAGTAGAGGTATGACCACTACCTGACGTGCTAGCCCCTGCCGTAGCAGCAACATCCGAGCTGCTCTCTGAAATAGGTGAAGGAGTACTGGCTGGGGGCATGATATCTCGCAGTCGAGACACAAGTTCATCATACCGGTGATCTAATGCGGGTGGAGCGCCATGATGCTGAATCTGTTTTGCGACTCAGGCAGATGTTGGGAAACCATGCTTAGAGTAACATTTATCTTTGGTATGACCAAATCGATGACAACAGGTACAAGGTGGTCCATGACCACGTCCACCTCAACCACGTATTCCCCATCCATGGAATTGAGATGGGACACCTTTTCCACGAGTGGCCTCCATAGCAGAAGAATTTGGCACTGGAGCATGGCTTGAGATATTGATTCGGCTTAATCTTTGAAAGGCCTCCTCCATGGGAAGAATGGTAGCATCTGTCAGAATCTGGAAGAAGCAACCTCATACTGTGAGTCTAGAGAGGCTAAAAGACACCCACCATTGTGGCATTCTGGTTTGTTTTCATCTTCTCTGGAGTAGTTGTGAGGGGCATGAAGCTATAAAGTTTTTCAAACATTCCTCGCAAGGCAGTGTAGTGAGCATGCAGGGATCAACCATTCTATTTTATAGTGAAGATGCCATACTGAAGCTGTAGAATCTTTGTCTCATTCTTGGCTTGTGAATACGTGGCAACAAGAATGTCCCACATGGCTTTAGCAGTGGGCTGATGCAAGACATCGTTTGCAATGTCTGGAATCAAAGTACCAAACAAACAGATCTAAGCATAGGCGACATCAGCCTCCCGTGAGGCATACAACCCTATTTTCTCTGTTGGTTCATCCTCGATAAGAATATGTTTCTTACCCATCGACTTCATTAGGCCCATGAATTACATAACCCATAATTCGTAGTTCATCCCATCCCCATGAATTACATAACCCATAATTCGTAGTTCAACCCATCCATCTTCACAATAAGCAGAACCTCTGAAGGATCCCATGGTGGGGATATCCACCTTGCTTTCTGACATGATGACTAGAGAAGACTAGGGTTGTAGCCTAGATAAACTTATCTATAATGACATATAGATGTTTGGTTGCATGTGTAGACTCAAGCAACCAAACCCATCAACACAGAGATACGGTGTTGGTAGTCGAAGGATGACAGAACCGTGGAAGGGAGCTCCTAGAGGTAGCCGAACGACAACACCTCTAAAGATAAGAGATGCGGCGGCAAGAGCCCAGGGCAGTAGGGCTGCGGGGGGCCGGGGGCCCGAGGTGGCGGAGGGTCATAGGCGGTGAGGTGCTATGGGCGCTCCGATATAGGACTGCCGCTCTGATATCATGTTGGGAAAATAGAAAGAAATGAGTCATTCCTTGAGCCCGAGGCTCTCTTATATAGGGAGAGACCTATGAGCAAATTACATAAAATAGATAGGGAGAAAAGGAAATAGATAAAAAGATACAATGAACATGAAATATATCTCTATATCATGAAATGTTTGTATTTCATGGTGATTTCTTCGTAGATACTTTTGTGTGCAAACCAATTCCCAACAATGTTGGAACAATAAACATCATACAAAATAGATCCCATTTTCCAAAAATGTATTATCATGTGCTATATTATTGATAATGTTTTTGCAAGTACTACAATCTAATTATGCATAAAACATAAAATTGATGTTGAGGTAGTTGTGTTGTTGTGCCTCTATGAGGGAGTTGTTTACTCCCACATGAATGAGTGGTGGGACTTGGTCATATTGCTAAAGTTATATAAAAAGCCCCACACGATATGTAATCTTTGAGAAGCTTCAATAGAAGATCTGGTCCTTTGAGACCTCTCGTCGTTTCATCCCATTCTTTCGGGAGTAGTGTTGCACGTAAAATCTTCGTGTTCTTCTTGTTTATTGTTCTTGATATGTTTATCGCTTCCACTTATTTATTTTCATCTTGGTATCAGAATTGATTATTAATTCATCTTCGATGTTCAATTTATTTCAAAATATCATTTGCATCAAGTTATGGGAGTTCAAATTGTAGATTTTTTCTTTCTGAAATTTATGTTAGTCGAATTGTTCAAAGTCCAGTTATCTTTTTCTTAGATCTACTTTTGAGCACCCAACATAGGTTTCCACGACAACTGACACCGTTGCAATGACATGCCTCAACAATGAAGATCATCAAGATGAACCCTGGCATGGTGTTTTCAAAGTTCACGTGATCATGTGAGAGGCGGCATGTTGCGAGAGTAATAAAACAGCAGCCACAAAACATCAGACTTATCCTTGATGAAGCTAAGCTCGAGAAAAGAAGTTTCTATCAGATCTGGATCCACCGTCGTTAAAACTACACCATCGTCTTGTTTCGAGCGGCTGTATCTACGTCAAAATCATATTTCCAGCAGTTCAGAAATTGTATGTCCTGAAAAACAAGGTAGCCACAAGGTTGGAGCAGATTGTTGGCGGCAATCAAACCCACAACTACCGCCACATGCTTATGCTTCAAATCTAGAGCACCACTTTCTTCTATAGAGTAACAACAGCACGAGAAATTGATAGCAGCAACATTATGATGGGTTCTTCAAACCCTAAGCCCCATTACGAAAAAGAAGCAGCAGCAGTAATATTCCAAATCCTCATGCTTGAAGAAGAGAGGAAAGGGGCCTCTACTTTCCCCTATCCTTGGGAGATAACGATGGGAGCATAAGCCGTAGCGGGCCTTTCTGTTAGGCTATTTGTCATTTGCGGGCTTAACATGGTTATTCTTTATCTATAGACTATCACATTGGAAAAATGAAACGGTCAAAAAAATTGGAAGGGTTGAATTTAAATAAAAGAATATGAGATGAGATTTTAGGCCCAATTGAGGGCTACTACTAAAGCAAAAAGACAGGGGGATGCTCTTCTATATTTGGGCCCAAAGGGCCTTGTAATCAACAAGAAAAAGAGAGAAGTAACAGAAAGGGGGGTGGGCATTTCGGACCCCTGATTTGGGCCCAAAGTGGCCTGATTTTGAAGCAAAAAAAAAGGAAAAAAGAGAGGAAGAGAATAGCCGAAAAGAAGAAGAGGAAACAACTAAAAATGATTTGTGCAAAAAAACGAAGCACAAAAAAACAAAGAAAAAAATGCTTGTTTTTGGTTTCTCCCAACTTGATGATCCATGTTCTTATTCTATAAAGTACGTGAGGAAGGGGGGATTTAAGTATTCGCTTTTATCTCCCACATTGGTATGGGAGATAGGGGTAGTGTCCATGATTGCCTCCTTGTTTTATTTGAGGCGCTCATATGTGATCATTTATTTGAGGTGCCCATACTATTTATTTGGGTCCAGAGTCTTCATGCGGACCATGTATGATAGAGACCCGTGGCAGAGGCTCGATACAGAGAGATCCGTAGGGACTCTAGAGTAGAAATCCCATTCTCTGAGTTAGTGTGGGAGGGGTCCAGTTCGAGGCTCTCGTTGTAAGAGACCCATTGCAACGGCTTCACGATTGAAGTTCTTTTCAGATCATCATATGGTGGTAGCGCTTGCAGTGATCTTTGTTGAATCGATCTAGTCTCAGTCTTCCATATCCAAAGCATTCTAGAGCCCAACAACAAAAGGTGCAGATTTCTCATATCGAGTGGTGGGACTTGGTCATATTGGTGGGGCTATATAAGGAGCCCCACACTTCGCGTAACCTTTGAGAAACTTCAATAGAAAATCCGTCCCTTTGAGGCCTTCTCCCGTGAGTTCATCCCAGTCCTTCAAGAGTATTGTTCCACATAAAATCTTCGTGTTCTTCATGTTTATTGCTCTTATATGTGTTGAAGGGAATGAATGAGATACTATTCCATTAACCCTAGAGCTCTCTTATATAGGAGAAAAGCTCTACGGGTAATTTACATAAAGAAGACAAACAAACTCTACTAAATAATGTTACTCTAACACTACTAAATAATGTTACTCCAACACTCCCCCTCAAGCTGGAGCATATATGTCCAACATGCTCAGCTTGGAACAACAAAAATGAAATGGACCCCTAGCAAGGGCCTTGGTGAACATGTCTGCAACCTGTTCTCCTGATGATACATGAGAAGTCGAAATAAGTCCTTTTTTAATTAAGTCTCGTGTAAAATGGCAATCCACTTCAATGTGCTTCGTCCTCTCATGGAAGGCTGGATTATTGGCTATGAACATGGCTGCTTGATTATCACATTTTAGATGCATGGGAAGGGGAACATCAATGGTTAAATCAGTCAAAACGGATTTAACCCACATCATCTCAGCACTACCTTGGGCCATTGCCCTATATTCTGACTCTGCACTTGATCGAGCCACCACAGTTTGCTTCTTACTCTTCCAAGCTACTGGTGAGGTGCCAACAAATATAATAAAGCCTGAAGTTGACTTTCTATCATTAGGACACCCAGCATAGTCTGCATCAGCATAACCTGTGATGGATATAGAGGTATCTCTTCTATACAGAAGACCAGTACCTGGAGACGACTTCAGATATCTCAAGATCATAAAAACAGCATTCATGTGAGCCTGCCTGGGTTGCTCCATGAATTGACTTACCCTATTAACCGCAAAGGCTATATCCGGTCGGGTAATAGTGACATACAAGAGCTTTCCCACTAGCTCTCTATATCGTCTCTTGTCTACCTCCTCAGAGTCATCATCATAAAGTTTGATATTAGAATCCATAGGTGTAGCGGCTGGTCTACACCCTGCCATACCTGTCTCAGATAAGAGATCCATAACATACTTCTTTTGTGTTATTACCATACCTTGCTTGTTCCGTGCAAACTCCAGCCCCAAAAAATAGCGAAGTGTTCCTAAATCCTTCATAACGAACTGCTCGTCAAGAAACTTCTTGGCTGCTTGAATGCCCTGCTCATTACTGCCTGTAATAACAATATCATCAACATATACTAAGATGATCACAGTACCTCGCTGATCTCTCTTTACAAAGAGAGTATGATCTGCTGTAGATCTGACGAAGCCCTTCTGTTCAATCAACTCTGAGAGCTTCTGAAACCAAGCCCGTGGACTCTGCTTCAGGCCATATATGGCCTTATGGAGACGACACACCATACTAGACTCCCCCTCAGCCGCAAACCCTGGCGGCTGCTCCATATAGACCTCTTCCTGCAAGTCACCATACAAGAAGGCATTCGTGACATCAAGCTGAAATAGGGGCCAGTCTTGGACAACAGCAACTGCAATGAGAATCCGTAAGGTAGTATGACGGGCTACTGGAGAAAACGTCTCATGATAGTCCACCCCATATGTTTGGGTGAACCCACGAGCAACCAGTCTGGCTTTGTATCTATCAACCGTACCATCTGCCCGATGCTTAATAGTAAAAACCCATTTGCTTCCAACAATGGACGCACCTGGTGGAGGATGCACAATACTCCACGTACCACGTGACTGTAACGCCGCCATTTCCTCTATCATAGCTAAACGCCACGGGCTGCTCTGTAGGGCCTCCTGATAAGACCGTGGAATGTATACTGCCGATAATCCAACAACAAAGCTGCGAAAGTCCGGGGACAAATGCTCTAATGACGCCTGAGAGCAAAAATCCACCCCATATTTGGGATTCACCGTCCGAGCACGCTTCTGTCGTCTATGAGCAATAGGGATATGTAGGTCATCGACAGAAGGAATAACGGTATCATCAATAGTCTGTACATCAGTACCCTGTACATCCATCTGCACATTCAAATCACCTGTGCCATCAGTAGGACTCGAATGATCAGTACATACCTCGGGCGTGCTGGATGATGGAGGAGGCACATGAGCAGAGGGTCGTCGCTGATAGACATGAGGATAATGAACAATAGCTGGTGGTGGCGGTGGTGGTGGTGGTGGTGTAGGCTGTGGTGGTAGATGAGAGCATGGAACAGATGGAGGTGGAGGCGGCACATAGATGTCGTCTCCTTCCTCTGAGTGAGTGAGTCTATCACCTGTAGGAGAGAAATAAATAATGGACTCAAAGAAGGTGACATCAGCACTGACGTAGTACCTTCGTTTAACTGGATCAAAACACCGATATCCCTTCTGGGTTTTGGAATAACCCACAAACACACATTTGACAGCTCTGGGAGAGAGCTTGTCAAGACCAGGAGAAAAACAATGAACAAATGCAACAGACCCAAAAACACGTGGTGTTAGGGAGAAAAGATCATTCTCGGGAAACGCAGTCAAGAACGGAATCTTCTCCCCTAACACCGTCGAAGGCATACGGTTAAGAAGATAACAAGCAGTTAGAACCGCATCCCCCCAATAGGAGTGAGGGGCACGGCTCTGAATCAACAGGGTTCTGGTCATATCCAATAAATGACGATGCTTCCGTTCAGCCACCCCATTTTGTTGGGAGGTATAGGCACACGACGTCTGATGCACAATCCCATGAGACATAAGAAATTTGGAAAGTTGGGTACTACACAGTTCTAGAGCATTGTCAGATCGTATGTACTTCACTTTAGCAGAGAAAATATTTTTTATTTCAATAATAAAATCTTGAATAATATGACCAACATCAGATTTATTTTTAAGAAGAAAAACCCAAGATAGTCTAGAGAAATCATCGACTGCAACAAGATAAAACCCGTGTCCTTGAAGATCAGGGACACGACTGGGACCCCAAATATCAAAGTGAAGTAACTCAAACAGACTATGACGACTCGGACCTGGACGACTCTGGAACGACGACCGGTGATGTTTCCCAAGCTGGCATGCCTCGCATTGAAAAGTAGACCTGGGAGAAATCTGGGGAAGGATATGGACCATCTTTTGCAACGGAAGATGACCAAAGCGGAGATGCCATGTGTAAGGTGAGATAGATCCAGCACGAACAGAAGAGACACCAGCGTAAGGAGACTGTACCAGTCTATAGAGACCCCCTTGCTCACAGCCAGTTCCAATCACTCTGCCCGTTAGGATGTCCTGAAACACAAGAGCAGATGGGTCAAATATGGCACGACAATGTAAGTCTTTAGTGATTTGACTAATGGACAGTAGATTCATGGAAAGATTAGGGGCATAAAGAACATTCTGAAGCCGTATCCCAGGGGTCAATTGCACCTCCCCCTGACCAGTAATGGGAGAATGTGTCCCATCAGCTATCACCACGGAACGACCTGTCTGAGTTGTAATAAAACCATCCAGCTGCTTCTTGTTCCCACATAAGTGGTGAGAAGCTCCTGAGTCCATGATCCATTCTGATAGATCTGCACTGTAACTACTAGTAAATGCATACATGGTACCTGAATAGGATGTTGAGCCGGCTATCTCTGATGATCCTGAAGTACTAGCTGATCCCTGGCCAGGCATGATCTCCCGAAGTCTTGCCACTAACTCCTCAAACCTCTGATCCGGGACAAGGGAAGGACCTCCTTCCTGCTGAACCTGCTCCGCCACACGTGCCGTAGTAGGAAACCCATGCTTGGAGTAGCATGTTTCCTCAGTGTGACCAGTCCGGCGACAGTAGGAGCACGGCTGTCTAGGAGGTCTGCTACCTCCTCCACCTCGACCGCGACTGCCTCTACCTCGAAAATGTGAATAGCCTCCTCTGCCACGAGAAGATGCCATGGCTGAAGGTGTCGAACCTCCACCATGAGATATGGAGAGTCTACTCAGCCTGCGATATGCCTCCTCCATAGGTGGGATGGTGGCATCTGTAAGAATCTGTGCTCGGGCGGCATCATACTCCGGATCAAGGGCTGCTAGAAACACGCCAGTCATCACCGAGTCCCTGTATGCTTTGAGCTGCTCCGGTGTAGCTGTCAAAGGGATGTACCCGTGTAGCTTCTCAAACATACCCCTCAGAGAGGTGTAAAGGGTATGGAGATGACGCCCGTTCTGCTTCGAGGTGAAGATATCATGCTGAAGTTGTAAGATTTTGGACTCGTTCTTTGCCGGAGAATATGTGGCTGCCAGAATATCCCACATAGCCTTCGCAGTGGGTTGACTCAGAATGTCATTGGCTATTTCCATGGACACAGTCCCGGATAGCCATACACGCGCATAGGCGTCGTCAGCCTCCCATGAGGCATTAACCCCAGTCTTGTCAACAGGTTCCTCTTGCGTGAGGATATGCTTCTTGCCATTGCACTGCATAAGACTCATGAACTGCATGGCCCACAGTTCATAATTCGTGCCGTCCATTTTCACAACGGGTGCTGAACCTTTGAAGGCACCCAGAGATGAAAAATCTACTTTGTTGTCTGACATGACGACAAAAAAAACTTGTAACTGGGGTTACACAATCAGAAGACAATGTCTACTCGTACATAAACTCAACGCGGGCACTTGCACATAGATAAGCAGGACTTTCAAGCATAGGAAGTACGGCTAGGGCATATCGTGCACGCCACATACGTGCACAGGACTTGCACAGGTCCTGCACAGGACTTCATGCGCTGGGGCAATGGACTTCGGGCATGCTACAGACTTAGGGAACGGTGGCAATGGACTTCGGATGATGGCTTCAACGCTACTGGTCTACAGGCGCTACAGCGATGGCGAGATGGCGAGATGGGGTCGCCAGGGTTCGCGCACAAGGCTACAGGGCTTGGGCGCACAGGTAGGCGAAAGGCGCTATATCGATGTCGCACAGAAGATGACGTTCACCCCACGATCGCCAGGAGAGATGTCGCGCAGGGGCGAAGTCAGGGGCGATGTCGCGCAGGAGCGATGCACCCCACGATCGCCAGGAAAGATGGAGGTGATCAGCGCTATCGCCAGGAGAGATGGAGGCGATCGCGCAGAAGAGAGATCAGCGAGAGCTCCAGGCGAGCGATGAGAGGCGAGGCACGCGAGCGGCGGCGCCGATCGAGAGAGAGAGGGGGGGGCCGGCGGGTGGGGTGGGTTAGGGTTTCGAGAACTCCGGCCTAGGACCGTCGCTCCGATACCATGTTGAAGGGAATGAATGAGATACTATTCCATTAACCCTAGAGCTCTCTTATATAGGAGAAAAGCTCTATGGGTAATTTACATAAAGAAGACAAACAAACTCTACTAAATAATGTTACTCTAACACTACTAAATAATGTTACTCCAACAATATGTTTATCTCTTCCGCTTATTTATTTTTGATAATCATGTGTTACAATATTGATAATGTTACTTCACGTACTGCACCCTAATTATGCATAAAGCGTAAAATTGATGATGCGAAAGAAAATGATATGACAATTCATGATATAAGTTATCGAGAGAATAAGGCTGTTCTGATAATGATACGTTTTGATAGGCAACTGCTGTGATGTCAACCATTATGAACATGATCCCTCAGAAGGCAGTCTTGGCTGAATCAGGCGCTGTCATTGATGCAAGGGATGTCAAGGTGAATACAGTGCTGTCTGTCAAGGCTGGGGAGGTGATCCCGATTGATGGAATTGTGGTGGAAGGCAGTTGCGAGGCTGACGAAAGCAGTTTAACAGGAGAGTCATTCCCTGTGGCGAAACAGGCAGATTCCCTTGTGTGGGCTGGAACCCATAACTTGAATGGTTAATTTCTTCAAACAATGTTGCTTCGGTTGGCTGCTATTGCTATTATGAAAATGCTTATATATATTTGTACTTTTCAGGGCATATCAATTTCAAAACTACTGCATTAGCAGAGAACTCTGCAGTCGCCAAGATGACAAAAATGGTGGAAGAGGCACAAAATAGCAAGTCCAGGATTAATAGAATTGTTGATTCATGCGCTAAGTACTACACACCACGTAAACTTCCTAACTAGTTATCATGCACTTGGAGAGGCTCTTTATAGATTGCTTAATGTTTGTCAAGTTAATTTTAGTTTTACAGGAAGGATTTTTCAGTTTTCTTCTAAACTTTTGCAAATTTCTAAAGACATTGATATTCTTAGTGATGTTGCTCGTTGATCATCTGTTTGATTTGCCAATACAGCTCAACTCTTTTGTTCAATTGACAGTCCTAAAATTTCTCTATCCGACTTAAACTTATACTTCTATTTGATCTTGTAATGGTTATCTGACGTTTTGAGAAGGTGCTTTCTTCATAGGCATGTTTTGCTTTCAGATATATATATATATATATATATATATATACTTGAAATTGTGGAAATTCAAGCAATTCAACACATCGATTTAACGTGGAGGCCATTGAAGATGGAGGAAAAAACCATAGATCACGTGAATCCTTTGCTTCTCTGGAGGATAGGATTTTTGTTTTCACTCTTGCAATAAAAGATCAATGAGTTCTATATGTGTAGATCCAAATGGTTAAGTGGATCCTCAGCAAATATGCCCAATTTGCCCATACCTTTTTCAACTTTCATGTCTCCCCATAATGGACAAGAGTCTCTTCATGGATAACTCAAAGATAGAGTCCAAAAACTTTTCCCTTATATAGATCAAGTATGCCCAATTTACCCACACTTTTTTCAACTTTCATATCTCCGCGTAATGGACAAGAGTCTCTTCCTGGAGAACTCAAAGGTAGAGTCCAAAAAAATTCCCCTCTTATTCCCACTTTCTTCTATACTCATTCTAAGTTAGGAACCTTTTTCAAATAATCCTTGTAAATTTTGATTTCTATTTTATCTCTCCCCGCACTTTTTTGAAGTAGATATCGGCCCTTACTTGGCCTATTATAAGTAAAAAAACCAAGAAATAAATAAAGATACAACGGTATCGAGGCCCATCCAAGTCATCACTCCTACCTACTCTTCTTCTTTAGTTTACAAATATGATTCCATGTGAGGAGGGGTCCCATATGTGCCTTCAGTTGTCCATTATTGGTGCTTCCTTCATCAGCATCATGATGTTTGGGGTGCAATGGCATGCCACCTTCTTCATCTATCCATCGTGTAGTTGTTTGAAAGCAAATGGAGTTAAAATGGAAAAGATGGGGTTTGGGGCCTTTATTGTAATATATAAAAATGTGAAATTAACTTCCAATAATTATATATAATGCATTTTATCTCTTTTTATATGATTTTAAATCTTAATTACTTTTATGATGATGTACTTCGTAAAAAAAATAAGAACCAAAAATAAAATAAAATAAAATAAATAATTAATACAACTCAAAGTATAACCAAATTATACATGTAAATGACTTGTGTAATTTATATTATTTAATTTAAAAATTAATAAAATCTAAATAAAAAGAGGTTAGGGAGTTGCATCACGATGTAGATAACTGTCCTACACTTCTTTTTCACTCTATTTTTTTGATTTTTTTTAAATGAATCCACGAGGATTTTACTTAGAATATTAAGTGGAATATATGTTTTAAATTTTGTGGAAAACATACATTCTTGACATGTCCTTATGGAGGGGTCATTTTCAGCAATTCTGAGATCGTTAAAATTTGGCAGTCTTGATGGAGGGGATAGAAATCTCGAATTAAGTTGTAATTTGAATGATGTCATGGGGATATATGGTGATTTAAATCCCCTTAGGTTTCATTTCAAAAAAATAAAAAATGGATATTATAAAAATAAAACATAACATATGTGGAGAAAGTTGAGAACACAATATAATGAATTTTTTTCATGGGTTTTGTGGTTTCATATATAATGTGAAGCCCTAGGACACAATAGATAGCATTTACATAATCGTCCCTGAAGGGATACAAAGGGAAATAGAGAATGTGGAAATGAACTAAAAATAAACCATGAATGAACTAAAAATAAACCGTATCATTGGATGTGTTTTGCCAAATTATGACTCAAGTTGGAACATATCTATTGATCATACCTAACTTGGACGTCAATAGTGATATGTGTTTCTTTTGAAGTGCTTTGGTATGCATATCTACAAGTTGGAATTTTGTGGAAATGTGTGGAACAATGATTTTCCCTCCTCGTACAACGTCTCGAATAAAGTACCAGTCCACCTCAATTGCTTGGTCCGCTCATGAAGGCATGGTTAGAGGCAATGTACATAATGGACTTGTTGTCACAGTAGAGAGAAGCTGGAGTTGTACCAGGGACCCAAGTTTCTGTTAAAAGGGGATGGGCCAAGTAATATCACATGTAGCCTCACTCATTGTTTTGTATTATGTTTTTGCAATTGATATAGAGACACCAATAACAAGGTTTCCACCAAGGCCCTAAATGTCGGTTTCGGTCACCATTTCGGTATTGCTCAAAACAGAATTTCGATGGAATTTCGGTGGAATTTCGACCGGAATTTCGGTCATATCGGTCATTTTTTGTACCAGGACCCCCATATTTCGGTCATTTCGGTCATTTCGGTGGAATTTCGATTTCGACTGGATATCGATATTCGACAGAAATTCGACCGAATTTCGCTGAAATTTGAGGCCATGGTTTCCACTGACAAACATGGTGAACCCAATAATGGAACACATGTCCACAAGTGAACTATCACAGTCAATGTTTGTCTAGGAGGTGATAGCATCATGGTCGTCATCCCCATAAAAAGAGGTCTTTTCCAAAATATTTCTTCAGGTATCGAGGGATTAAAAAACATCCTATCAATGATTGTAGTGAGGATTCTCCATGTACTAACTAATTCTACTTACAACGTATGATATATCATGACTGCTGACAGTGAGATATAGCAGTTTGCCTGCTATGCTTCTATGCAATATAGTACATTCAAAATTTCAAACACTAGATTAGCAGACATGATATGTCTCTATAATTCAGCCCTGATAGATGATGGTTTGCATCCAAGTAATCTAGCATCCACAAGAATATCCAAATGATACTTCCTTTATGACAAGTGTAATCCTTTTGTCATGAGTATCACTTCAATACCTAGGAAGTATCGAAGTTGGCTAAGGTCAATAGTGATAAATACCTTCTAGAAGAAGATCTTGGTCTCAAGAATGAATACGTTGCCATCACCAGTCATAACCATGTCGTCAACATAAACATGTAGTATCACAATATATGAGGGTCTTCTAATAAACACTAGAGAGTCAGAGGCCGTCTTGTGGAAATTGCTGAGATATTAGTTATCATTTATTGCTTTCTTGTATTTTCATTTCTTTCTATCCATCTTATGTAATTTTCCCAATAGATTTCTCTTCTTTTTAAGAGAACCCTAGGGCCTCATGAATAAATAACTTATTTTTTTCTCTCCACATGGTATCAGAGCCACGATCTTAGATCGAAGTTCTCGTACCTCGTGCCTAACCCCACTAGTCGCCTTCTCCTTCTCATGTCCCTCGAGCATGCACCGACCACATCGGTCTCTCGTGGACCCTAGGCTGCGCCACAAGGCCCTCTTAGGGTCCTAACGACGTTGTCGAAGGGCCCTAACCCTCTAGGTTCGTCGCTGGTGGCCTCTCGAGGGGCCCAACCAGCGCTGATAGACCTTTTTGGGGTTCTGCAGCAGCCAAGCAGGCCGCTGGAATCCTCCATCATCGCTACCAGGGCACCCATGGTGTTGCACAACCCTATCGTGGGCACCTTACACCACCAGGCCTCTTAGACCCTCGCTATGCCCGCCTTGGCCCTCGATAGGCATCTTAGGGCTCTTCTCTTTCCCTCCTACGCCATCCAGATCTATTGTAGGGTCTGATTTTGACCTGAAAATGTGATTTTAAGACCTGTAAGTCATGTTTTGTGGCCCTAGCACGGATCGAAGATTGACGAGGATGGTTATATGAGTCTACACATGCTACATGTCCTCTGTATGATCGAGTAGACTAGCGTTCATTTTCATCACGTCAAGAAACAAGGGCGATATGTTTCTTCGTCTGGTGCCTTCAAGGGCCTAACCCCCATTGTAAAGATGGATGGGACCAACTACGAGTTGTGGTTCATGTAGTTTATAATCCTTATGCAGTGCAATAAGAAGAAACACATTCTAACAGAGCCTGAGCCGACGAATAAGAGTGGGGAAAATGCTTCATGGAAGCAAGATGATGCGTATGCGCGTGTTTGGCTATCCAGGACTCTCAATACATAGATTACTAATGATACTGTGAACCAGACAACAACCAAGTTGATATGGGATATTCTGGCAGCTATATACGGTCAAGAGAAGAATGGGGTTGAGATTCTTTGGCTCCAGTTTGATACATACTCAGCCAAGAAGAATGGTCGTCCTCTACATATGTTTTATTCTTCGCTTCGAGACATGCTTGAGAAGCTTCACAACTTCATACATATTACCACTTCTACGGAGCAACACATGGCATATGAGAACTCCATGATGGTTGGAGATTTCCTAGCAACCCTGGATCTGGATTATGAGGCTACACACACAACTCCTTACATGCACGAACCATACCTACCATGGAGGAGGCCTACAGTCGCCTCAACGAACTTTTTGTCCCACCCATTGTCACCACACAGACCTCCACAACGATGGTTGCATCTCACAGTAGGGGAGGTTCTACGCAATTCAGAGGGTGTGGTCCCCGTGGCAGAGGAGGTGGACATCAACATGGCTCCTACACCTAATGTCGTTGACCATGACACTATGAGGACACATGCTATCAGAAGCATGGATACCCCACATCTGCTCGAGTGGCATAGCAGATTGATCTTCCAAACACTTCAGCTCCTTAGGCAGATACACACCTTAATGATATTGTTTCTCATATACGAGAGATCATAACTCCTGTTCCCGACACCACTACATATTTCTTAGAGGTTGCAGCTTCACTAGAGCCTCTTCGCTTTCCTCAAATACAACATATGCTTTTACTGGTTGTAGCAATGCATATATGACATAATAGATCATGAACTCTAGTGCTTCCTACCATCTGTGTAGAGACAGAGCCCAGTTCAATTCTTACAGGTCTATACCCCATGGTAGATGGGTTGCCATTGCGAATGGGGTTTACTTACCCATCCCAGGAAAGGAGTATCTGCATTTGACGTCATCCATGCTTCTGCAGAATGTTTTATATGCCCCTGATTTTCAGATGAACTTGCTTTATATTAATCATATCACAAAGGATCTGCATTGTCGTGTCATTTTGGCCCATCTTCTCTTGTGTTTTTGGACATTCACGGGCAGGTTGATTGGATGTGGTCGGGATCAGCGAGGGCTCTACAGACTGGTCCAACCTCTTCATTTTGTGCCTCTACCATTCCGAGTGGACTAGTCTCATCGTATTTGTGTCATCTTTTTTTGGCCACCTTCTCTGTAGAAGTCGTGTCATGTCCTACATATTCCCACGCGATCTTCCTTCTAATGCGAGGCTTGCCAGCTTGGGAAGCTTCATCGCTCTTCTTTTCCCGGCCGTTAGAGTCATAACAATACTCGATTATTTCAGCTTACTCACTTAGATATTTGGGGTCTGAGTTGTATTCCTGATCACCAGGGACACTGTTTTATCTTGTTGTTGTGGGTAGATGACTATTCTAGACTTTCTTAGGTCTTTTTGTTAAAATATAAGTCTGAGGTTGGGTATCTCATTAAAACCTTTATTAATGAATAAAGAACATATTCTTTGCTACTATCAAATATTTGTGATTCGATAATGCCTTAGAGTTCTGCACTTTACAGCTATCCGAGTTCCTCGCAGGGGATGAAAGGGGGAAAGGAGGGTTAGGTGGAGGTTCACGCTCGTAGGGGCGACCGCCAAAGCATGGAGGAACGACCATGGAAGCACATCGCGAGCTGAGATTTGCGGCGTGCGACTCGAGCATCCTTTCGGGAGGGGCTGTAATCGCTGCGAGACACTTAGACATTGGGCAAGGCTTTGCAGAGAACCAATCAGGTGTTTGTCGTGCCAGAGCTCTGGTCACAGGAGCGGAGCTTGCCCGAGGCTGCGTGAGATTGCTCAGCCGTCAGGAATGCTCATTGGCGAAGGTGGCGAGCCCGAAACCCTTTTTCTGGGGACCTCGGATGTGGGATTCGTGTCGGCGGTAGGCTTTCGCAGAGATATCACCGAGGCGAGCGTTGGGAGGTTGGTAGCGAGAGGGTTCATCGTAGAGGAGTCCGACAACCTGCTGCAATGGTCTACCGAAGGTAGGCTGAAGCTGCGATGGCGTACATTGTGAGAAGATGATGGTGAGCTGGAGTACGGCTGGCTGGAATGCCTGCACTTGCGTGGATTACCGTATACCATACGAGACCTACGGAGGGTTCATGCGCTCCTCGAGGGAGTTGCGGAAGTCGTAAGTGTCGAGACCAGTGGATGCTGCTCGGGGGAGCCTTTAGACACTGTCGTCAGAGTCAGAGCTCTCAGCCCGACTAGGCTGGGATGGTGGCAGATCGCTCAGGGCGGAAAGACGGTGAATCTGGAACTTCCCTCGACAAGGACACCTCTGAGGCGTCGTCAAGAAGGTCGCACAGACTCCTGGAAGGGGAGATCTAACGCGTTGACACCCGAAGTCGGCTCCAGCCGGACGGCGGAGCAGGTAGGGAGACGTGTTGCATCGGTTCGGGGGGAGATGCCTCGAATCCCGCAAATGTTTAGATTACGCTCAATATGCGGAAGTTAAATCCCTTCTGCTGCGGCGACGATAGATATTCCTCGAAAAGGCTCGAGGTGCGGAGGTGTGGGCACTTCGGCTAACGACGCATCACGTGCCGCGATACCAGTTCAAGAATCTGAACCTAAAGTCCTGGCACTGGGATCAATATCAAGGATCCGAAAGGTGGATTCGAATATACTATCGGGGCTGGTTGATACCTCGCTTTCTGGTGGCACGAAATTGGGGTCATGTCGAATAGTTGGGGTTCGGCCTGGGGAAGAAACATGAACGATGGACTCTCTACAGGACATCCAAGCAGAGGAGGGCGACCGAGATACCATGGGGAACAACGAAGGGCTCCGACCGGAAAACAGGGAAGCTTTACCGAGGGATTGGGCGTTGAGACTTCTCTGGCGACGCCTTCGGAAATCATTGTAAGGGATGAAGAGACTTGCAATCTCGGGAGGGAGGGCCAAAGAACCCGAGGGACCTCATCGAGCACAACCGAGAAGAGAGCCAGGGCTGTGGAGTCTCGCTTTGGGTTTTTCTACGCCAGAAGAACAAGTCCCATAACCACAAGGAAAAGGAGGAGGGTGACAATACTTGTTGCGACGGTCGAAGAAGTCAGCATTCTGGCGCCCGCGTTGGCTCTGACTCCTCCGGTGCTACTGAACTGTTTCAACCTTTTAGACAGGGGAGTAGCGGAGCGGTTGGGGGTGATCCCGCCAAAATTGATGAACACAGAGATTAAAGAATGAAAAATTTTATCTTGGAATGTTAGGGGTTTGGGGTGCCCCGAGAAACGGCTTGCGATCAGAAACCTGGTGGGGGAGGCGAGAGCATGCATTTTCATCTTCCAGGAGACGAAGCTCTCGAGCGTGACGGATAATATCAGCCAGGATCTATGCGGCTCTGGGTTTTTCAAACTGGCGATGTTGGAGGCACATGGAGCATCTGGGGGGTTGCTCACGGGGTGGAAGGCTGATAGTTTCGAGCTTCTTGCGGAGTTGAAGTCTCTTTCGTGCTTATCGATGTTTCTGAAACGAAGGGCAGCTGGTCTCAAGCTATGGATCATAAACGTTCACGCTCCCACGAGGCACGAAAGGACGTCGCTGGCTACGGAGTTGGAGGTGTTGGGGGCGTCAAGGCCCAAGGGAGGACGGAATTTGGCTCATCAGGGGTGATCTCAACCTCACGCTGTTGCTTGGGGACCGACCCCAGCAAGGCGGGGGCAGGGACGCAGGGTCGGAGGCCTTTCGCAGGGTGGGTCACTCCATGGCCCTCTCCATCATTGATGTGGTTGTCTACTCATACACTTGGCGTAATGTGAGGGTGCGTTCGAGACTTGACAGATTTCTCTTGTCCAGGGAAGGTATGGAGATTTTTCCACTATCTCTCTCCTAGGTGTTGTCGCGAGCACATTCCAACCACACACATATTCTATGGTCGTCCTGTGAAGAACATAATCGCATATTTTTCTTCATATTTGAGCGAAGTTGGCTTTTGGAGGATGACATCCGGAAAGAAGTTACATGATTGCATCTCAGTGGAGAGGTTGGAGCATAGAGGGGTCGGCGGTGTCGCGTTTCGTGGCAAAGCTGATGCTTCTGAGGACTTTTCTGACTGGTTTCAGCAAGGAAATTAAGACGAGGCGTAGGTTCAAGCGAAGGGAGGAGCAGGGCAGGGTGACGCACCTAGATGCCTTAACGACGAGAGATGCCTTGACCAAGGAGAGTTGGCTGAGAGGCTGAACTTCCTTGAGGAGGTATTGTTGGAGGATCGAAAGGAAGAAGTCGAATGGAGGCAGGAGTCTAAGCAAAGTTGGTTGAGAGAAGGTGACGCAAATACGCACTACTTCCACTCCATGGCATCGGGAAAGAGGATGAATTTTCTGCACGAAATCAAAGTATGGTGCGTGCGAGTGTCGGGGGAGGCCCAGCTTGGCCGTGCTCTTCAGGACTATTTTTTGGAGGCATTGCGGAGGCGGAGGGTAGGGGAAGGTTGGAGTTGATTGGGAAGAGGGGTCAAGCATCTATCTGGAGAGCAGGCGAAGGGTTGGCAGACAACCTTCACTGAGGGCGAGGTGAAGAGAGCGGTTTGGGGGCTTAACGTAGACTAGGCTCCTGGCCCAGATGGCTTCTCAATTTTATTCTATAGGGAATTCTGGGAATTGCTGAAAGGGGAAATAGTGAAAGTGATTAATGTGTTCAGAGAAGGAAACAAAGGTTTTGAGAAGATCAATAGAACGTTGTTACACTTGCTCCCCAGAAAGGATTCTCCGGTGAGGATTGATGACTTCAGACTGATATCATTATCCAATGGGCTTTATTTGATTGTGGCTAAGACGTTGGAGAACAGGCTTAAGGTTGTAATGGATTCGGTGATTATGCAGGGCCAGTCGGCTTTCATCCCGGGGAGGTAGATGGCGGATGGTTTGGTTATGGGTACGAAGATCTGCCTTGAGTGGAAACGTGCAAAGAAAAAGGGGAATCTTTGGATGATCGATTTTATCAAGGTCTATGACTGTGTAGATTGGAACTTTCTATGGACTTCGTTAAGGCGAAGGGATTTCCCAGAGGTTTTATTCAGATGGATGAAGAGATGCATCATTACTTCGTCCTACTCGATCCTAGTAAATGGCAAGCTGGAGGGGGGTCACTTTCAGCCGCAACAGGGTGTCCGACAGGGATGTTGTTTGGCCCCTTTGCTCTTCACGTTGGTGGTGGGTGCCTTGGCGGTGTTGTTCAAGCAGACGGTGGATATCGACTGGTGCGAAGTTTTTCGCATGGACGAGATCTCAATTCCTTTACTCCAATACGCGGATGGCACCTTGTTGTTACTTGTAGGATCGGAGGAGCAGTCTGGGCACACGACACATCTATTAGACATCTTTAGCATGTTGTCTGGCTGGAGGTTAACAAGCGCAAGTCTGTGGTCATCACCTTCGGGATGGAGAACACAGAGAGGGCCGGAATAGCGGTGTTGGTGGACTTCCCGCTGGGCAATCTGCCCATCTCTTATTTGGAGTTGTCATTGGTGGATTTCCCGCTGGGCAATCTGCCCATCTCTTATTTGGAGCTGTCATTGGTGGACGGGAAGCTTAAGAACTCTGATTGGGACTACATTATTCACAGAATAGAGCAAAGCTAACCGACTGGAAGGTGATCACTTTATCTGGAGGAGGAAAGCTTGTTCTGTTGAAGCATGTGTTCTCGGCCATCCCCATTTTTTATTACTCTACGTGGCTGATGCCGGTTGGGTCAGAAGGAAAATCGAATCCTTGATGAGAAGGTTCTTTTGGTTGGACGGAAAACAACAGAAGGTCGGTTTACATCTGGTAAACTGGAAGGAGGTAATGAAGGGGTGGGGGAATGTGGGCTAGGCGTGTACGACGTAGAGTGCATGGACATGGTCATGCTGGCAAAATGGGTGGTTCAAATATGAGGACCCTCATTGTCATCCCTTGTGCTAAGGCTTTTCCAGAAAATATATGGGGTGCGAGAAGATTTGGTGGCGAGAAGGTTGCGACTGGAATCGTCATTATGGGCTGGGGTTTGTCAGATTCTACCTTTGCTGATGCACAAGCTACGACCAGTGGTGGGGGATGGCTATATGTTCAGGTTTTGGCGTGATGACTGGACGGGAGAGGGTTCTCTTGAGGATAGGTTCCCCAGACTATTTGCTTTGGTCGCGACGAAGGAGGGGGTGCTATTCCAAGTGGTGAGCTCAGACATGTGGTCGCCTTATTTTGTGACGCAACTATCGCAACAACGGTTGGAAGACTTTCTTCGCTTGCAGGCCGAGTTACCAACCCTGGGTGATTTCAACGAGATGGCGGATCACTTCTTATGAGGAGGGAGGTTCTTGACTAAGAAAGCTTATGAAGAATTCAGAGGACCAACAACATACCAGAATGAGGAGCTTAACCAGGATCTGAAGGTGGTGTGGGCAGCAAAGATTCCAAATAGAGTCAAGGTCTTCCCCTGGTGCCTGAGAAGAGACCGCTTGTGTGATAAGGAAAGGAGGGGATGTCTGTTTGGAACGGAGGACATTTTCTGCGACAGGTGTAAAGGACAGATAGAGAATGCAGATCATTTATTTTTCAAGTGCTCGGTATCGGCTTTGATCTGGAGGGAGCTCGGTATCTCTTGGATGGGGACGGATGGCTTGGAGGGATTCTGGAGGTCGGTTTGTGCGGTGAGACTTAACTCCACTGACGACGTGTCAATTGCTTTTGCGGGTCTTTGGGCGATTTGGCTTGGACAGAATGACATGATTTTCAACAATCAGAGATTCTACTCAGAAAATGTGATTTCACATTGTAAAGTGATCTACAACTTCTGAACATCTCTTTGATGTAGCATGTAACATGTACTTCATTATGAATGCCATTTCGCGGTAACTCCCACCTTGGGAATTTACCCTCTTTTTTTGTCAAAAAAAGCTATCCGTGTTCCTCAGGTCTCTTGGCATAGTAGACCAGACTTTGTGTTCCTACGCATCCCAGCAGAACAATGTTGTCGAATACAAACATCATTATTTAGTCGATGTGACCAGGACCCTTTTGATTCGGATTTGTGCCCCTTACTCTTACTGGGATGATGTGGTCCTCACTGCTTGCTACTCGGTGAACCGTATGCCATCTTCTGTTGTAGGAAAAAAGGTTCCTTTCTTTATTGTGTTTCTTGAGAAGGATCTGATCTCCTTTATACCCAAGTGTTTGGTTGTGTCTCCTTTGTTCACGATTTGACGCCTGGTCGTGACAAGCTCTCCCATAGAGCTATCAAATGTGTCATTGTTGGATACTCTCGTACCCAGAAGGGATACCGTTATTTTGATCCGCTTCGATGGAAGTACTTTGTCACTGCCGATGTCACCTTCTTTGAGTTTGTTATGTATTTCTCTCCTACAGGTGATGACTCCATCTGACTCTGGTGAGGAGGTATACATGTTTGCTCTTACAGCTGCACCACCTCCAGTACCTACTCTATCTCCACCATCTTCACCACCAACACCACCACCACCTCCAGTATCTACATATGCTCCTGTGGCTATCTCTGGACCACCACCCAGTACCTTGACTTAGTTTTTACCACATGTGTTTACTCGTAGGTCTCACATTGTTCTCCCTGCTCATGCAACTTCTCCATCATCCAACACGCCCCAAGTATGTAACAAGCACGTTGTTTCTACTAGTGTCACTATTGAGTTATCTATGCAACATTTTTTTGAAAGGAAAGAGGGTGATCTCCATTGTGGGAGTCACCGTAAAAGTTGCTTCATTAAAAAGAGTTTACAATATATTGTCGTGAGACCAAAAATGATAAAGAGCATTACAATGAGACGCGACATTCTCGAAGTAAAACCTCTTATTGTTGAAGATCAAATCATTTCGTCCAACCCAAATGACCCATAGAACAACAAACAACTTAGAATATTCATCAGTAGAGTTGGTGCGCATCGCCTGAACTAAACTCCAAAACTCCGTCGCCCCTCCAGTCGCTACCCAAGGGATCCCAACCTTCGTCCAGACTCGCTCAGACGCCGAGCACTTGAAGAATAAATGCTCTGAGTCCTCCTCCATCCCATCGCACTTGTCACCACCAAGCCTAACAACCTCCCCCTCCTTGCTTTATCACATAAGCGGCCCCTTCTTAGATACCACAGGAATATCTTGACTCTGCATGGAATCTTCACAGCCTAAACTACCTTCAGTTATCTATGCAACATGATTCTTTACAGGATGAGCAGGTGCCATCTGAGGATGGTAGTTTACATGTTCAGGAGGTGGTGGATGATCTAGATATGCATATTGCTCTACGGAATAAGATATGTACTTGTGCTACATATCCTCTTGCAGCTCATGTCTCATTGAGCATATCTCTCAAAGGACAAGAGATTTTCCATGACACTATTTATTGTGGAGATACTACAGATATATTAGGAAGGTCATACATGACAGACAATGGCGTCTTTACGTGGAAGGGAAATGGACCACGCTACAGTCACGCGGAACTTGGATCATTGTTATAGTTTCTACAAGAGCATTTGTTGTTGGATGCAAGTGAGTATTTACGGTGAAGCATCGAGTAGATGGCAACGTAGATCGCTACAAGGCAAGACTTGTGGCATGTAGGTTCACCCAGACATATGGGGTAGACTATTAGGATACCTTCTCTCCAGTGGCTAGGCATTCTATAATGCATTGCATTAACATGGGATTGGCCCCTATATCAAATAGACGTGAATAATGCATTTCTCTATGGTGACCTACAGGAGGAAGTCTACATGCAACAACCAACTGAGCTCGCTGCTGAGGGGGATTGTCAGAAGGTTTGCACGCTTCACAAGGTGATCAATGACCTTAAGCAGAGTCCAAGAGCATGGTTCCAGAAGCTCTCAGACTTGATAAAGCAATAATGGTTCGTAGGATTGACTGCCGATCATTCATTGTTTGTTTAGAGAACTCATAGAGGTATCGTTGCCATGCTTTTTATGTTGATGATATCATTGTTCCAGGGGATGACGAGCAGGACATCCAGGCTGTTAGGGATTCCTTAGGTCAGCAGTTTGTGACTAAGGACCTTGACAGTCTACGCTACTTTCTTGGACTGGAGTTTGCCAAGAACGAATGAGGTCTAGTGATGACCCAGAGGAAGTACGTTACATGTCTTCTCTTTGAGACATGCATGGCAAATTGCAGACCTGCCACTAATCCCATGGACCCGAGCATGAAGATGTATGATGTTGACACTAAGGAGGTATACAATAGTAGGTACATGGAGCTCATTGGGAAGCTCCTACATGTGACCATCACCAGGCCAGATATATCCTTTGCAGTAAGCAAAGTGAGTTAGTTCATGTAGCAACCTATACATGCATATATGGATGCATTCCATATGATTCTGAGGTATCTGAAGGTCTCACATGCCAGTGGTCTTCTATTCAGCAGATGTACATCCCTTGCCACTACAACTTGTGTAGATGTAGATTATATAGGGTTTCCCAAGGATAAGAAGTCTACCTCTAGCTTTGCAGTATATATAGAGAGTTTCTTAGTGTCATGGAAAACAAGAAGCAGGAAGTGGTTGCCGGATCCAATGCAGAATCGGAATACAGGGCCATGGCACATGCTAGTATAGAGATGATGTAGGTCAAATATACTCTTACTAACCTAACAATTGAGGTGCCTCTTCCCATGCACCTCCAATGCGACAACCAGGTTGCTCTCTCCATCTCTAATAACCCAACCTTACATGAGAGGACCAATCATATCGAGGTAGACGATCACTATACTCGAGACATGATATAAAAGGGCATCATCTCCACTACTCATGTTAGCTAGAGAGATCAGACAATAAATGTACTTACCAAGGACCTAGCCAGGGGGCCTTACCAAAAATGATGTTCCTACCTGAGCATGATCGATATCTATGCTCCAGCTTGAGGAGTTTTGAGATAGTATTTATCATTTATTGCTTTATTGTATTTTCTTCTCTTTCTACCATTTTCTGTTATTTGCCCAAATATGTTTCTCCTCTATATAGGAGAACCTGATGACCTCATGAGTAAACAACTTATTCTTCTCTCTCCACATAAACTAAGAGAGCTAATCTCGAAAGTAAGTCTATAGAATTATGTTCGGCGACTCTGTTTTAGGTCATAAATGGCATGACATAGTCGACGTACATACTTCTTGTTGACGCATATAAGCTTTGTGTATCTCTTTGTTATTTTATTTTTCTTGCTATTCTCTTTATGTAATTTACCCATAGGCTACTCTCCTATATAAGAGAGCCTAGGGCTATGAAATAAACCATCTCATTCACGTTTCCAACATGGTATCAGAGCGACGGTCCCTAGACCGGAGTTCTCGAAACCCTAACCCTAACCCACCCCACCCGCCGGCCTCTCTTCTCTCTCTCCCCTCTCGGCGCCGCTCCGATCTTCGTCGCTCGACTGCGGCGTCTCTCCGATCTTCATCTCGCTCCTGCGATCTCGCCCCTGCGATCTTCATCGTGTGCGACTCCAGCGCGCAGCGTGCAGCGCACCTAGCGTGCAGCCCATCCAGCGCCTGAGCAACTGTGCGCCTCGCCGATCCTGCGCGCACCCATCTTGTGCGCAGCAACGGTGCGCCTGTGCATCTAGCGTGCGACTCCAGCCACCGCGCATCCTGCGCCTAGCGCGCATCCAGTCACCGCGCGCTCTCCTGTGCGCTGTGTAAAGCGCCTGCACTTGCATCCAGTTGTGCGCGCGCGTGCTTCCTGCACGTGCATACGTGCCCTAAGTCCCAAAACCCTAGGGCACAGCTCCTGATCTACATGGGGTTAGTTGCCTGAAGTCTACACACGTAACTAATCCCATCTATGTCATTGTAGACATAGACTATATCCTCTCAGTCGCTCCAGTCTTCCGTCTCCATCATGTCAGAAAGCAAGGCAGATATCCCATCTATGGGCGCATTTCGTGGTCCAGCGCCCATTGTCAAGATGGATGGTACGAACTATGAACTGTGGGCAATGCAGTTCATGAGTATGATGAAGTCTACAGGTAAGAAGCACATTCTTACCGAGCCCGAGCCTGCAGAGAAGACTGGAGTTTATGCCTCATGGGAGGCCGATGATGCATATGCCAAGGTGTGGCTATCCGGTACATTGGCGATTGAAATCGCCAATGACATCTTACATCAACCCACGGCTAAAGACATGTGGGATATCCTGGCGGCAACGTATTCTCAGGCGAAAAATGAGACGAAAATTCTGCAACTACAGCATGACATATTCACAATAAAGCAGAACGGCCGTCCTTTGCATTCTCTCTATACATCATTGAGAGGGATGTTTGAGAAGCTCCATAGCTTCATGCCTCTTACCGCCACGCCAGAACAGCAGAAGACATACATGAATGCGACGATGGTGGGTGTGTTTCTCGCTGCACTTGATCCAGAATATGAGGCAGCACGTTCACAGATTTTGGCGGACTCGACTATTCCTCCCATGGAGGAGGCATTTCACAGGCTGAGTAGGATCATAGTACCTTCAGCAGCCGCGAGTCAGAATCCCTCAGCCATGACGGCCTACAGAGGCCGTGGTTCTCATCACCAGGGCCGTGGACGTACTCCCCGTGGAAGGGGTGGCCGTACTAGGCCAACATACTCATATTGTCACCGAGTCGGACATACTGAAGATACATGCTACTCAAAGCATGGATTTCCTGCATCCGCACGAGCCGCTGAGCAGATAGAGCCCCCTCCTGCTGCTACACTGGATCAACGATTTGATGATCTAGTTGCCCGTCTCAGGGGCATTATTCCACCATCTGGTCCAGCACCGACTACAGAGAACCATACTGATGCTGCTGCTTCTGCCTCGGCATCTACCAGTACTTCAGGTAGTCCACTTGCACTCCACAGTAGTAGATCTGATACACTGCCATGGATCATGGACTCCGGCGCTACACATCATCTATGTGGCGACCAGAGCCTACTTACAGGATACACTCAGATTCCTCCAGGACGGACAGTAGTTATTGCCAATGGCACGCATTCTCCTATCACGGGTCAGGGGGAGATTAGATTGACGTCTTCTATGCAGCTCAAGAATGTTTTGCATGCATCACATTTTTCTATGAATTTGTTGTCAATTAGTCAGATTACAAAGGATCTTCATTGTCGAGCTATTTTTGATTCATCTTCATTGATTTTTCAGGACATCCGTACGGGTAACGTGATTGGTCATGGCTATGAGCAAGGAGGCCTTTATCGTCTGAACCAGACCCCGTTTGCCGGAATCACAGCTTCTCACGCAGAACAAGTATCTCCTCTCCTGTGGCATCTGCGTTTTGGTCATTTACCGCTTCAGAAGTTGCGTCTAGTCCTACCTTATAGTCTTTCTCACACACCTATCCAGTGTGAGGCGTGTCAGTTGGGAAAACATCACAGGTCATCTTTTCCCAGTAGTCAAGGTCGGAGTAGTAACTCCAAGTTTGAGTTGTTTCATGTCGACGTTTGGGGTCCGAGTCGTGTTCCCGATCATCAGGGGCACAGGTTTTACATTGTATTTGTGGATGACTTCTCTAGAGCATCATGGGTGTTTCTAATGAAAAATAAGTCTGAAGCTGGAAATATTATTATTCACTTTCTAAATGAGATTCAGAATGTTTTTTCCACAACTGTCAAAATTATGAGAAGTGACAATGCCTTAGAATTGTGCACCAATAATCTAGCCAACTACTACTCCTCTAAAGGAATTGTTCACCAAACATCCTGCGCTCATACGTCTCAACAAAATGGGGTTGCAGAAAGAAAACACCGTCACCTTCTTGATGTCACAAGGTCACTTCTCATTCAGAGTCATGTTCCGTATTCCTACTGGGGTGATGCAGTTCTCACTGCATGTTATCTTATAAATCGTATGCCCTCGTCTGTCTTGAATGAACAGGTTCCTTTTTCACTTATTTATCCTGACAAGGATCTGTTCACTCTTACCCCTCGTGTGTTTGGGTCAGTCGCTTTTGTCCATCAGTTGTCGCCTGGTTCTGACAAGCTCTCTCCTAGGGCTGTCAAGTGCGTTTTTGTGGGATACTCCAGAACTCAAAAGGGGTACAAGTGTTTTGACCCTGTGCGTCGGCGGTATATGATCAGTGCAGATGTTACATTCTTTGAATCCATTATGTTTTTTTCAGAATCCGGGAACATGCAGCCACCATCTATACCTCCTGATACCGTATTCATGGCACCACCATCACCATTGCCACCGTCACCACTACCGCAAAATCCACCACCACCACCACCACCATCACTAGTATCCCCGCTACCATTTCATTACACTCGCAGGCCTCCTCCAGCTCATGGTCATGAACCGTCAACTAGCCCGCCTACGGTATGTAATGAAAATATTAATGTTGATGGATCTGACGACATTTCCCAGCAGGAAGCATTACAGGAGCATGGTGATGACACAAATGATCTGGATGTTCCAATCGCTCTACGCAAGCCGAAAAGAAGCTGTGCCACATATCCTTTGTTAGCAGCGGTATCTTTCGAGAGGCTATCTGGAGAGTTCAGGATGTTTGCTATGGCACTTTCAGCTACAGCCATTCCACGGAACCATCAGGATGCTATGCAGGATGCTAGATGGTGACTAGCAATGGAAGAAGAGATGGAGGCACTTCAGTCTAGAGGAACCTGGAGTTTGGTTCCTATACCTCCAGATGCTAGCCCGGTGAGTTGCAAATGGGTGTTTACAGTTAAGCACAATGCAGATGGTTCTATTGACAGGTACAAGGCACGCCTTGTTGCTCGGGGCTTCACGCAGACATATGGGGTAGATTACCTAGACACGTTCTCCCCTGTGGCGCGTCATTCCACTTTACGGATCCTGCTATCTGTTGCGGTTGCTAAAGACTGGCCACTCTATCAACTGGACGTGAAGAATGCATTTCTGTATGGAGACTTGCAGGAGGAAGTCTCTATGCAACAGCCACCTGGTTTTGCTGTTGAGGGGGAGTGTTCCAAGGTTTGCAGATTACATAAGGCCATCTATGGCCTTAAGCAGAGCCCCAGAGCATGGTTTCAGAAGCTTTCAGACCTCTTTGAGAAACAAGGATATAAACGCTCCAATGCTGATCATTCCTTGTTCGTGCAAAAGACGGCGAGAGGTATCATTGTAATCATGGTTTATGTTGATGATATCATGATTACAGGTGATGATGACCAAGGCATTAAGCAGGCAAAGGAAAGGCTGGGGACCGAGTTTGTCACCAAGGACTTGGGAGTCCTTAGATATTTTCTGGGGCTGGAATTTGCTAGAAATCCATATGGATTAGTCATGACACAGAGGAAGTATGTCACAGATCTACTGAGTGAGACAGGTATGCTAGGGTGTCGACCTGCTACGACACCAATGGATCCTAGCATGAAACTGTATGATGATGACACAGAAGAGGTGGATAAGAGAAGGTACAGAGAACTGGTAGGCAAATTACTGTATGTCACGATCACTAGACCTGATATACAGTTTGCAGTGAGTCGTGTGAGCCAGTTCATGGAGCAACCACGTCAGGCCCATATGGATGCAATACACATGATTCTAAGATATTTAAAATCATCTCCAGGTGCAGGCTTGCTATTTAAGAAAGGAAAGGAGATTTCTGTCACAGCATGCGCGGATGCAGACTATGCAGGATGCCCCAAGGACAGGAAGTCAACATCAGGGTTTGCAGTCTATGTTGGAGATGCTATAGTTTCGTGGAAGAGCAAGAAGCAGACAGTAGTAGCTAGATCCAGTGCTGAATCAGAATATAGGGCTATGGCCCAGGCCAGCACAGAAATGATGTGGGTGAAATCCTTACTTGCAGATCTATGTCTTGATATACCTCTTCCTATGATGTTGGAATGTGACAATCAGGCCGCCTTGTTCATTGCAAATAACCCAGCTTTTCATGAGAGGACCAAGCATATTGAGGTCGACTGTCACTACATACGTGACATGATTCAGAAAGGGTTCATTGCTACATCTCACGTCACATCAGAGAATCAGACTGCTGATATTTTCACCAAGGCATTACTTAGAGGCCCATTCCAGAAGTGTGCGTTCAAGCTGAGCATGATTGATATCTATGCTCCATCTTGAGGGGGAGTGTTGACGCATATAAGCTTTGTGTATCTCTTTGTTATTTTATTTTCTTGCTATTCTCTTTATGTAATTACCCATAGGCTACTCTCCTATATAAGAGAGCCTAGGGCTATGGAATAAACCATCTCATTCACGTTTCCCAACACTTCTCAACAGAGTAACCTAGTGGTTAGGACTGGAGTGCTTTTTTATATTTCATGATTTTTAATATTCATTGAAAGTTCTATTATTACCCACTTCAATCGTTCGGTGGTAGTGTAGTATGTCTGCCATCCAAAAGATCAGGGTTCGAATCCCGCATTTTTGGGGTTGCATTAGGTAGTCGATAACCAGCATAAAATATAGTCAGATCTTTCAACATGGATTTGACCAAGAATCCATGTAACCGACCCTATTTGAAGTGTGAGAAGGCTTCACCATTTTTTATTAAGTTCTATTGTGGTCTTTAGAGCTATAACATGATTGGTTCGGGTCGGAGTAACCTTTTATAAGAGCTAGATTTAGTTGGAAGCATAATCCTTTTGTAAATAGTAGGTGTTTGGATGGTTAGAAGGATTTGGATGGTACATGTGATATGGTGCAATGTTATAATGAAGAAAAAGTGGGACGCAGAATTGAGGAGCAGATGTAGAGTAACCCGGTCCAAAACAGAGGGTAAATTTCGTGCAAGGGTAAGCCGGTCACCAAACAAGCTCGTAAAGCGCTTTTTCCTAAATCTTGCTGTTAATAATGATTACTGATCCCCAAAAGTTTGTTACTCTCTTTGAGCTTTTAAGGTGCGTCCCAATTTACATCATTCTACTTTTGCAATTTTGCAGTTATCATCTGTGCTTCTGCTGCCCTTGTTGCTATTCCTGCTGCCTTAAAAGTGCATAATCTTGCATACTGGTTTAAGTTGGCACTTGTTCTTCTAGTAAGTGCATGTCCATGCGCTCTTGTCCTTTCCACCCCTGTTGCTACATTCTGTGCCCTGACGAAGGCGGCGACGACTGGCCTTCTGATAAAAGGCGGCGACTTTCTAGAAATTTTGGCAAAAACTAAAGTTGTGGCATTTGACAAGACGGGAACATTAACAAGGGGAGAGTTTTGTGTCATGGATTTCCATTCTATTAAGGACGATATCAGCATTGATGTCCTTCTTTACTGGTAAGTGATTGGTTTACTTTTTCCAATATATTACAGTGGCACAAGCTTGCACTTTCATGGGTACAACATAGTTCAAGATTGTTTCAGGGTTGCAAGCATCGAGAGTAAGTCCAGTCATCCAATGTCGACAGCTCTTGTCGACCATGCACATTCCAGTTCAATCGAACCGAAACCGGACAATGTGAGTGAATTTCAAAACTTCCCGGGAGAAGGAGTTTATGGTGAGATTGATGGGAAAAAGATACACATTGGAAGCCGCAGAATTGCACAAAGGGCTGGATGTGTAGCAGGTTAGATGTAAACCGTGAATCTCTGTTGCAATTAACTTTTGTTTAGCAGACATTGAAGTATGCTTTTGCAGTTCGAAATGTTGAGGGGGAGATGAAAGGAGTAACCATAGGTCATGTGTTCGTGGCATCAGAGCATGTTGGATGGTTCAGCCTCTTGGACGCATGCAGGACTGGAGTAACGGATGCAATCAAGGATCTAAAAGGTTTAAATGCCAAGATAGTTATGCTTACTGGAGACAGTCAGGCAGCGGCATCACATATTCAATTGCAAGTTAGTCACATTTTTTATTTCTTAATGCAATGCACGTCTGATTGATCTTGTTGTGATTTATGCTTTTCTTGGCTTTTATAGGTTGGGGGTGCCTTCGATTATGTTCACTCGGAGCTCCTGCCCGAAGACAAGGTCAGAATCATCAACGAGCTAAAATTGGAAGGGACGACTGTAATGGTTGGTGATGGCATAAATGATGCGCCCAGTTTAACAGCTGCCGATGTTGGCATTTCCATGGGAATCTCTGGATCGGCTGTAGCAATGGAGACCAGTCATATTACCATGATGTCGAACGACATACGCAAGATCCCTTGGGTGATAAAACTTGCCAAGAGAACAAAATGGAAGATAATTGAGAACATAATTCTATCCATCTCCACAAAACTTGCTATCCTTGCACTTGCATTTTCTGGTCACCCGATCTTGTGGGCTGCAGTCCTTGCAGATGTTGGCACATGCTTACTGGTCATCCTCAACAGCATGACTTTACTTCGACGAAGCAAGCACAAGGCAAAGAAATGCTGCCGCTCATCACATGAATCTCATAGAAATGGTCATTTAATGTCCCATGGAGCAGAAAGCCATGATCACAGATGTTGCGGAACAAAAGGTGATTGTCACGGATCACACAATGCTACCATGCATGACAGAAAGAAACACCATGAGCATAGTCACTGTGGGGTGAAACATCAACATCAGAAATCACATACAGCTCCAGGAAGTTGCTGCACAAAAGAAATCGACCGCGTCTGCCACCGTGAGTTGTGTGAATCTAACATAGAGAAGAGCTGCACTAGCAATTCAGAATGCCATAGTGATAAAAGATGTTGCAATGACTTGCCACTGCCCCACAAATGTTCAGAACAAAAATCCACCAATCAGGGGCACACGATCCATATCACCAGTGTAGCTGATCGACATGCTCATGACCATCCATCTGGCTTTGAGCATTGTCATGCGGGTGGGTGCGCTACGGTGGAGACGTGTTCCCATCCACACAAAACAGTGCTTGATGGATTGCACAATAGAGAGGCAATGGGGTGCTGTCGAAGTTGCAGGGATGACTATAAGGAGGAGAGGTGCTGCAGAGAAGAGGTGCTGCACTTGTCTGAGATTGTTACAGAGTAAAAGATTATAGAATGATTGTTGAGAGCTCAACTTGAGAGCAGATTTGGCTGAAAAATATCAGCATATTAAAGAAAGCCTAGAAAAATCGAAGATGAGAAGTAAGGACATTACTACTTTATATTGCACATTGTAATAATCTTCTCATAATCTTCTAATATGTAATGTTAAACCAATATTCCAGTGTAATTTGGGTTTATGGACACAAATGATGAGTCTACTACTTAGTCATGCATGGATTTGGAAAACAAATTCTTGAGGTACTGGTACTTTACTAAAGATTTCAAGATGGTCCAAGACCAGACAACAAGAAGATACGACTTTAGGTAATCCAAAATTAAACTACCTCGTCTTTTATCCATGAGCGTTGCTTCAGCACCTTAGACATGCATCGGGCCATCCTTTCAATGATGAGATAAGAAAGAATAGTTGACCCTTTTGTTTATTTTGGTGTTTGAATGGAGTGTTTGTTGTTGAGAGGATTTGTTGCGATGTGATTTTCTTGAAATTTGGAAAATTAATTAGATGAGTATTTTGTAATTTTTAGATAGTAAGATCCCATATTAGAATATTTGAGATGGCCCCTATTGTAACCCTATACACACATATCAGTGTGTGTGTGTGTGGGCGTGTGGGTGCGCGCGCGTGTGTGTGGGTGCGTGTGTATGTCAATGGGGTTGCCCTACATGGTTGTCCTCATCCCATTTTCGATATTTTTATTTTATTTTTTTGAAAAATATCACTATGTATATTCATCTATATGTCTCTCTTATATGTCATTCGAATTTCCTCAGAAACAGAGACTCGTATGTAGGGATGCAAACGGTCGGATACGGATATAGGTATTACCGTATCCTTATCCGTTTTTTAATACGAATACGGATGCGGATGCGGATGCGGATATTGGCAGATATTAAAACTATCTTACCATATCCTTAAAAAACGGACACGGATGTAAAACGGATATTGATCGCAAACGAGTAATGTCAGAAATACTCTATAGAATCGACTTAGATATATAAGAAATGGATGGAAAATACATGATATTAATTTACTAAATGCGTTTGTATCATAAAAATTATATAAATATGGTAAAAGAAGGTACATAATTACGTTATATAGGGTTAAAAATAAATCTATGATTATATTTATATACAAAAACGAATATACGGATACGGATACGGATGTTTGCGGATATCAAAATGATATCCATATCCGTATCCATTTTAAAACGGATACAGATACGGATGGCAAAATCTGTATAAAACGGATACTATGGTGGATCGGATACGGATATATCCATATCCGTTTGCATCCCTACTCGTATGCCCTCCATTTAGAACAGATATATTACATCAACGTTTAGACCGTTAAAATTGTATGTTCTAGATGGAGGGCATATGAGTCTTTGTTTCTGATGAAATTCGATTGGCATATTGGAGGGATATATAGATGAATATACATAGTAATATTTTTCAAAAAAAATAAAAAAATTACGGAAAAATAGAGACGGAGACACCCATTTTTCCATATGTATGTGTGTGTATATATACATACAGCCCTACGGTCCTATTCATTCTCATGAAAATTACAGATCTACTATCCAACTTATAATAACGTGATGCTATCTTTTGAAGTAGTCATGTCACATAATAACATTTTGCTATTCTTTGAGCATATGATGCGGTTTTATTAGTGTGGCCCTGTCAAATTACAACATGCTGCTATTTTTTCGGAGTACATGGTGTTTCTTTAGTGATTGCCACATTATAGTAAGGTGTTGTTTTCCAGAGAACATGGTGCTATTTTTTGTATTGATGTTGTTAGATATTATCGTATTGTTATTTTTTAAAGAAAAAAGGGATGCTCCTTATGGTCAGCCAACGTGACTGTCCCGTCTTTTTTTCCGCAATTTTTTTTATTTTTTTGAAAAATTTCACCATGTATATTCATTTATATATCCCTCATATATGTCATTCGAATTTCGTCAAAACATAGACTAATATACCCTCCATCTAGAATAGGTAATTTTAACAGTCGAAAAATTGCTGTAATCCATCTGTTCTAGATGAAGGGCATAAGAGTCTGACGAAATTCGAATGACATATAGGAGGGATATATACACACACACACACACACATGGAGAATTTTTCCAAAAAAATAAAAAATTGCGGAGAAAATAAGGCAGGATAGTCATGTTGTCTGCCCCTAAGGGGACAGCTCCATCAATCCCTTTTTTGACGATGCCACGTAATAGCATTAGAATTTGTGCTATTTTTAATATACATACATATATATATATATATATATAGGGAATTTATCCAGAGAGCATTGTGCCCATTTGAGTCGAAATGAGCCCGTGCTTTCATCCTTCGGATCATGATCTAATGATCCTATTTAATCTCATCCATTCCCTTTTTTAGCGTCAATCCTTACCATAATAAACTCCTTCCGCATTCTCCTCGTGACTGATTTCCTTTTCTGATGCGCAATTAAGTCTATCCGACGTTGCATTTTATTTATTTTCGAAATTTCCAAAATCATCTATGGCTTGCTCTTGCTGCGAAATCTCAAGATCTCCAGCGATGAAAGAAGATCGTCTTCAAGTCCGCGATTTGTAAGTTTTTTCGTTGTTTATTAGACATTTAGTTATTGTTCTTGTAGAATTTGATCGTTTATTTTTTAGTTCTCATTTCAGTTTCAAATGCAATGGATCATCTGTGAATGGAAACTGATCAGGATTCCAAAGAAGTAATAATGAACGATGCTTCGTGGATGGATTTGAATCGTGAAAAGATCGTATCAAAAGGAGCAAAGATGGATGTCTTACAATTGGATTTGGATAGCGAAATCATTATTTCAAAAAAATTATACCAAGTTACTGATGACATTTGCATATGTTACTGATAATATATCATGTATTACTTTTCTATTTTATCATTCTTACTGATTGAAATCCATTCATAGTTACTTATGTATCTTAAGAAAATACGAGTTCTTTCTATCAAATACAAGTTAAGTAATTTATACGTAGCCATCAGTAACACTTGACGTACTGCAAGTAACTAAATAGACTACATCAGTAATTTATACGTAGCTATCCGTAACACTTGACGTACTGCAAGTAACTAAATAGACTACATCAGTAATTTATACGTAGCTATCAGTAACACTTGACGTATTGCAAGTAACTAAATAGACTACATCAGTAATTTATACGTAGCTATCAGTAACACTTGACGTATTGCAAGTAACTAAATAGACTACATCAGTAAAGAAGGCAGGAATTCGATTGTAATTTAAAATAGAGAATATGATAAGTAAGATATAAAGAAGCATCAGTAACCTGTAACAAATTGTAGGTAAAAGAAAACGATAGAATCAGTAAGTTGGAATAGTTATAAAAAAACCACGTGACCAGTAACTTATGTATTGCTATCAGTAACATTCGATGCATTATAAGTAATTAAAAAGGTTATATAAGTAAATAAGAGGTGCATCAGTAACACTCAAAGTATTAAGTAACTATGACATTAGTAACAATCAAAATGAGTACAGTAAAATGGATCATTGTAATCAGTACTTCTTGTATGGACATTACTAATTTACATACTTAATTACTGATCTCACAACAATAATTACTTGAGAACTGAATATGTATTACTTGAGTAACATGAATGAATTACTGATCTCAGTACAATGTAATATTACATCTGTAAATTACTGACAACTGTTACAATATTACTGATCTCGCAACACATAATTACTTATGTACAATATATACATTACTGATCAAATGTACATTGACTATTTATTCGAAACGAAATTAAGGTTTTGAATTTATCTGTCCAAAACCGTCTTCCTTTTTTTAAGGACTCGGTATAATTGGAAATACAAAAGGCTCAAACATATTAATATCCTTCCAAAACCGTGTCCTTCGAAATAGGCAACCTCTCAAATGGAAATACACGTGGCGAGCCGACATGTGGTGCTCAAAAAACCCCAAATGGGCACTGTGCTCTCTGGATATGCCCTCTCTCTCTATATATATATATATTATATATATATATAGAGGGCTTATCCACTGCGCACAGGGCTCATTAGCGTTTCAATGAGCCCTCATTTTAGGCCTTACACGTGTATTAACAATAACTATATTTCTAATTATAGGCTACGACGTGTTTAAAAAAATCCTATATTTCCTATTATACAACGTCCTTAAAAATTGGAAGACGGTTTTGGAAAGAATCAATTCAAATAAATGATTCCACGCGGATGATTAAGGATCCAAACGCTATTACTGATCATAACTTACTGACCATGACTTACTGACCATAACTTTGTTATTACTGATCTCATAGTAGCTATTACTGACCATTAGTTATGGTTTTACTGACATCACAACAAGCACTTACTTGAGCAATGCCCATGACTTACTGACGATAACTTTGTTATTACTGATCTCATAGTAGCTATTACTGACCATTGGATATGCCCATGACTTACTTGAGCAATGCCCATGACTTACTGAACATAACTTTGTTATTACTGATCTCATAATAGCTATTACTGACCATTGGTTATGTAAATTACTGACCGTTGTTTGGATATTACTGATCTCACAACAACCATTTACGTGAGTATTGTGTCGAAATTACTGAGTTCTATTCAAAGTAGTAATACATATAGAAATTACTGACCATTGGTTATGGTTTTACTGACATCACAACAAGCACTTACTTGTCCATTGTGTATATATTACTGAATTCTGCAACATATACAATGAATATAAATTACTGACCGTTGTTTTGGATGTTACTGATCTTGCAACAATCATTTACTTGACTATTCTATATATATTACTGACATGAGCATTTGGATCTCGATTTTCTGTAAGAAATCATCTATTCGATTGTTTTCTTTCCAAAACGATCTTCCTATTTTATAGGACGAGATATAATTGGAATAACACTTACTACTAAATCGCTTTGCATATTAATCTCCTTCCAAAAACATCCTTCGAAATAGGTAACCACTCAAATGGGAATACACGTGTATGGCCAAGAAATGATGCGCACCGAAACTCAAATGGGGCCTGTGCGCATTGGATAATTTCCCTATATATATATATATATATATATATATATATATATATATATATATATGGTGTCGTTTTCTGAAATCACGTAGCGACATTTAACATGAAGCTTTTTAAAGTACATAAAGCTGTTTTTTGAAGTGAGCATGTCCCATCACAATAAGGTTTTGTTTAAAAATGGTCCTATCATACAACAACTTGGTGCTATATATATAAGCACATTGTGTTATTCTTTGGAGTGATCCTACCATATAATAGAGTAGTCCTAGGGTACAATCCCACGCTTCTCACTGTGAGAATTTTTTATTATAAAATTTCAATGGCATATATAATATGTGTAGATTCTTTTTGGAGCGCAATGCATGAAAAATGGAACAATAATTTATTTAAAAAAATTGAACAATTAAGTAAGTTAGATAAGATAATAGAAGAAATATTGAAAGATTTAAAAAAGTGTTGGAACAAATCTATTTATGTAATATTTATATAATATAATTTAGGTTGGAATTGATAGAGGAGAAAACATACAACTAAGAGATCATACACGAAAGTGTAGATGAAATTTTAATCTAAAAAATCACGATTGTATTTTTACTCCTTAATTCCGTTATAGTCGTTCTTCATTAGACCTTTCTTGTTGTTATGTTCTTCATCAAACCTTTCATCTTTGAAGTAAAGTTAGGTTTTAAAAAGAAAGGAATATAAGTATTGATAGAAGTGAATGAAAATTAGAGGAAGTAGAAGAACAAAAGTTCAATATTGAATGCATTCGTTTATATTACGGTCATTATAACGCCTCCACCCCTCCCTCACAAGGTCGTTCCCCATCTCACACAATGTCGTGTTCCTCCAATATAATACCATTTGTCCTCAACAATCAACATGATGGCATTCATCTTATTTCCATTAAAAGAAAGTTGATTTGAGATAACTATTTGTTAAGTTTGCTTGTTATTCTTGACCCTTTCATTTCCATGTGTCGGTCCATGATGGGCTTTGGACAAAGGTTTTTAAACTTCGACCCGACCCACATTTTGGCCAAGTCTAGTTATATTTAACTTAGTTTTGTCTTGGATGCTTAGTCGAGTATGAATGTTTTATAATTCTTGTCTGTTAATGATATATTATATGACCATGAAGGTTGTTCTCGACAGTGGTTTAATTTTAGCATAGCTTAACAAACTAAATTATTCATGGATCCATTAATATCCAACCATAAAGACAACAATTTTTATATAACTTGTCTTGTATCCCTATTTGGTAGCTTTATTTGAATCATTTGTAAATCAAATGTTGACGTGGTATGTTATAAAGTTCAAATATGAGAGTAGACTATTAGCAAAAAATGTGTGTAAAAAATCCGATCCACTCCAATCAAGTGAATTGGATTATGTGATGGATTGGATTGGACTTGAAAAAGTTAAAATCCGTTAAGGTTGGATTTGATACAGATAAATCTAAAATCCGATCCAATCCGATCCATGTGCACCCAAGCACAACCTGCTACTTTCAACTCTTTCTTGATAATATAAAATGTAACACCCTATATAGTCCTACATCGAAAATCCGCAAAGAATGAGAGTGGTTATAAGTGACAAAAATTACTACTTGACAACATAAACTTAAGCATTTTGACCGATTGCCACATCAATCCAATAGATTCTACATGGACCCACATTCAACAAGTTGTCAGTACCAATTTTCCTCCATATCAGTCCGACAACCTAATCTTGAAATACTAAAAAAATATGGCATGATCATGCTAAAATAAAGTTGAGCATGTTTGAAATGATGCGGAAGATTTGATACCTCTAAGACAAAACGACAGTATTTTGTTGCAACGGATGCAAGACATGAGCATGATTTATATCATGTGTGAGCTACGTGGTGGTTCCTCTTCAAATAGAACTTCTACAAGATTTTTAAATTAAAAATAAATTATTCATCCTTATGATTTGAGAGCATTTGCAAATATGAAGCTTGCAGGATAATTACCGTAACCCACCAAGTTGGCGATGGTATTTATGTATATTTCCTGTAAAAATAAAATAAAATAAAAGTTAGATTGGAGAACAGGCCAACACCAGTCCAACGCGCCTGTAGCAACGACTTGGTTGTGTGGAAAAAGTAAAAGTCCACCCAAGTCGAGAGACCTGCTGTTCCACAGATACCCCCTTAAAAGGATATCAGGATCTAACCATTCCTCAGAGAACCCAATTGAGGAGGAAGATGTCTAATTATGCCTTGATATCACCTCTTCAACTCTCTTTGTTCCTGCTGCTCATCTCCCATGTGGACTGCCAGACCTCCCTCAACTGCAGCAGCCCATGTGGAAATGTGAGCATACCTTACCCATTTGGCACCTCAGTTGGCTGCTCGAAAGACGAAGACTTCCTTCTCACCTGCAACACAACCCACTACAATCCGCCGAAACCATTCTGGCGCACATACGAGGTTGCGGAGGTGTCTGTAGTACGAGGCGAGGCCACCCTCCTGCTCCCCATCTCCAGAGGCTGCTATAACAAGATGGACCACACAATTGCCATAACATCAGCCATCGTAAGCTTGACAGGTTCGCCTTTCACCTACTCCACTCGTAACAAGTTGACATCAACCGGTTGTGCCACGGCGATCTACATCACGAATGGGACGAGTAGCACCTTTCTTGCGGCCTGTGCATCTGCTTGCAGCAAGGAAAGCATCTTCCCAGATGGCACGTGCGCTGGAGGTATCGGTTGCTGTCAGGCAACTATTCCGAAAGGCAACAAAAACTTCGAACTGGATATCAAAACATACTACAACAAAACGAGATCTTGGGAGTACAATCCATGTAGTTTTGTATTCTTGGAGGAGCAGGACAAATTCCACTTCAATAGATCATTCATCACTGCCACGGACACTTTCGCTATGAACGTGCCGGTCGTGCTTGATTGGGCCATGGAGAATGAGAACTGCACAGACGCAAGAAAAACAACATCATGTTCTGAGTGCCGTAGTATTAATAGCAATTGCGTCACATCGACCAATGGCCTTGGTTATCTCTGCAGGTGCTTCAGGGGCTATGAGGGAAACCCTTACGTCGAAGGTGGCTGCACAGGTAATTATATCATCCCCCTCCCATTGCATTATCAGTATGGTATAGAATTGAAAGTGCACGTAAGTTTGAAAGAAAAAACTTTACCTTCTCCAGACATAGACGAGTGCAAGCATCCAAGTATATATCCATGTAACGGGACCTGCACCAACACCATCGGGTCATATAGTTGTGTGTGCCCCCAAGGGCAGCACGGAGACCCAAGAATTGGTTGCTTCGAAGACTCCCGGTCACGGGTTATTACAGGTAACTTGCTATACCATCTGAGTTAAGATTGCATGCATAAGAAAATTCGTAGGGGTATCACAACCTCAGGCATGTTCATTTAGGCAGGTTTCTTTATAAATAAAAGAATAAAAGTTGAATTGTTATTAACTTGATGACCTGAAAACGAACCTGAACTGTGAAATTCCTAACTGAATAAAACCAAATCTAGGCAAGCTCATTTAGATTTGATCTGTTTACACCCTTACAACTATGTGAGAGAGATGGAAGACAAAAAACGACTTTTTACATGTAACTTCTTAGCATGACACCAATAACTGTATATTCATTAGACTACAAGACACCAATACCCATATATTCATTAGACTTACATAGGTTTCCCTATAAATAGTAGACATGACACAAATCTCGATAGTCTCTGTATTAACGTGGATACACCTCTAGACAGTTAACATTCTTTGAACAATACCCTCTGATTGAGCTGTGTTAGAATTTTTTTGTTCGATAGAAATGTAAGTTTTGACCATACGGATCTGTCATTTGACAAACCACAATAACTCTTTTCAACCATGAGGGATTTGAATCTCTTTTCAACCATGAGGGATTTAAATTTGACTCATACATAGTCCAAATATAGACAACTATCGATTCATGGGGGCATATATAAAAATATCAATATTACATGGGTATACCCCTTAAACAACATCTAGTGGTAGAGAGTCTAGGCCTCAACATAATGTGGATAGAAGGCATGTCTCCTACTGAAAATGAGAAATAGTAAGAAATTAGTGGGCTTAAAAAAAGAACATAGAAATTAAACATCTCTTTTTGAAAAAAAAACCATCAAGCCTAGTGGCAACTACCAATTAATCTACTCCACAGTCCAGAGCTATAATACAAAATAAGCATCATAAATGATAACTCAACAATAAAGTACTTTGGTTGCAGTCCCCCTAATTGAATAAAAAGTATCGAGTGTCGCAACCTTATTTGAAGATATGTCTGAGTACGATCAAAAGAATAGATTGCAAATATTGACTTTGAAGAGTAGATCTATTTGAAAGAAACAAATTTATTTACGCAGCCTAGCTTGATGCTGAAAAATGTTTTAGATAAGGTTTGGTGAGGTTTAAAAGAACGCTTCCCACATTCACAGACAAAGAGGATTTTAAATTTCATAAGGACCAAAACGGATAGATTTATATACTAGAATTTGCTTTTGCATTACTTTCAAATGGAATTTGGTTGTTACTTGTTAGCTTGTTTATAATATCTAGATAACCAAATCCATACTCCACTTATCCCTCAACTTTGTTCACAAATCACTTATGATGACGGATTTTCTGCTATCCGCAATAATTTTGCATGTAAATGAAGTATGTCAACAAAGTTTGGTGATCACAACCTTCCATGTTACAGGTATAATTGCTGTGCTAGCTAGCACGTTGACCCTTCTGATAATACTTGCAGTCAGTGCACTGTTATATCGAAAATCAAGAAAGAGAAGAGCAAAAAAACTTAGAGAAAAATTCTACCACAAAAATTATGATTTGTTGGAGCGGCTTACCTCTTCTTGCAACGGTGACATCCGGAGAACGAATATCTTCTCTCTAAAGGAGATGGACAAAGCCACCAACAAATTTGATGATGCTAGAGTGGTTGGTTGTGGAGGCCACGGCACTGTCTATAAAGGCATGTTGCTGGATAATACGGTGGTCGCAATCAAGAAGTCCAAGCCAGTCAAGGAGGAAGAGATAGATGCAGAGGTTCTACAATTCATCAATGAAGTTGCAGTTCTTTCCCAAATTGATCATAGAAATGTGGTGCGGCTAATAGGATGTTGCTTGGAGACGGAGATTCCCTTGTTAGTTTATGAGTTTATCGCCAACGGCACGCTCTCTGAACATCTTCATCTTTGGAAGCGATCTTCCTGTTTGTCTTGGGACGATCGTCTGCGGATCGCCACAGAAATAGCAGCAGCACTTGCATACATGCATTCAGCAGCTTCGAGATCAATTTTCCACAGGGACTTAAAGACAGCCAATGTACTGCTGGATGAGAAATTGACTGCAAAGGTATCAGACTTTGGAACTTCAAAGTCCATTATGACAGATCAGACTCACATCACAACTGCAGTTCAAGGGACTTACGGATATTTAGACCCAGAATATTTTCATACGGGTCAATTAACAGAGAAGAGCGATGTTTACAGTTTCGGGGTCATTCTTTTGGAGCTGCTGACCGGAGAGAAACCATATTCCTTATCGAAATCTCAAGAGGAGAAGAGTCTTACCACCAGTTTCATCTTGGCACAGAAAGAGAATCGATCACTTCAACTTATAGAAGCTCCTATCCTAGAAGAGGCACAAAGGAAAGACCTTGAGGTAGTGGTGACACTTGCTGGAGAATGTTTAAGGCTAAGAGGAGAAAAGAGGCCCACAATGAAGGAAGTTGAGTCCGTACTTCAAGGACTAATGAGGCCCCGAAAGCAGAAGAAACAATCCAGTCAAAATCTTCCAGACTATGAAGAGTCTATTCGACTATTACATAATATATCGATTACTAGCAATGGTGAAAGTGGTACCTCCCGATTCACTGACAGTGAGGAGCTAATGGAAGCACAAAACATCCTACGATGAGATTATGACAGTATGGGAAATGTTGCATGTTGTGTGTGATCTCTTCTTAATATGAAGTTGTTGGGACCAAAAGACATTAATACAATGTCATTTTAGTTTGTGAGATTGATAAGATTTGAACCATTTAAATGGGTCGTTGACATGTTGTATACTACGTATCATGCTTCTTAATTAGAAAATGTGCGGG
Organism: Ottelia alismoides; assembly: GCA_037367405.1. NCBI lineage: Eukaryota > Viridiplantae > Streptophyta > Magnoliopsida > Alismatales > Hydrocharitaceae > Ottelia > Ottelia alismoides. The sequence continues at coordinate 151,098 of JAZKJV010006631.1, read as the reverse complement.
GCACTTATATCTACTGCATTTGGAGAAAGAAAATGATCATGCTGTTGTTATGTACATTAGAAATGTTTCGACATTACCAAATTACCATACCAACATTTACCACGGATAAAAATAGGTTGTCAACAAGCCAATAAAACATAGATATAAATAGGGCGGTAAAAAAATAAGCTTAATCAGCAGAGCTAGGTATTGTATATTTTCCAGTCTTTCTTTTAAAGATAACTCAACAATCAGCATCTGTAATTCCATTTCATAAGCTTGCTTTGTCAGATACTGATAATGGTTACGTATTTTCATTCCATTTCTAAAATATTCTATTACGAAGTCGATAACAGAGAGTTTTACCACAACATAACTAAGTATATTACTCAGTAGGGCTCAAACAGGAAGAACATAATATCCAACTTCATAAAAACAAAAAAGAAGGAAAGAAAGAGATTCCTGTAGATGGACATCGATCTCGGATTGCCTCGACTCCCGACGAAAAACCCTAGATCGATCCTTCGCAAGCAGGTCCGAGGGGTGAGGGCGTCTATCAAAATGGAAATGGAAAAAGGCCATTTTTTATATTCCTTTTGCAACCAGACGCCTGGACCTTATTGAAATTGCTTTTCCCTTTTCATCTTATTTAAAATTATCAGAAATAACCGCCCACTTTTCCAACTACTTTTATATATAAAAAAGTTAGCCATTATATACGTGGTGGAGCATTGGGTTCGATCCAGTCCTAAATAGTTAGGTCCAACCCATGTTTACAAGTTTTTTCGGCTTTGGACCGGACCAAGACCCACTAAAAATTAGAAGGGTAATTTACAAAAAGGAATCTTAACTATGTGTATATTCTTATTTAGAGGTTTTATTTTTTAAAAGTACAAAGAGAGGGGTAAACTTTCAGCTTTAAGGTTTAATGTAAACATGTATTTGAGATGAAAAAATAAGATCAAACCACTCTATGTTACATTTGAAAAATAAGGTCCATAGTTGAAATCGACATATTGCTGTGGCCATTTTTATCATTTTAATTTTCTATTTGATTAAAAAGTCTAAGAGATTAAATATGTTTATTGATGCAGAAGTAGCATGGGTAATACACCGACTTCTCAAAATTTTAATTTAGATCTTAAGATGTGGATACAATGTACTACAATCGATGTCGGATTTATTATATTTTAATCATGCATTCATTTTTTTTATGAATGTGAAAAAAGGCTTTGTTGTTGTATTCATCTTTTTTATACCTAATACAATGTTGAAAGTCTCTGAAAAACCTCTTAGTTGAATAAAAAAATATTAAACTCAGATTTGAGTTAGTTTACTGATTCAGTCTGAAAAGCGTGATTTTAAGTGTGATGGATGAAGTAACGATGCAATGAGGTTGTACATCGCTCTGAAAAGGAAAATATAAATAGTAAAATAATAAGGGATTCAAAATCAAGACTTTGTTCTTTAAACTCAGTCATTCTTTAGAACATTCCTAATGGTCCAGTGGTAGAAGCAGTGACGTCCACTTCAAAAGGATTAGAGTCAACCTCCAAACACCCCCTCTGCCAATAAAAAAATTCGATCATTCTTTTGTTCTTAATTTCCTCTTTTCTTTGTTTGCTTCTCCTCGTGGCTTTAGGCTTAGATTTTCTCTTTGTTGTATCACTTCAGGTGTTCATATTTAGCTTTCTCTTCTTGCTTCATTCTTAGAACCTAGATATGAGCATCATGTTACGAGAAAATATAATCTTTTAGCATCATTAGAATATACATGCATTGCGCATGTACATCTTAATCGAACATGTATTTACATATTTACACTTAATAAGGCAAAAGAAGGGGCTCGAAGATCGGATGAGTTCATTGCTAGAAATCTAATTCCATATATCGTAAACCTTAAGTTAAAAACCGCATACTCTAATCATAACCCTGACTTGAACGTTATCGTTATACCTTACCCCATACCTAGACCCTAAAAATACTTGTTATCCCTAGTCAATAACCTAAATAACGATAAAACCTTGAGGGAGTTAACTTTGCTCTCCCCACTTTATTTTTTCTCATTTTTTTTATTTTTTTTAAAATACTTCCATGAATTTTCATAAATATATCCTTATGTTATGTCATTCAAGTTTCGTGTGAAACAAAGACTCCTACGACCTCCATTCTATATTATGTCATTCTAGTACCGTTAAAAAATGATTGTTTGCATGAAGGTCATAGGAGTATTTCTTTCGTATGAAACTTGAATGTCATAATATAGGAACATAATGATGAAAATTAATGTATTTATTTAAAAAATAAAAAATATGAAAAATAAGACGAGCGAGCTAAGTTAGCTCAGCTTCATTTTATCCATAATATAATTAATATATATTTTTATTATGTTTAAAATATATTAGTTTAATAAAAAATAAAAAGGATGTTATGGAATCAGCTTTTTGCAATGTGATGGCTACCTATTCTACTACGATACATATCTTTTTCTTTCCCTATTTTGTTCAAATTTTAGACAATCGATATAACCATCTAATATATTGAAAAAACTCCCTCTCTTCTCCTTTAAAAAGTTGAGATTTCTTGTCTATCAATCGTGTCTATCACGTCATGGTAAATTCTAGCTGTGAAAAAAAACATGAAAAACATAGATATTGGACTTCAAATTTAAATTTCGATGAAGAAATAAATCACAAAACATAGCCTTGACTCCCGTCAATTATCAAACTTGCAATTCTTTTAATTGTACATAATTTTGAAGTACTTTTACGAATTCTTTATTTTTGTTGCTTGAATCTTATTCTAAACAAATAGTTATTTATTAAATTTAATAACAAAATAGAAATTCTAATATAATATATGAGTCTATCCCATTATAAAGATCACTGAATAGTAGCAGACCCATCCCAATATAAAAGATTACCTCAAATAGACAGTAAAATTGTCAGTTTTCATTAAATGGTTGTTGTCGACAACATGGTCTCATCAAAGAACTTGAGGAGCTTCTATAGTTGGCATGTCTGTTGGATTAGATCTGCTGTTATAAGAGATGGAAAATAATTAAATGCTCCTGGGACATTTTCAGGGATTAATGGCGATCATCTGCTACACAGGCTCATGAGTTCACATCAAATTGACACCATGTTCGATTTCGAATTACTTGGAAGGTTGTTCTTCGATAATTTTCGTCAATATTAGAGGTGATCGATACATTTCTAATGTATATGAAGGAAACCATGTTAACTTAATTAAAATCTATGCTCAGAAAATTACCAACCATCCCCATTTCCCTCACTGCCATCCCTGCAACAACATTATTTTCCAAACTTCCAATTCCAAATAAAATGCAGAAATAATTTCATCTATAATGTTATCAGCTCCAGAAATACTTCTTTGAACTCACTCAATAAACATACAAGGCAAGCTAAAGCTAGGTCGTTAAAGGACTGATGGAACAACGCAACCACGACATGTTCGAGCTAAAAACAGCTTTTCTTAAGATCGGTCGCAATCAAATCCAACTACTAAGCTTAAAACAACTTTTCTTAAGGTCGATCGCTTACCGCATACTCTCTATGCAGTGACCCCTCCGACTGAATACTGCATACTGTCGTCCTGAACATTGCTTAGGATTATTTCATCCTAGTATTGGGAGAACGGTCAACTTCTCATTCTTTGATTATTTAGTCGTTGTAGTATAGGCTTATCTGTACTTACTATTAATCACGTCTTCCTTTGTTTCTCTGATCTATGAGGACACTGCTCAAGCAAAGTATTGAGAGTTCGTATATACGTTGCATATACTTTATCCATAACTCGTACTTTCATATTTTCAATAATAAGGCTAATAAATTAAATACACATAATTCTTTGAAAATACAAGTAATAATCTGGTTAAAAATATTTTGCAAAATGATTTGAAGATGGTTGAAAAATGTCTTGAATTTTTTTGAAAACTATTTGGAATTTTTTTGCAAAATATTTTCAAGTCTTTGTAAAAGCTTTTGTTACAAAGATTCTTTTTATTTGTGTAAATAAATTTTTTGAAAATCTATTTGTAAATGATTTGAAAAACGGTGCAAAAATAGTTTGAAAATCTATATATATATACAGTATTTGAAATATCTTTGCAAAATAATTTTCAAATTTCGTAAATGGTTGTAAAAATGTTTGTAAAATTATTTGCAAAAATAAGTTTTCAAAATGGTCGCAAAAACGATTTCAAATGTTTTGAGAATCTTGTGCGAATAATAACTCAGATAAAAAGTCCTTATAAAAAGTTGTATAAACATGTATATAAATCTTGTAAATAATCACTAACATTCAACTTATAAAATCCTGGTAAATACAGTGGCACTCCTGCGTAAATATCTGTACATATTTTTTCACTAACTATTATTAAAAAATCCCAAAAAATTGCAAAATTTAAAACCCATAATATTTTTGTAAAATATTTTTTGAAATATGCATAAAATTTTGTAAAACTTTTTCAAAAATCCATAAAAAGTTCAAATATGAAATCGCTTCACAAAAAAATTTGTTTCCTTTGCATTGTACATAGTATTTGCATTTTATGGAATAATCAAGACAATTGAACAAGTCCGAATTAAAGTTTGAAGATTGAAGCTTGGTATAGATCGTAATACACATAATTTTAGAGGAACCATTGAGGACTAGAATTGGGATACGTCAGGTTATCTTGACTTAATTCTTTAGGTTCCATGAGACTATGTTAAGGAGTCGATTCATTATGTCTAACTAGAACCATTCCTATCATCTTTAAGACTCTTGAGATAGTGGTTAGACTAGAAACCTCACACTTAACACTTAGCTCAACCCAAATGGATTGTTGAAAGATCTTGCAGTTTAGGGACGATGATAGGCCACTTCGTCAAGGGTAGCTTGGGAACCATTCTTGAGGGATTGTCGGAACCGGTACTCTAACCCACTTCTTCTGGTAGCCACGATATCTAAATGGAGACTAGATTGAGACAATGCTTTTTCTAAGACTTCAAAATATGGGCGGACCGAAAGACTATATCTCTCAGGGCACAAGAAAAGATTGAGACAATGCTTTTTCTAAGACTTCAAAATATGGACGGACCGAAAGACTATATCTCTCAGGACACAAGCAAGAATGCAGAGTAATGCAAAGTAAAAGAAAAATCCAAAGAAGAAGCCTAAATCAAAAATTCCATAAAACATAGAGCTTCTCGAAGGGAATGAAGACTACAATTGTTCATTCCCCTTTTTTTTCCTATTCTTCTAACTTCTCCACCCATTTCGGTTATAAAGATCAGCGACACCTGACCTTAGAAGGAAATATTTGTCTCCATGAGGACAGCTACCAGGAGAGCAGACTCTTTTATAATTCAACAGTTATTATGGAAAGAGTTGAAAAATTCACACACATGGATCTGTCATTTCAAAGTAGTATGTGACTGAGAGGATGGCTCTAAACTGATTGTGAAGAGAACTGGATGATAGGATTATGGAACCTAAGGATTGTTGTGTCACATTTCCTAACCTTGATGTGGTTCTGAACAAAATAATAATCCAAAGGTCCTAACTGCGCTCCAAACTTTGATTTTAGTAAGACAAGTTTAAGAGTCGAAAAGCGTTCCAAATTCTTTCCTTTTCATTTCTTTATTTCCTTTTCTGCACTTATAGGCATAAGTGTTTGCTAGAGACTAGCAAAGGCGAGTATAGGGGATGACGAATCTTCATTTCATCACCTTTATTCTTTCATTGTGGCATTCAAACCCTAGCTAAATGCATGTGTATAGCATTAATTTGTGTAAAATAACCTCCATTATTTACTCTATAATTATTGTATAAAAGGATGTATTTAAATCCAAAATAAAAGAATAAAGAAATGAAAAGGAAATGAAATACCAAAGGTATTGAATGACCCTAAACCACTCAAAATCCTAATTCTTAATTCCTCAATAAATGCTTTTTGGGACCCATTTTATTCTTTATGATTTATACCTCAAATCAATAAACTTTGAACATGAAGCTGGTAGACAAAAATACATAGAAAAATATAAATTTTATCTCATAAAGCCAATTTTGAAATAAAAGAAAATATATTTTATTCCAACCTTATGGAATAAAGTTTGTACTCTTTTATATTTGAACGAAAATAATAAATTTTAACTATTATTATAACTACTATATTTGTTTTTTGGGGTCAAAATCGACAACAATCATTGATATTGGTTTATTGATGAATTTTTTATTGTTTGTGTCGTTTTCAAATGAATTGTAAGGTCAAAATTGTTGTTTTGTTGTTATCTTTTCTTTTATTTAAGTAGAATCAATTTTATTTATGCTAATTGATCTCCAACGTATCAATGATTATTAATAACAATTGTATTATACTTCCACTATTTTATCATTTATTGTGTTTTTTTTATTTTTGTCCAATCCATGTCTTTGTTATTAAAATGAGGCAATGATGTCTTATTGATATATTTTATTTACCACCGTGATGCACGGGTATGCACCTTAGTAAAACTAGATAGGAGAACATATCAACATCAATCCAACATCAATGCAACATGTGGATATGCGAGCATACCTTATCCAAAGATCCAGCAACGACTTGGTTGTGTGGAGAAGACTTACAAGTCCACCCACATCCAAAGACCAGTGTCTAATTATTCCCCCTTAAAAGGATACCGGGATCTAACCATTCCTCAGAGAACCCAATTGAGGAGGAAGATGTCTAATTACGCCTTGATATCACCTCTTCACATCTCATTGTTGTTCCTTCTGCTCATCACCAGTGTGGACTGCCAGAGCTCCCCCAACTGCAGCCGCGCATGCGGAGATGTGAGCATACCTTATCCATTTGGCACTTCAGCTGGCTGCGCGAAAGACGACTACTTCTTTCTCAACTGCAACTCGACCCATCACAATCCCCCGAAGCCTTTCCTGTGGCAAATGTACGAGGTTGTGGAGGTGTCTATGGTACGAGGAGAGATCACCCTCCTGCACCCCATATCCAGAAGCTGCTATAACCGGTCGGACGGGAGCATGGTGACGGAATCAGCCATCATGGACTTGACGGATTCAGCTTTCTCGTACTCGTCCCGTAACAAGTTGACATTAACCGGTTGCGCCTCGGCAATCTACATCACCAACGGGACGCGTGACGCCTATCTTGCATCATGTTCATCTACTTGCAGTAAGGAAAGCATCTTCCCCTATGACACGTGCTCCAGGGGTATCGGTTGCTGTCAGGCTGCCATTCCAAAAGGCAGCAAGTACGTTCAAATGGATATCAAAACAAACTTTGACTTATCGGACACTAGGGAATACAACCCTTGCAGTTTCTTCTTCTTGGAGGAGCAGGGCAAATTCCACTTCAACAAATCATTCATCACTGCCACGGACAAGTTCACCATGAATGTGCCACTGGTGCTTGATTGGTCCATGGAGGACGAGAGCTGCGCTCATGCAAGGAAGAATAAATCAACTTATGCATGTCGCAGTAGTAATAGTGATTGCCTCATATCGACCAATGGCCGTGGTTATCTCTGCAACTGCTCCGTGGGCTATGAGGGAAACCCCTACATCGAAGGTGGCTGCTCGGGTAACTATATCTTCCCTGCCCCCATTGCATTATCAACACGTTATAGAATTGAAAGCGTGCATAAGATTGAAAGGGAAAAAATATACCTCTTCAGATATCAACGAGTGCATGCATCCAGATAAATATCCATGTAAAGGGATCTGCACCAACACTGCTGGAGATTATAGTTGCCAGTGCCCCCACGGGCAGCAGGGAGACCCAAGAACTGGTTGCATCCAAGACTACAAGTCACGGGTTATTACAGGTAACTTACCACACTATCTAATTTAAGATTCAATGGGAAAAATGGCAAAACCTTCTCCCACTTCAAGTAGAGTCGTCTACATGGATTAACATCCTGATCTTTTGAGTGGTAGACAAATTGCTTTACCACCATACCATTGAAGTGGGTCTGACATGTTATTCGTTTAGCCAGATTCCTTTCAAAAAAATACAAGAACCAAACTCGAACATTTACTAACTTGATGAATTGGAAACGATCCTGAACCATGAAACCCTAACCGAACAAAACCAATTCTAGGCAAGTTCGTTAAGATTTGATCTGTTTACACCCTTACTGACAGTGAGTGAGAGGGAAGAAAAAAAATGACTTTTACATATAAATCATTGGCATGACACCAATGCCCATATGTACATACATATTTATAGTTGGCATGACACAAGCCTACCCTCTGATTAAGCTGTGCCAGAATTTTTTTGTTCGAAAGAAAATGTAACTTTTGACCACATGGATACATGCCGTTTGATAAACTCGTTTTTCCAACCTCAAATTTCTATAGTCAAGGACCACATTAAGTACCACATTGTTACCTTTTAAAGTTTATGTATGAAATTGTAATCGAGTGTATAGTTCAGGGATCTTTTTGTAATTTAGTCTAACAATTGTTTTCAAAAAAATCCGATGCATTTTTATATATTATGATTTTTTTTATTAAGTCTGTTTTTCTGAAGCATCATAAACACGAGGGGGTTCGATTTCACTCATGCATAGTTCAAAATGTAGACATCCATTTGACCTACAAGGATGACATCTAAGAATAGTGGTAGAGAGTCTAGGCCTCAATATAATGTGATTACAAGGACTGGAAATGAGAAAGAGTGAGAAATGCAGAACAAAGAACGCAGAAATCACGCATCTCTTTTAGAAAAAAACACCATGCCCAGTGCCAACTACAATTCAATCTACTCCATCATCCAGAGATATAATACATAATAACGCTCATAAATGATAACTGAACAATGAAGTACTTTGGTTAAGGTGCCCATAATTGAATATAAAATATAGAGTATCGCAACCTTATTTGAAGCTATGCTTAAGTACAATTGTTAGACTCAATTTGAAGGAAAAACTATTTGGCCAGCCTAGCTTAATGTTAAAAAAAGTTTAGTTGTGATTTATGGAGGTTTAAAAGAACACTTCCCAAATTCACTGACAAATGAATAGTTTCAAATTTTGATACAAGCCAAAATAAATAAATTTAAATATTAGAATTTGCTTTTTGCGTAACTTTCAAATGGAATTTGGTTAACTTGTCTACAATATCCAGATGCCCAAATCCATAATCCAGTTATCACTTAACTTTGTTCACAAATCACCTACGATGACCGATTCTCTGCTATCTCACAAGAATCATGCATGTAAATGAAGTCTGTCAAAGAGGTTTGGTGACCACAACCTTCTATGTTACTTACAGGAATCATTGCTGGGCTAGCTAGCATGTTGATCCTTCTGATCCTACTTGCAGTCAGTGCACTGTTATATAGAAAATCGAGGAAGAGAAGAGCAAAAAATCTTAGAGAAAAGTTCTACCACAAAAATTATGATTTGTTGGAACAGCTTACGTCTTCTTGCAATGGTGACATCAGGAGAACGAAGATTTTCTCACTAAAGGAGATGGACAAGGCCACCAACAAATTTGATGACGCTAGAGTAGTTGGTCGTGGAGGCCACGGCATAGTCTATAAAGGCATGTTATTGGATAATACGGTGGTCGCGATCAAGAAGTCCAAGCCAATCGGTGAGGAAGAGATAGATGCAGAGGTTCAACAATTTATCAATGAAGTTGTAGTTCTTTCCCAAATTGACCATAGAAATGTGGTGCGGCTATTAGGATGTTGCTTGGAGACAAAGATTCCCTTGTTAGTTTACGAGTTTATCGCCAATGGCACGCTCTCTGATCATCTTCATCTTTGGAAGCGCTCTTCCTCTCTATCTTGGGATGATCGTTTGCGGATTGCCACAGAAATAGCAGCAGCAGTTGCGTACATGCATTCAGCAGCTTCGAGATCAATTTTCCACAGAGACTTGAAGACAGCCAATGTACTGCTGGATGAGAAATTGACTGCAAAAGTATCAGACTTTGGAACTTCAAAATCCATTATGACAGATCAGACTCACATCACAACTGCAGTTCAAGGGACTTATGGATATTTAGACCCGGAATATTTTCATACGGGCCAATTAACAGAGAAGAGTGACGTTTACAGTTTCGGGGTCATACTCTTGGAGCTGTTGACCGGAGAGAAACCGTATTCCTTATCAAAATCTCAAGAGCAGAAGAGTCTTGCCAACAGTTTCATCTTGGCCCAGAAAGAAAATCAATCACTTCAACTTATAGAAGCTCCTATCCTAGAAGAGGCAAAAAGGAAAGACCTTGAGGCAGTGATGACACTTGCTGGAGAATGTTTAAGGTTAAGAGGAGAAAGAAGGCCCACAATGAAGGAAGTGGAATCCATACTTCAAGGACTAAGGAGGCAACAAAAGCAGAAGAAACAATCTAGTCATAATCTTAAGGACTATGAAGAAGCTATTCGATTATTACATGACGTATCGATTACCAGCAATGGTGAAAGCAGTGCCTCCTGATTCCCTGATACTGAGAAGTCAATAAAAGCACAAAAACGTCCTAAGATGAGATTATGACAGTGTGTGTGATCTTTTCTTTTTTAGTATGAAGTTAATGGGACCAAAAAACATAATTACAATGTCATTTTAGATTTTAAGATTGATAAGATTTGAACCGTTTAAATGGGTCTATGACATGTTGTATACTACGTATCCTGCTTCTTAGTTAGATAATGTACAGGGCATATATATCTAATACAATTAGAGAAAGAAAATGTCCATGCTTTTGTTGTGCACTTCGGAAATGTTTCAACATTACTAAAATGCCATACCAACATCTCCTACGGATAATAAAACAGGTCAACAAACCAATAAAACAGAGACATAAAGAGGGCACTAGAAAGAGCTAGAGAGTGTATATTTTTCTTTCTTTTATGGATAACCCAACAATCGGCATCCGTAATCCACTCCATAAGCTTCATTTGTCAGGTATTGATACCGGTTACGTCTTTTCATTCCATTTCTAAAATATTATATTACGAAGTTGATAACAAAGAGTTCTACCACAACATAACTGCGTATATTATTCAGTAGGACTCAAACAGGAAGAACATAATATCCAACTTTATTAAAAAAAGAAGGAAAGAAAGATCGATTCCTGTAGATGGACATCGATCTCGGATTGCCTCGCCTCCCGACGAAAAACCCTAGATCGATCCTTCGCAAGCAGGTCCAAGGGTTGAGGGCGAAAGGCCATTTTTATATTTCTTTTGCAAACAGACGCCTGGACCTTATTTAAATTTCTTTTTCCTTTTCTTTCATCTTAACGTTTAAATTATCAGAAATAACCTCCTACTTTTCCAACTACTTTTATATAAAAAGTTAGCCATTATATATGTGGTTGAGCTTTGGGTTCGATCCAGTCCTAAATAGTTAGGTCCAGTCCATGTTTGCGAGTTTTTTCGGCTTTGGACCACGGCCTAGACCGCCGAAAATTAAGGGCAATTTACAAAAAAAAGTCTTAACTATGTGTCTATTCTTAATCCTTATTTTTCGAAAGTACAAAGAGGGGTGTAAACGTTAGCTTTAACGTAAACATGTATTTGAGACAAAAAAAATAAGATCAAACCCTTCTATGTTACATTTGAAAAATGATATTCATAATTGAAAATTGACATATTGTCATGGCCTTTTTATCATTTTAAATTTTCTATTTGATTAAAAAGTCTAACAGTTTAAATATGTTTATGATTCAGAAGCAGCGTGTATACTACACAGACTTTTCAAAATTTTAATTTAGATCTTAAGATGTGGATACAATGTACTACAGTCGATGTTGGATTTATTATATTTTAATCATACATTCATTTTTTATGAATGTGGAAAAAGGCTTTGTTGTTGTATTCATCTTTTTTATAGCTAATACAATGCTGAAAGTCTCTGAAAAACATCTTAGTTGAATAAAAAAATATTAAACTCAGATTTGAGTTAGTTTACTGATTCAGTCTGAAAAGCTTGATTTGTGATGGATGAAGTAACGATGCAATGAGGTTGCTCTTAAAAGGAAAATATAAATAGTAAAATGACAAGGGATTCAAAATCAAGCCTTTGTTCAAATTCAGTCATTCTTTAGAACATTCCTAAATGTCTAGTGCAAGAAGCGGTGACTCCCACTTCAAAAGGATTAGGGTTCAAATCCCCCCTCCCTCCCCCAAACCCCCCTCTGCCAATAAAAAAATTCAATCATTCTTTTGTTCTTGATTTCCTCTTTTCTTTCTTTGCTTTTCCTCATGGCTTTAGGCTTAGATTTTCTATTTGTTGTTTCACTTCAGGTGTTCATATTTAGCTTTCTCTTCTTCCTTCATTCTTAGAACCTAGATACGAGCATCATGTTACGAGAAAATATAATCTTTTAGCATCATTAAAATATACATGCATTGTGCATGTACATCTTAATCGAACATGTAATTTACATATTTACACTTAATAAGGCAAAAGAAGTGGCTCGAAGGTCGGATGAGTTCATTGCTAGAAATCTAATTCCATATATCTTAAACCTTAAGTTAAAAACCGCATACTCTAATCATAACCCTGACTTGAACCTTATATACGTTACCCCATACATTGACCCTAAAAATATTTGTTATCCCTAGTCAATAACCTAAATAACTATAAAACTCTGAGGGAGTTAACTTTGCTCTCCCCACTCTATTTTTCTCATTTTTTATTTTTTTTGAAAAATACTTCCATGAATTCTCATAAATATATCCATATATTATGTCTTCAAGTTTCGTGTGAAACAAAGACTCCTACGTCCTCCATTCTATATTGTCATTCTACTACCGTTAAAAAATGATGGTCTGAATGAAGGTCATATGAGTCTTTGTTTCGTATAAACTTTGAATGTCATAATATAGGAACATAATGATGAAAATTAATGGATTTATCTAAAAAATAAAAAATAAGAAAAATAAGACAGGTGAGCTAAGTTAGCTCCCCTAAGGCCAGCTTCATTTTATCCATAATATAATTAATACATTTTTTATTATGTTTAAAATATATTAATTTAATAAAAAAAAGGATGTTATGGAATCTGCTTTTCCCAATATGATGGCCACCTATTCTACTACAATACATATCTTTTTCTTTTCGTATTTTGTTCAATTTTTAGACAATTGATATAACCATCCAATATACTGAAAAAAACTCCCTCTCTTCTTTAAAAAGTTGAGATTTCTTGTCTATCAATCGTGTCTATTATGCCATGGTAACTTCTACCTGTGAAAAAAAACATGAAAAACATAGATATTAGACTTAGAATTTAAATTTCGATGAAGAAATAAATCACAAAACATAGCCTTGACTCCCGTCAATTATCAAACGTACCATTCCTTTAATTGTACATAATTTTGAAGTACTTTTACGAATTCTTTATTTTTTTGCTTGAATATTATTCTAAATAAATTATTACTTATTAAATGTAATAATAAAATAGAAATTCCGGCATAATATATGAGTATATATCCCATTATAAAGATCAGTGAATAATAGCAGACCCACCCCAATAAAAAAGATTTTCCCAAATAGACAGTAAAATTGTCAGTTTGAAAATCAAATAAATGGTTGTTGTGGACAATGTGGCCTCATCAAAGAACTTGAGGAACTTCTACAGTTGACAGATCTGTTGGATTAGATCTGCTGTTATAAGAGGTGAAAAATAATGAAATACTCCTCGGACATTTTCAGGGATTAATGGCGATCATCTGCTACACAGGCTAATGAGCACACATCAAATTGACATCATGCTCGATTTCGAATTACTTGGAAGATTGTTCTTTGATAATTTTCGTCAATACCAGATGTGATTGATACATTTCTATGAAGGAAACTGTGTTAACTAAATTAAAATCTATGCTCAGAAAATTACCAACCATCCACATTTCCCTCACTGCCAACCCTGCAATAACATTATTTTCCAAACTTCCAATTCCAAATAAAATGCAGAAATAATTTCATCTATACTATTATCAGCTCCAGAAATACTTCTTTGAACTCACTCAATAAACATACAACGCAAGCTAAAGCTAGGTCGTTAAAGGACTAATGGAACAACGCAACCTTGACATGTTCAATCTAAAAACAGCTTTCCTTAAGATCGGTCGCAATCAAATCCAACTGCTAAGCTAAAAACAGCTTTTCTTAAGATCGATCGCAATCGAATCCAACTGCCTTAACACGATTCAAACTTCTAAAAAAATAAAAAATGATCTTTTGCAATCTCGCAAGCATTAATTTGCTTTCCAATAAGAATATCATTTGCACAACAGAGAGAAGAAGGAACTGTATACGAGCACTTTGCAAAGTAATTCGCACTTACGGAGCTTTGGCCCCCATCACTGCATGTATTCTACATCTGAAGAAATGTACAATTTATCCCAGCCTGCTTATTTCCCTTCCTATAAATCAGAAAACATCCGGGTGAAATTGCCCTGGAATCGAACTGCTTTGCTGAGCCTGTCGGAGATGCACCATCAACGCATAGTTGCTCATCTGCACAATACACGGAAATGAGCAGAGGAACACACCCAGAAGCATAAACAGAAGAAGAAACTATCACCTCGAGTTTTTTCACTTGCTCCTGATACTCTGCAACTAGCTGCTTCAAGTGCAGCAATTCTTGGTTCTTCTCATCGTACTCTTTATGGCGCTCGTGTTGAATGGCAACTGCTCTCTTCAAGATACCATTTTCGCGCATAAGTACTTCAAGTTGCTCCTTTCGCATCAAATTTTCCTGATTCAACATTTATACAAAGTTTACAAAATCAAGGTTGCAGAAGTCGGCAGTCGGTACTCGGTCGGCAGGGTCACTAAGGATTAATCGGCAGTCGGGAGAGTAATCGGATTTAGTCGGACAATAGTCGGTTTGGAATTTTTTATTATTTTAAATATATAAATCAATTTTTATAGCATATACTCTCATTTATATTCATAAATTTAGCAGTTTTAATATTTTTAAGAGCATAAAAAAATAGCAAGAGATTGAAAAAAGAAGAAAGTTAAGAACAAAATGTTTGGCACATAGTACAAGCAAATGTTCAAAAATAAAAGACAATTACAACATGCTCAAAAAATAATACAACTGAAAGTAAGACAAGTATCTAGCATACAACATATGAAAAAATATAACAATGAGCCATTCCACATACAACATAATGTAAACATCTAGCATAGCAATATAACAATATAACATTAGAAGCTATCAAGAATGGCATGCTATGATCATATAATAAAATACAAATAATGAAAAAATGAAAACAAAAAAAAACCCTAACCTGAGGTCCTGTGCGGTGAGAGACGCGGGGCGAGAGGGAGCTTCTCAGGCGGCGCGGCGAGAGAGGAGTGGAGAGATGCCTACCGGAGAGGTGCTGGAGGAGCGGCGGCGGCCAGGAGCTCGCGAGCGGGGAGCACGAGCACCGGCGGCGGGGAGCAGGGGTCTAGGGCGCGGGGGGTCGAGAGGGGAGTGGGATGTTTCGAACCGATGGGGACTTACTGTTGGACAGTAAGTTCCCAAATGCTACTCGCGTTCTAAAAAAATGGGACCCGATTTTATGTGTTGCAAAAGTCGGCCGAGTAAGCGCCCGCCTACACCGACTACTCGGCCGACTAATCGGCCAGGTCCGACTAATGCCCGATTTAGGTAAATCGACTCGGCTACCCCGCCGAGTCGTTTAATCGGACTCGGCTAATCGGCTTAGTCGGCCGATTTTTACAACACTGTACAAAATTGAAGGTTCTCTGCATCAAGTTGGGACTGCTGCACTCTTGTGATACATACCAGTCCCGCAAATGCCACTTGGGTCTGCAAAAAATGCAATTTGGCTTTCTAGATTTTCTTGCAATAAAAAACGGATCCAGCTTCACTTTGTTTCCATCCCAAGTTAAACAGTTACATTGTCTATGGAGGCAAAAGAAAAGTCTTCCTGAGGTGTAATTGCCTAGATGTTGTCACTTGTGTGAATTGTCGAGATATTGTCAATTGTGTGAAGTAGCTACCGCAAGAGATACATGATCCATCACTTATAACGAAGACAGTGACGTAAGCAAAAGTGTCTTTGTGGGAAAATTTTAGTGAAAATTTACGAACTTATACGAGTAAAGATGTAATTAATCCACGAAAGATTCCGCACACAAAGTAAGACACGCTAAAAGTTTAAAGGATGATGAAAAGTAGGATAAAAGACCTGTAATGCAGTTATGAAATAAATTCATGCCCTACCTTGTGCAAAGCCTGAGCAGCACCAGCACTAGCACGAGCCATGATGTTTTGCTCCAACATCTGCAAAGCCTTTGATACACGGGCTCTAGCATCATCAATATTGGAAGCATGCATCATTTCAGACACAAAGAGCTCCACCCAGTCAGCACCGCTGGCTTGGATGTCATCCTCACAAGGCAAATTATGGGTTGAGCTGTCACGATTCTGTTCAGCACCTACTTACAGTACACAATAAGATTAATTTCCAACCATCCCATTCAAGCGAAATCCAGACTAAAGATATCTCCATCGGATCCAGCAATGGTGAAATTGAAGACAGCAATGAAAGAAAGCTACTTATCAACATTTTAGAGTTCAGGGAACAATAGAAAAAGGAAGTTGCTCTAAGGATCATGTGCATAAACTGATAGCAGAATAGTGCTCATGATGAGTGTGAAGCCAATAACATGACTCAAATTTGAAAGTAAAAATGATCCCCTCAAGCTAACAGAACTTTAACATTTTTCAAAGATTTGGTGATGATCCCAAGAAAAATGATCACCTAGGAAAAACGAGCAACCTCCCAAGCACGAATTAGGAAGTTGCAACATTTTACCAAAAAAAATAGAAAATGGGAGTTACATGAAAAACTGGGACAAGAGAACAAAATACAGAAACATATCACATACATGTGCTTCATGCTTGGGGATTTCCCCTCACTGCATAGTGCCCTTGAGTAATAACATTCTAAGATGGGGAAATCCCCAAGCAAGATGAACACATGCATGTGATGGATATATTCCTGAGAATTTTGAGAATGCAAGTTCTAAGACCACGGGTCACATGTCTGAGACTACCAAATACCAACCATGGTTTGCAGAGTCCTGCACTGAGAAGGTATGGAGAAATCTCTTGGGTTGGATCAGGACAATACCCCCCCCCCCCCAAAAAAAAAGTCAGAGAATAACGGGAAGTGCGTCCAAAGTCAGAAAATCAAGGGAGTTGTTGAAAGACTAGACAACTACGAAAGGTCAGATGAGGTAATGATGAATCGCCACACCTTCAGCAAGTTTGAGTATCACCACACCTTGAGGTCTAGCGCAGATAGCACAGTCAAAAACATGATTCCCGAGTCTCAGAAAATAACACGAAGTGTCCAAAGTCAGAGAATCATGCGAGTTGTTGAAAGAGGACTAGACAACTAGGAAAGGCCAGACGAGGTAATGATGAGTCACTGACACCTTCTGCAAGTTTGAGTATCACCACACCTTGGAGTCTAGCCAACGTATCTCGGCGAAAGCATGATTTCCGAGGCCATGTGTCATAGAATCCACAACTGTAGGACAGATGTCACTCATTTTCATGCGAACTATTAAGGCCTGGCTTGTCACACTGGAATAGAATAGAGGGATGAATGGAATTATAATTCCTTTGCTAATTCCATTATTATTCTTCATGCATATACCATAATAACATATTGACATAAGGATGCAAATGGATGGATATGTTATCCTTATCCATTTTAAGATATAAATACTTATGGATAACGAAGTTATATTGGACATGTATTCATTTTAAAATAGATACACATATACATATCAATAAATATAATGGATATGATAGTTGATCGGAAATGGATGTATCTATATCTATGCATATTAAAGTTGGCATAAGGGATATTTGGGTGTCAAAAAATTAAAATATTGCGTTCATAACAACTATATAGAATATCGTTATATATAAATTTATAACTATTGTCATGACATATATACCGGTTTCGACGTGATATTTACTAATACCAAAGTAATATATGTACCCATATCTATTTTAAAAGAGATAAGTATGCATATATGTGTGTGATAGCAGCCATATGTAGATGTATCGATACATGTTTGCAGATTAAAGTTGGTATAAGAGATATGTAGATGAAATAAATATACATTTTTTCTTTAACATCAATTATAGCAAATATGGTTACGGATATTTATATATATGAACATCCATGTGCTACATTATATATATATACATATATATATATCCATTTAAAATGGATATATATATACATATGCTAAAATATATAATGGATATGCTAGCATATCGAACACAGATGTAGATATATTCTTTTGTATATTGAAGTTTATATAAGAGATATCTAGATGAGACAAATATATTAAATACATTTACTTCATAAATGTTATATCAAACATGTTTACAATTAAATGTATATATATATAAACATAAATTTGTGAATACCAAAGTGATACTGATGTCTTTATCTATTTTGAAATGGATATGGATTTTGAAATGTCTATAAAATAGATATGAAAGCTGATCAGACACGGATATATCTGCATCTTTTTTTCCACACTGCAGTTGGCATAATGGATATCTACAACAACAAAGCCTTTTCCCCGCATTAAGTAGGGTCGGCTAACATAATGGATATCTAGTTGAAATAAAAATACTAAACATATTTCTTTTTATAATAGACACATTAAACATAGTCAAAAACACAACTATATTAAATTACTGAATTTAATATATACTTATGGATATTGATATTTATAGATCCAAAAGTGCTCATTATTCGTATCCATTTTAATATATATACACACAATAACATATTGGATATTGATATTTTTTATATTTTTTTGCACACAAAACATTTTTTTTCTAAAGTTGTTTCCTTTTAATATTATATTACAACTATAAAAACTTTATTTTCAACTAACTATAGATGTTTTATATCAAATATATGATTATTTAAGTTTGAGGATACTAGTTTTATTACATTCTTAATCAAATATATCAAAAGAAATGCTAACTTTATTCCGTTCTTTTTTCCTATCAAACATAAGAAAGCAAAGCATCTCGTATTAAACATTTCATTCCCAAAATGAATCAAACAATAAAATGACAAAACTTACTCCTTTACATTCCATTGTTAAATCTTGCCTTGATTCAAATCCATTGTAATTCCTTTCCAACCACACAAACAGGTGATAAGGATAATCATTCCTTCCCCACATTATTAGGGGTGGACATGATACACATTCTTGTTTAACGGGCACAGCTAACGGGCATCGGAATATAAAAGTGTGCAATGCTCCAAACTTGGTAACAATATATACCATATATATGAAAAGCGCAAGCAACAAGGAAAAGGACCCAATCTGGTCTAATATCAACAAATGATATCTCAACCAAGGAGATAGGAAATCATGGAGATTAATTTTCTAAGTGACCAACTCCTACTTACTGTAGAAGTGTGCGATCCCTACATGGTACATTTGGAAATATACTCCCCCTAAATTATAGATCATACTTCACGGAAATTAGTAGAAACCTCATACGGGTGTCATCTGTAATTCTCTTCCCAACATATTCCTCAATAGTGACTGGCGCCTATTCTCAACATCAAAAACTGTCCATCTCACATCATCATGAAAACCAATATGCTTGGGCATTGAAGTTATTCGGCGTCAAAAAATGTTTCCCGTGATTTAGGTTGGATGGAAGGATTTTTTTTTGTTTTTTTTTAGAAAATATAGTGAGATCACTCGAGGCGGGAGTCGCCACGGCAATGATTTCATTAATAAGGAAAGATGAGTACATCAATGTGAAGTCCAGAAATTGTACAGAACATTACAATGCGAGACAATATTCCCCGAATAAAATCTCTGTTTTTGAAAATGAAGTCATTCCTTCCAGTCCAAAGAGCCCAAAGCGCTGCGAAAGTTTTTTAGCAGTCATCCGAAGAGCCAAGGCCCACAACGCGAACCAACCTCCAAAAATCCTCTAAGCCGTTGGCATGCACCCAAGAGATCCCCACTGACCTCCAGACCTGCACGGCCATGGTATTAAAAAACGTGCCTCGAGGCGGTCGAGGCGGGCCTTTTTAGCCTCGAGGCGTGCGCCTCGGCCCTATCCAGTGAGGCGTGTGCCCCAAGTGGATGAGGCGTAGCCTCGAGGCGTTCCGCCTCGAGGCGGTCGAGGCGTTTTCTTAGGCGTTTTTATTTTTTTGAAGATTTTTTTTATGATTTTAATAGTTTACATGGTGGTTTGAGAAGCTTATAAATATATTTGTTTAGGATAATGACTATACAAGTTAAATGCCTAAATCTGATGTTTTTTTCGTACCCATAACTCCATATTTACTATTAATTATGTGTAACTATTTCATCAAACTGCTTCATATTTACTATTAATTATTTATAACTATTAATTTATGCAAGATGAATGCTTAAATTTGACCTCTTTCATATTCATATGCTTAAATTTGACCTCTTTCATATTCATATTTACCATTAACATGCCAAATTATTTGAGTGAACTCTTACTATTACATCCTTAAACATATAAAAAAGTGTATATAAATTCGAATACTTATATAAGAAAAACAATTTGGAACAGGGAGACCCCCGTACTGGTACGGTATGGTGGCACAGGGAGGACATCAGACCGTTCTTCATCTGGGTATAGTAGAACATATAGTTAAGATTCAAATAATATGATTCATATCAAATAACTTGGATATTTATAATGAAAACTACAACCAATCTATTTTAATAACATTTTTAGTGATATTTATAGTCAATGATTTCCTTTTGATTGGAAAGAAATTTAGGAGAAAGGTTATGGCATTGAGTCATTGACATATCTTTTTTTCATGTTCTTATCTTCATTATATCATCATATATTACATTGTTATATACTATATGTTTGTCAGATTATATTATTTCACCAATAAATATATTTATCATATATTTTATAATTATTTTTCTATATAAATATAAACTGAGGCTTACGCCTCGACCGCCTGGAGGCTACTCCTTGCCTCGCTTCCAGTGAAAACGCCTCATTCCGCCTTCCGTTTTTTCGAACCTTGCCTGCACCGAAGTCCCGCAAATGAAGAAAAGGCGGTCCGTGTCCTCCCCAACGCCCTCACACCTATCACAACACATATCTGCCAAACCGAATAGTCTCCCCCTCCTCGCTTTATCACACAAGCGGTTTTTTCTCAAACATTAGAAGAAAATCTCCGCTCTATAAGGGATCCTGATGGCCCAAATAGTCTTCATGTATGCGCAGAGCTCCTCATCACACCCCACAGGCAACCTTCTAATCGCAACGTAAGCTTTCTTAACTGAGAATCTCTCTCCCTCCCATTCAAAATGATCAGGTTCATTGGACAACTCCTTCGGTGTAGGGGTTCAACCAGAAACCGCAAGAAGTCCTCCATTCGCTGATCGAACAGGTACGAAACAAATCGCGGAGCCCACGAGCCGGAGTCCGCCACCTCAGCCAGGAGCACAGTCCTGTCTACCACCAGAGCCAACAGCATAAGGAAATGCAGCCCTTAGGCACTCACCCCCATCTAATCGTCGAGCCAAAATCTAAACATCTGGTCATTCCCCATCCTCGGACGCAAGAAAGGAACAAGATTTGGCAGGATGGCACGGATCCCAACCCAAAGCGGCAATTCCAATCTCCTTCCTTCTACATCCAACGTCCCTTTGACGCCATAAATGCTCCCCAGCACCCTGGACGCCAGCAATGTCGAAGATCCCCAAATATGAATCACTCACTTGACCAACAAATCTTTGTTCATAAGCTCTACATCACAGACCCCAAGTCCACCATCAGAAATCCCTTTCGTAACATCCTCCCAGCCAACCAAATGCATCCCAGACCTTTGTTGTCTCCCATCCGACCAGAAGAAGGACCTCATCATAAACTCAACCTTCCTTCTAAACCCAACCGGCACTAACCGAGTGGAATAAAAGAAGACCGGAATGGCAACGAGCATGTGCTTAAGGAGGGTCAATTTCCCTCCCCTAGACAGAGTGACGGCCTTCCACCCAGCCAACCTCTCCTCCATTTTGCGTATAACGTAGTCCCAATCTGACTTCTTTAGTCTACCATCCACCAGCGGCAACCCCAAGTAGGAGATCGGGAGGCCCCCCAAGGGGCACCCCGCTCACCCAACGACCCTGTCATGCTCTAAGTCGTCCATCCCGAATGCGATCACCACCGATTTCTGCTTGTTGATCTGCAGGCCGTAGTAAGCGAACGGATGGAAGGAAATTAGCACATATGTAAGCAAACTCAGAGAGATGAAGCATTGGATTAAATTTCAATGATTCCACTCTGAAGTGCGAGGATGTATTCCACCAAAAAATGTGAAGACAGGATAATACACCTCAATCTCAAGGCCATGAAACTTCTCCTGAAAAATTCAACAATTGTCATGCTAAAACCAGATTAACATTACGAGATCACCATATAACATATAAAGATCTCTAGACGTTTACACAAGTCTAATAAACTTGAAAAGAACCAAACACACCAAACTTACAAAGCACGGTACTTTTTTAATTCAGGATAAAAGGCGTAACATAATAATTCACATTATTAATCCTTCCAAGTTTACAAACCATCTTTAATCCATATTGTAGATGTTAACTGCTTTTTGAAGGTACACAACATGGCCTCAAATTTCAACGAAATTCAGTCGAATTTCTGTCGAATATCGATATCGTTCGACCGAATGTCCGAAATGTCCGAAATATGGAGGCCCTAGTACAAAATGTTAAGAAATAGAAAGCGGAAGCGGAATCAGAGAATAAAGAGGAGTAAATTGAAGAACACAAGGTTTAACGTAGAACCCTACTCCGTGAGGAGCGGGATGAAACCACGAGAGAAGCCCTTAAAGGGTCATGTTATGCATTGCACTTTCTCAATGGATACAGGAGGTCTGGAGCTCCGTATATAGCCTCTCCAGATCCTCCAAGTCCCACCACTGGACAATATGGGACTAAATAACTGGGTGGGGTAAATGGATCTTCTCCAAATTCCATTTACCTTCTACAACTCATATGGTGCATACAACAAATACTCTAACACTCCCCCTCAAGCTGGAGCATGCAATGCTCAGCTTGGACAAACAGAAAGAAACTCAACCCACGCTACAGGACACTGCGGACAATATCAACCCAACGCGCGCAACTGCTGCTGTCGAGGACGTTGCTTCTCATGCCGTGCAGGTGAGGAGGACGAACAGGCTAGAGTGTGAGTCTGTTGAATCTCCTCGTCGGAGAGCATGCGCTCTGAACTGCGCCTGTCAGAGTCGCTACAACTGGAAATGAGTCTCCTTGTCGGAGTACTCTTCCCCGCCACAATAATGTGGACAACTGCTCCATCTCTGAAAAGGGCCTAACTGAAAAGGATCCGTGGCTGTTCAATCCTCGTCGGAGTCCATGGTCGCTGGAGAATGGAGTCTGAAAGAAGTCTCCTCCTCGGAGAACTGGGTCTCTCCCATCTGACACAGAGAATGGTACACTACTATGGTGTCCATATGATACCACATGAAAACCCTTGCCAACACGGCATAGGGAATGGTCCTCTACTCTGGAGTCCCTATGGCTCACATGAAAATTCTGGCCGACAAAACATAGAGAAGATGGGGACCCCGAACAAATGATAGCATACATGTGCTCATCTGAAAAGACCGCATACTCGTGCGTGTCTGAAAATGAGTCTCTCACTAGAGAACTCAAAAATGGGCCTCTCAACATGGAGTGCCTCGAACTTGGACTCTGACCAATCTGAATGTCGAGTCTGAAATTGCGCATCACACTATGGACTCGGAATCTGAACCTCGAGTCTGATATTGCGCATGGAGAAACTGACTGAATCTGATAACTTGTAGAGTTTGAGAAAATCTGACTGGTCTGCATTTGACTACTGAATCTGCAACAGGACCTGTAACTCTACACAATACTCCCCCTTTCTCCCATACTTGTCAGAAAACAGAGACCTCGACAAAGTTGGGAGAAGACAAGATATTGGGAAAAACATAGATATCTTCAAAAATTCATTGCGGCTTTTTGTCATTTTTTTAAAAAAATCACCAATTTTTTTATAAGTCGTTCCATCATTTTTTTCGGCTTTTCATCAAACAAATTTTTCTGCGTACGACTTTTTTTATTGTACGCATCTCTTTTTTTGCCAACAAATTTTTTACTAAGCAATTTTTTAAGACCATATCATCAATTTTTTTAATAAAAACTTGCTGCCCCCTTTTTTCCAAAAAAAATTCGGCCCAAATAATTCTTTTTTTTGGACTTTTCCTTTTTTAATAACCATCGGGCCAACCCTTTTTTTAAAAATAAACGACAGCCCCCACTTGGGGCAAACCCTACATCGGGTTCCCTATAAGGAAACCCCTGATATGCGCCACCGTGATGAAGTAGGGCCGCCAGGAGATGAAGAGCCCCGCCTGGAGCTCTGCTCGATCTGCCGCCTGCAAAGGGGGAGCGCGGCCGCCACGATGATGTAGCCGCTAGGAGAAGAAGGCGAGGGAGCCCTGGTGTGCCGCCATGGGATCGAAGGATCAAGATGACCGCAGCCGATGCGCGCGACTCACGCAGAGGAGGCGATCTGGTCGGTGTTGCGCGACTCTCCTGGAGCCGTGCGACGATGTATGCATGAAGAGCTTCTGAAGGCATTGGAGATGCCGCCAAGAAGAGGAGACCAACTGCCTCGGTGGAGGCGCACGCGCTGGGTTGGAGAGCACTGCTAGCGCTGGGTTGCGGAAAGATGAGTCGCGCAAGGAGCTCGTCGATGGCTTGGACGGAGTCCCCGCACTGTTGGATCTGGAGTGCGTCGTATGTGCCTGGATATGGAGATGGAGCTGGCGACACGATCCTGGAGGGCCCTTACGCGAACTAGGTTTCCGCCGAGAAGCCTGTCAGCGAGCAGTGTTGTAAAAGTCGCCCGACTGGCCCGACTAGTAGGTCTGACTAGTCTAGTCAGTGGAGTGGCCGACCGAGTACCGACTAATTCCGACTAGGTACACTAATCAACCAATTTTTGCTTGAAGATACCATATTTTCTTAATGTTTTACTTTTTTTTATAAGCAAACTTATTAGAATATATTTAATGTATTACTTAAATTTGATTACTTCTTTTATTTTATTATGGTAGTATAAAAATGTACAAAATCTATGTAAATAAATGTATAAAAATCAGTTATATATTTAAAATAATCATAAAATTCAAAGCTGATTAAAGTCTGACTAAATCCGATTAGTCGCCCGACTGCTGATTAATCCTTAGTCAGTGACCCACCCAACCGAGTACCGACTACCGACTTTTGCAACCTTGTCAGCGAGAGATGCTTGGTGGCCTGATGCGAGACCATGGAAGATCGGGCTAGGCCCTTGTTCTGGACTCTGCCGCCTGCGATAGAGGAGCAGCCCCCAAGCTGCCTGGACCCGCTGCTTTTTCTAACAACTGGACAAGAGCTTCCTGGAGCAGTTGCTCGAGGAAGGATTAGGACTCCTATTCCAGAAATTAGGGTTTTGAAACCCAAAAAAACTGCGGAACTTAGTCTAATATTCTTCAACTAAATCTTCCAGAATATAGAACTATTACAATCGAATCTCCAAAAATATCCAAGAATAAATCCGCGGGGATCGAACCCACTATGATACCATGTTAAGAAATAGAAAGCGGAAGCGGAAACAGAGAATAAAGAAGAATAAAATGAAGAACACAAGGTTTAACGTAAAACCCTACTTCGTGAGGAGCGGGATGAAACCACGGGAGAAGCCCTCAAAGGGGCATGTTACGTATTGCACTTTCTCAATTGATACAGGAGGTCTGGGGCTCCTTATATAGCCTCTCCAGAGCCTCCAAGTCACACCACTGAACAATGTGGGACTAAACAACTGGGTGGGGTAAATGGATCTTCTCCACGATCCATTTACCCTCTACAACTCATATGGCGCATACAACGAATACTCCAACACAAAAAATGACCGAGATGACCAAATTTGACCGAAATTCGACTGAAATTCCGTTTCGGTCGATCACCGAAATGGTGACCAAAACCGACATTTAGGGCCTTGGTACACAAGCCACATAATTACATGTATGTAATAATAGTAGTAGCCCATCCTCTGGGGAAAATAAAATCACCATTTGCAGTTCAATTCATTTGAACACACATTGAAGTGGTGTGAACATTTTCCACAAATTAAGAGATGCAAGAAGAGACCGCTATAACAATAGGTATACATAAGTAAATATTGTAATGCAAAGCAGATTTTGAATTCATTAGGTAATATTTAGCATGCTACCTTCTAAACCCTCGTGGGCATAAATCTCTGAAATAGATTGGTTAGCAGCGGGCTTCAAAGTATCCTCTGCCTGTCTTAGTCTTAGTTCATTCAAACTCCTGATGGCAGAATCCAAATCATTGGTAGATGCTTCTAATGCCCGTTGGAGGAGCTGAAATAAAATAACAGCACCAAAACAATTAGTAAAAATGGGATCACAAAATATATAGAAGAAACTAGCACCACGATCCCACAGACCAAAGGGATTTGATGATCTGACATAACTAAGAAAATGAAAAAGCATCACAAAATGAAGTATAATGTAGATGACTAGAAAAAGGCAAGCAGAGCGCGGTCATTTCAACAGGCTGCACAGTTGAACCACATATTTAGGTCAAGAGTTGCACGTTAAATTACAGTATTCAAAAGTAACTTATATTCCTTTTGACAATTGAGAGAGTGAGATTGACAATGGAGAGAGCGAGAGGGACGAAAGTCAATTGCCACAGAAAAGAAGGAAATGGTCATGGGATGATGTCGGAGGTTCGACGTTTCCAATTTGGTTAGGGAGTGTTCACAGGGTGGGTACATGACCCATTCGATGATGACCCGCCCCAACACTACCAAGTCACAGGTAAACCCAACCCATTCCAACAAATAACTGTTGGATTTTATGAGGGTGTAACATGTACCCATGGAGTAAATGAGAAGCTTGGGATTTGGAGACATGCTCTAGAGACTATAGGATTTCGTACAAGCTAAGATTGAATATATGGATCGGAGTGCAAATTTGATGGAACCAGTAGTAAAGAAATCGAGGTAAAGATTCAATGCGATAACATTCAGAAGAAAGACTCTTTTAGATACTTGGGATATATTTTGTAACATGATGGGAAAATCGATGGAGATATTACTCATAAAATAAATGCATGTTGGTTAAAGTGAAGACGAGCCTCTGTTGTTTTATTCGATACGATAATTCTTTGAAAATCAAAAGAAAGTATCACAAAACAGTTGTGAGACCTTATATGCTCTATGAATACGAATGTTGTGAACCATAGACATGTGAAGAGAATGATAATAGCATAAATGAAAATACTAAGTTGGATGTTTTATCATATACGAAACTATCGGATTCAAAACGACGCAATCAGAAGGAAAGTTGGTGGAGCTCCGATAGAGGGAAAATGAGAGAAAATCACTTAAGATGGTTTGGCCATTTGCAAAAGAGGTCGGTTGATGTGCTAAGTAGAAGATGCAACATTTGGGATATTGAGCTGGCTAAAAGAGAACGAGAAGGGCCCAAGAAGTGTTGGAATGAGACTATCCAAAGGGACCATAGTTATTTGGATCTAAGCACGAGAATGACCCAAGATAGATCTGAATGGAGGCAAAGAATCCATGTAGCCAACCCTACTTAATGTGGAAAAAGGCTTTGTTGTCGTTGTAACAGGTACTCGTGGGTACCCACGAAATATATCTTCCAATAAAAAATGGTATCATGCCCAACACACTCCTACGCCCACAATATTATAGTGACGAGATTGCATTTTTGCACGTTAGAGAAAGGAAGATAACCATCCATGTTAGCCAATCGGTAAGGTAAGATTTCCAAAAGAGGAAGATTTCCTTAATCAGAATTGGTTGTTTCGGCTAACTATTGTTGGGCAGGACATCCAAGCAAGCATTAGGCGTTTTAGCTAGATATTGTAATAGAGGGAGAATCACTATCAAATCAATTTTATCGTCAAGCTTAATCTCTTTTTGAGAGGATTGACCATGTTAGAATCTTTCTATTTCCCATAGTACAAGTGAGGGCATATGACCTAACCCATTTTTTGATATAACCTGAAAAAATTATGATAATAACCCCCCTAAAAGAAAATGTTGATTAGTTATCAAAGTTTTAAAATCTAACAAGTACCATATCCTTTCAAAATAGGTTCAACCAGCCACTGCTGTGAAATCCAATGCGCATATGTAGCATATTAGCTGTGGTCGATTCCATTGAAGAAATTAATTTCATGCAAGGTTTTAAATCTCGATTTCGATTTCGATGTGGTGAAAAAAGAAACAATTCCAAAATTTCGTCGAAATTTCAACAATTTCGGTCAAAATCGACCAAGATTTGTGAAGGATTCATATCGAGATTTTGATTTCGGAGGAGTGTTGAAATCAAAATTTCGACGAAATTTCACCAAAATTTTGCGAAATTTGAAACACTGATTTCACACGTAATGGGGAATAAATGCATGATTTTGTAAGAAAAGCGAAAAAATCAAAAATCTCACTTTGACAATTCCAATAATAGAAATGGATCATCTCCGCTTTAAATTCCCAGAACACTTGTAGTATCTCGTCACCATAACAAGACGAAGTCACTGATCATCTGTCTCCTCATGTTGACCCTCTACTCTACTACTCCTGACATGACCGGCAAGATTTGCAAGAGAGGCATCAAGAAATCTTATAAGTCTAATGAGATGACTTACTTTTTCTTTCTTTCTTTTTTGAGGAATGGTGAGAAGGATCTCCTCTAGAGATCCATCCAAAAAAATATAATCATAAATAAACAACATGTAGTTACATCCGTCAGGATTCAAAAAGGGCTCTGGCATGCTCAAGTACATTCTCATAATAAAATCTCGCTCCCACAAAGACCACACAATTCCTAGCTAACCACAGGGACCAAATAGTAGCACATATCAGAACTCTCCCTTCTTCTGAGCCTGACCACATTTTGCAAACAGAGTCCCAAAAGGTACCCCTATCGCTCCAATTTAGGTTCGAGAATGTTAGATTCCTCCAGACTTCAGTTGACCCTGGGCTTTTAAAGAAAAGGTGATCAATATCTTCTGACGGTTCACCACATCTTCAGCAGCCCCCCTCTGCTCCTGGGATTATCCTTGCTCTTCTAGTTGCTGACGTTACCCGTTCTCTCCTTAGCAACCAAAGGAACACCTTAACTCTAGAAGGAATCTTTCATGTCCAGATCCTCGCACAGTCTCTCGAGATTACTGGATCTGATACTAGGGAAAGCGTAGCCACAGCCTTGTAAGCTGTTTTTACCGTGAAGAAACCATCTCACCAACACCACGAATCTTTTCCTGCCGAAGGCACCTTTAAGCCTATCCAATATGTTGGATAGGCACATAAAGACTTCGATTCTTTGATCTGACAATCCTGCTAAAAAATTAGGCGTCCATGAACCATCTGATCACACATATGCCACACAAATATCCTTATTTAAGGCCAACGCAAACAATCTCGGGTAAAGGTCATAAAGTGCACCATCTTCTGTCCAATCATTTGCCTAAAAATGGAAACCACATCCATCGCCTAACAATGGGCGCAAGTGTCCAGTCAACTTCGACAGAACAGAGTACACTCCTCTCCAAAAAGTAGTTGGCGACCCCACACCTTTACTACGAGTCACCGAGATCGTAGAGACCCCATAGATCGACCTAACCATATTTGAAAAGAGATCATTTCCAAGCGCCATATGTTCATCACCCATTTTCATATCTCCAATCCGTATTACTCCTAGACCACCCTCAATGGTTGGCACAGACATCGTCGACCAACCGACGAAAGCAAGGCCCTTGTCCCCCTGAGCCGATGACTAGAAAAAGCGACGCATCAAAGATTCCAATCTATTCCGGATTTCCAAAGGCATGATCCGTCTAGACATGAAGAAGACAAGAATAGCAGACATGACATCCTTGATTAGGACTAATCTCCCTCCCTTTGAGAAGAAAGCCGCTTTCCAACCTGTAAGCTTCTTTTCTAACTTCTCTAACAGAGGTTGCCAGTCAATTTGTCGCAACCTCCCTGTCAGCAAAGATAATCCCAGATAGTTAATAGGTAAAGATTTTGGGATATTTACCCAGCGAACCCTGAAATCTTTCGAAATTACCTCTACGACCTTTGAAACATCGATATTCCTCCCTAGACCCCGTAATCTTGCTCCGTCTTACCCTATAGACCCTACCGTTAATTTGATATTTTTTAAGTTAACTTGTTTGGGTTTAAGTTGAGTTAATCTAACCCTAACAAATCCAAGGGCTCTCCTTTCTTCTTCTCTCCCCTCCTTTTTCTTCCACACTCTCTCCTTCTTCATTCTTGCTGGACGAAGTAAGGGTTAAGCACGGCGGGGGGATGGGTTCCTTTGATCGGGGTGGGGAAGTGGACGGGAGGAGCATCCGCGCGCGGGGAGGGGGGGGGGGGGGTCTCCATCGCCGGGGAGGGAGCAGGACTCCGGGGGGTGGGCACGGCGGGCGGGGCTCCAGGGGTCGCACCGGGGGGCGCGGGGGAACAGAGGAGGGAGGAGTTGAGGGCGAGGGAGAGGTTGCGGGACTGGGCGAGGGCTTCGAGATAGGAGTCGAGGGTGGAGAGGAGGGGACCCGCGGCGGACTGGAGGCGGGAGTTGACGTCGGAGAGGGAGGACTTAAGGGAGTCGACGTCGAAGAGGAGGGAGCGGAGGTCATCGACGGCGCGGATGAAGTCCTGGTAGTGGGCGCGGCAGACGTCCTCGATCTCCAGCTCCTTGTCGCGGGAGACCTTGCGGAGGGACTGGAGGAGGGCGGCAGACGTCCTCGTCCTCGTTGGTAGAAGATTGGTTACGGGATGTCAAAGATTCCGTCTTTGCGTTTGTTGGGTTTTCTGTCGTTCTTCCGGTGTACAGTTGAGATTTTTCCTGAGAATCTGATCAAGTTTTTGGGGTTTTTTTCTTCTTATATTCATATTGGTTTTGCTTCTGATTCAATATCCCTTCATTCTTGGAGATATGTTATGGGTTCTCTGTTTCTTTAATTTGGAAGGAAGAGTTCACAGTTCAATAGAGGTTTCTTCCTTGTGCTTCACTTTTGATGCGTTTGGGATAAGCCTTTTGCTGTTGCTTGTGGGATTTCGGAGGCGTTTTAGTCAAATCTTTCAAACCCTTGTTAGAAGTCACCGGAGATCCCAAGAGGGTGGGAGGGAATGGCACTTGCCGTAAATTTGATAAATAAAATGGGTATCATGTAAAGAAGATAACGGAATCTGGTCACTTTTAACGGGGCAAATGGATGGGAGTTAACCACAGGGTCTGTGGGATAAGGGTTAGCAAGATTACGGGGTCGAGGGAGGAATATCGATGTTTCAAAGGTTGTAGAGGTAATTTTGAAAGATTTCAGGGTTCGCTGGGTAAATATCCCAAAGATTTTTGTGTCGTCCCTAAAATCTCACTACATGTCATGTAGTCAGATGTCAATAGATTGAAGGGTACAAAAGCAAATTTTGCACCATTCACACTCAGGCCTGAAAGGTCACCAAAAATGTCAAGCACCACTTCACATCCATGCATTCAGATATAGCACCTTTAATGAAAAATAGTCTGTCATCAGCATACTGCAACAGTGGCATAGAAAAGCCGTTCCTGGAGTACCCTCTGAAGAAGCTCCCCACATCTGCCACACCAACCATAACTGCCAACGCATCTACCGTCAGAACAAACAACAATGGAACTAATGGGCAACCATGTCTTACCCCCCTTTGTGGCTGGAAAAAGGCCCCTTCTTGCTTTCCATTCACTAACACTGAAAGGGAGGTGGTGGTGATGCACAACTTCATCCAATCAACCCAGACATCTCGAAACCTCCTCTTCACTAGCGATACCCAAATGCAATGTTGTAAAAATCACCCGACTAGCCCAATTGGTCTAGTCAGTGGGGTAGACGACAAAGTACTGACTAATTCCGAGTAGGTCCACTAATCAATCAATTTTTGCTTGGAAATACCATTTTTCTTTAGTTTTTAAAAGCAAATGTATTCTAGTATGCTTAATGTTTTATTCAATTCAATTACTCCTTTTGATTCATTATGATAGTAAAAAAATAAATCTATGTAAATATATAATAACATACGTGTAAAAATGATTTATATATTTAAAAATCAAAGCCGATTACAACCCGACTTAATCTGATTAATCGCCCGACTGCTAATTAATTCTTAGTCAATGACTCGACCGACCGAGTACCGAGTACCGAGTACTGACTTTTGCAACCTTGCCCAAATGAACGTCCAATTCATGCTATCATAGGCCTTTAAGAAATCAACTTTTCAGAGGAATCCTGCAGTCCCCCTTCTCTTCCAGTCAGCAACCAGCTATGCTGCTATAACCACTCCCTCCAAAAGTTGTCGT
Source organism: Ottelia alismoides (assembly GCA_037367405.1). Lineage (NCBI taxonomy): Eukaryota > Viridiplantae > Streptophyta > Magnoliopsida > Alismatales > Hydrocharitaceae > Ottelia > Ottelia alismoides. The sequence continues at coordinate 118,613 of JAZKJV010006631.1, read as the reverse complement.
CTCAGTATAAAAGCCGATTACATCGGTAAGATGAGATCATCCAAAATATCATCCTCACTACTGATAAAAGTCGATATATCGAGATACGGCCTTCCATGTTTCCCACGATCGACAAACGGACCCATCTCCCTGCTTCCCACCCTAGATATCATCCTCACTACTGACTTTGTCCCAAATAATGGAACAGTAAAACATGAGGATATCATATGATGTATACTGCTAAAAAAACTGGAAACATACTGCTAATATAGCCGATCAAAAAAACTAGAGGAGATGACTTACTTTTTCTATGTGATTGTACTCAAAGCTACGCTTCAAGAAAAATATATTTATACAAACTACGACCATGACAAGAGAGTGTGGCAAGGGACGAGCTGTAGAGGACAGTGGCGGCTAGCAGGGGATGGAGGGAGGAGACACTAAGTACAAGCCTAATTGTGAACCAAAAGTTAAACGAGAACATGAAAGGTTGGGTGTGAGACAATGTTTCAAGTGTTGGGTTGATACTCAACAAGATACCAAGTACTTTTAATGGGATTTCCACGGAGTCACCCAGATTTAGTGGGACAACAACATATGATTACTCGACCTCGACCACGATATCTTCTCAAGGGAACTCATGCAATCAGGGTTAAAATCGTTGGGTCATGATGGATACACATTTGACCGAAGTATATTGAACATCTAACGACACACTTGGTCCTTTTGTGAAGACTTGTAGGGATCTAATGAAGGAAGAAGATATGGTTTGGCAAAAGGGGGAGCGGCAACCATGACCTCAATTTTCAGCGAAATTCAGTCGAATTTTTTGTCGAATATCGATATCCAGTGGAAATTGAAATTCGACCAAAATGATCGAAATACGAGGGCCCTAGTACAAAAAATGATCAAAACGACCGAAATTTCAGTTGAATTTCCACCAAAATTCGACCGAAATTCCGTTTCGATCGATCACCGAAATGATGACCAAAATTGATATTTAAGGCCATGGAGGCAACAGAAGGCGGAGTTGAACTCTGTGTCTTAAACGGATGTCGAGGTCGATTTCGATGAGGGGTGGGTGCGACCAATAATGAGGACAGAAGGCAATGGCCTATGGCGGATGTTGGAGATCCTATGTTTTTGGTGTGTTATACTTGCTCATTTTGTGAAGGTTTATATGGATCTAGTTATTAGACATCTTTAAAGGAAAGAGGTACGGTGGGAGAAGAGATGGTTTGGTGACAGCTAAGAGGTGGCAAAAGGTGGAGCTAGGATCAACGTTTGTTAGGGGGAGGATGTGCACAAAACCAGAGACGAGAGACGAAGATGAAGCTAGGTTGTTCGTGGGGAGAAAGGAGGTTCTAATGAAGGTAGGAAAGTAGAAGTTGAAGTAAAACTGTCTAAAGGAAAGAGGGAGGGTCTACATTATGGTGTCTATTGTTGGCATTTGCTTGGAGGTTTGGGGTCATGTATGGACTCTTAAAAGAGCCAAGGTGAAGATCGATCTGACTTTCACTGACAACATTATCTTCCTTGAAATCGAGATCTAAAACCTTGTAAGGAGGGTCGGGGCTTCTTATATAGTCTCCACAGACTCTCGAAGTCCCACTACTGGTAGATGTGGGACTAAAAACTGGATGTGGTAAATGGATCTTGGACGGATCCATTTACCCATTTTGCATATGACGCATATACTCCAACACTCCCTCTCAAGCCGGCGCATGCAATGCTCAGCATGGATAAACAAAAAGAAATCTCAAACTCACAACACAAGACACCACAGACAATATCAACTCAACGTGCAAAACTGTCGGTTGTTGTCAACAAGGTTGCAAAAGTCGGTAGTCGGTACTCGGTCGGTTGGGTCACTGACTAAGGATTAATCGGTAGTCGAGCGATTAATCGGATTTAGTCGGGCTTTAATCGTCTTTGATTTTTTTAAATATATAAGTCATTTATATATATATTATAGTATATTTATATAGATTTATAGATATTTTTACTATCATAATGAATCAAAAGAAGTAATTGAATTTAAATAAAATATTAAGCATATTAGAATAAGTTTGCTTTTAAAAAAGTAAGAAAATATGGTATCTCCAAGCAAAAAATGGTTGAGTAGTGGATTTAGTCGGAATTAGTCGGTACTCGGTCGGCTACCCCACCGACTAGACTAGTCGGACCTACTATTCGGGCTAGTCGGATGACTTTTACAACATTGGTTGTCAAGGATGTTGTTCATGACGTGCAGGTGTGGAGGAACAAATGGACTGGAGTGTGAGTCAAACTGAATCTCCCTGTCGGAGAGAATAAGCTATATGTATTGCGCTTGTTGGAGTCACTGCAACTGAAAATGAGTCAGCACATGGAGAACTCTGGCCCACCACAATATGTGACCTACTGCTCCATCTTTGAAGGGACAAACTGAAAAAAGTCATGGAGACATTCCCGTCGGAGTCTGAAAAAGTCTCCTCGTCGGAGAACTGGGTCTCTCCCATACTGGCTCAGGAAATGAGAACTACTCTAAAGTCCCTATGAAACCTCATGAAAACCCTAACCCACGTAGCATAGGGAATGGGATCTCTACTTTGGAGTCCCTATGAATCATAAAAACCCTGAGCCGAAACAAAGATGGGGACCACAAAACTGATGATCGCATACATGTGTGAATCCTGAACCCTCAGAATATGAACGCCGAGTCTGAAACTGAAAAATTGTAGAGTCTGCGAAACTGTCTGGCCTCTGAAATATGAAGAATCTGAATCTGGAGAATCTGACAGTTTAGCATGTAGAATCTATACAATACTCCTCCATTCTCCCATACTGATCGGAATAACAAACATCGACCAAGTTGGAAAAAGACAAGAAGATGGGAGGAACAAACGAACATTATCAAAAAAAAATAAGTCGTTCATCATCAACTTTATTATGACTTTCTTCTCGCATTTTTTTGAATCATTTTTCCAGCTATTTTCCTTTTTATAGACGACTCATCAAAAAATTCAAGCGTACGATTTTTTTACGTGCCTTTTTTTAACAAAGAAACTCTTGACCCAAATAATGGGCCCAAAACTACAGTTACCCCTTTTTTATAACGCATAGGGCCTAAAAAAAACATCCTTCTTCTTTTTAAGCAGAGTAGTCCCACCATTTTTTTTAAATTTAAGGACGACAAGAATTCCCCTTTTGTCTTCACCTAGGGTTCCCACGATGGGAAGCCTTCTTCTGCTGCCGCCACTGGATGAAAGGGGGGCAAGGGAGAGAGCTCGTGTGAGGTGGCTCTACCATGCTGGAAAGAGCTTTACTGAAGGGGCTCGCCTAAAGGCGAGGAGCAAAGGAGCGGCACGATGAGGCTCCACGGCCTGGAGCGACACGAAGAAGAAGCTGACGACGTTGCTGGGGATCGTCGTCACTGAGGTTGACACCTTGGTCGATGCCGCCAAGGCATGAATTGAAGAGGTAGAGAGGTGGGGCCAACGTCGTCAAAGGGCGCCTCTGCTTGGTGGTGAGCACCTGTTGGAGGTGTGTGAGACTGGAGGGAGGAGGTGGCCAAACAACTGGAGCGCCGCCTGCTGGAGGGGGTGCAGTGCGCGCGAGGAGGCCTGAGGAGGAGGCCTCGTCGCTTCCTCATGGGGGTTCGCCTGGAGTAGTACGTGCCACCTGCGGAATTGGAGGAGATGCAATAGAACCCATGAGGGCTTTGGCCCAAAGGTTGGAGTCGCAACCTGGAGCTGCAAGGGTTGTTAGACTTTGAAGGGGTCGTTGCATGGAGAAGATAGATCGAGATGCGTGTAACGAATTTCCACTACCGCAGCCAGGAATCTCAATTTTTTTGTGCACGATTAGGGTTTTAGAACACCCTAGATTGAATCTCAAATCTCAAAAATAATCTTCAAATGCTTCTTTAATCTTCACGAAATTTGGGTTTCAAAAAAACCCTAGAACTAGATCTTGATTCTCGAACAAAATATCATTAAAATATAACCCCTCGAGAATCAAATCCGCTCTGATACCATGTTAGAAAACTTGATTAGGAAGAGTATTAGAAATAACGAATAAAGAACAATGAAGAATGCGGGATTTTAACGTGGAGCCCTACTTCGTAAGGAGCGGGATGAAATCACGGGAGAAGGTCTAAAAGGGTCATATGTTGCATCGCACTTTCTCATTGGATACAAGAGATCTGGGGCTTCTTATATAGCCTCCAACGACGTTCCAAGTCCTGCCACTAGTAGATGTGAGACAAAACACTGGATGTCGTAAATGGATCTTAAAGGATCAATTTACCCATCTAACATATGATGCATATACTCTAACAGTATATATAGAAACCAACATTGAATTCCCCCAATTGTAAATTACGAGGACCCTTAACGGCGCATCTATATATCCCCAATTATATATTAAGGGTTTGCACTAATTATTATATACGTACAAATTAACATGATTCTTCCCCTCTCTCTCTCTCTATATATATATATAGTTTCGAAATTTTCTTGTATTATATAGTTGAATTTTGAGGTGGATTATGGGAGTCACTGGATAAATTGCCAAGTACAATGATATGATCCGGATGTTGCAATTGCCTCGTGATGAATTATAACGTATAAAAGCTCGACCCGCTTCTACACACCCCGATGCACCATAGCATGTCGAGAATCAAGGAGGCATAATGAACGTGACAACTCCCTTTGGGGGTTGTGCAATTTGTTAAGAAAAGGGCTTAATTATCGGCTCAAAGACCTTTTCATCAACTCTTCAACATTGTCATTAAAAGAGCGGCCTGGCGATCAAATTCTAGGTGGGAATAAAAAATGAACTCATTTCTGAGGCTACCCAATGACGATTTCGCCATAAGCATCGAAATCAATGGGAGAGTAAACAGTACTACCAAACAGCTCCACCATGGGAATCCCACCTTTGCCCATACCTTTTAGCCAATTCAAAAGAGAGGAAAAGGTGGTCCATTGATTCCAACTCAACACCACAAATGGAGCATGTCATCCTCACCTGTCAGAAGTCCCACACATCTCTCCTTGGTTAGTCGTCTCCTGCGTAGACAGAGATATATCCTAATAAACATAGGAACCTGTGTCTCCTACTTTAAACTACCACCACATATTATCTCCCAGGAAAATGCAACTAGTGCTACACTTGGAGCATGACAGGATATCTTCATAGAAAAATCTCCCTACCACGCCCAAGACCGTTGCAGAACCATTAAAGAAGTCTAGCATCTCCATAAGTTCCATAAATTCGATAGGGTGACAGAGTTTTCTTGATAGTAAAGTGATAGTTGGTAGGTTAATAAAAAATGACAAAGCCTTCTCTCACTATAAGTAGAGTCGACTAAAAAGATCCAACTAGTTTTAACAATGGTTGTTGACTATCTAACGTAACCCCACAAGAAGGGATTTGAATCCTGGTTTTTGGATGGTAGGCACACGACACTACCACCAGACCACTGATGTATGTTCAAATATCTAACGGTTGGAAAATAATTATAAAAATAATTATATATGAGATCATAAAAAACTTGTATTGGTGTTGAAAAGTGATTAATATTAAAAGAAAGTACGCATCCGACATTATAGAAATACAACGAAAAAGGAGTAAATGGATGTGGAGTATGTTGGTAGTCAGTCATCCTTGTCCCATTAAATATTCATCCAGTTGATTAAGGAGTCGATCTGCAAAAGGGGATCAACTCATTTTTAAGCCCCAGTTCAAATAGAGCCATAAGGTCCTACTACCTCTTTACAATATAATGTGTGCATCAAAACACATGCAGCCACCACCAATCACACCCAGCTTCTCCTACGCAAAGTCAATGGTCACCACTTCAGGGATTTTTTTAGCTGATAAGCTTGCAAAGACTTTGCTTTGGAAATTTGGAGTTTTATTCTTTGACTCAATTTGGAAATTTAGAGTTTCAAGTCATAATAGTGGACAAGGTCTAGTAAATGAAAAGGCGGTTAAGATGTTAATGGACATCAGAGATTTATGTAATTGAGTCATTTTCTTCACATTGTACAAGAGGATCTTGACTTCAGACAAGGTACCCCTTCCAGACGGGTTACAGATGCTCCCAAAAAATGAGGCTAAAGTCTACAAAGCCTCCCGAAAAGTGGGGCTACCTTCGCATCTTGATTTGATACTTGAGCATGGAGGAATGCATGTAACATGCTCCACAGGCTACTTTTTCTATCTGAGGATGAATGGACTACACTTGTAGATAGCTGGTGCAGTGAGGAGTGTCATGGGAATAGGATATGATATGTCCACGTCAAAGGGCTCCAAGACATGGGAATTTTATCCTTCCGTGCTTTCTATGTGGGATTCAAGGAAAACTGTTTCTTGTCTGAGCCTATGAGCAAGACTTGGCAGTGACATTTCCTTTAGTGGCAGCGAGGTTCTTTTGAGTGCAAGGGGAAAGCACAATATTCAGGGTGCAAGATTTCGAATTACTCCTCAACATTGGATATTGATTAGAGGATCGCATGGGGGGAAAGGTAGGTGATTTCATGCTCACGTCCATTACATTGATTCTAATGAAATTTTGAGGAAACTACTGACCTCGATTGGTCATCCTTTGATTTTCAAAAAATGGCTGTTGTATTACCAATTACTTAGATCAAGAGCTGCAAGGAACTTAGCCAAGAAAAGCACATCCGAGGCAGACAGCAGTATGCTACATGTCTACATCATCTCGGTTCAAGACATCCGAGCCCTTTCCCGACGAAAGCCTAGCGCTATGTGGACATCCAGAATAACCAATTCTGGTAAAAAAAGATCCCAACTTTCGGATCGGGGCACACATATCCAACCTCTAGCCATCTCCCGTGACCTAAATCTGTGCGTCATCTGTAATTTGTGTACTCATCAATCCATCCAAAACCCTAAATTCATCGAAACCATCTCCCTGAAAGCCCTAGCATCGCGGAAGCGACCAAATAACAAATCCATCCGCATCAAGAACACAAAAAGCTCGAACCTGATCATCCATCCCAGGGAACAGCGACCTCAGATTCGCGAGAAGATCCAAGCCGTCGGCAGGGGCGCTTCTGGGCGGCGAGAAGCGCGAGGGAGAGCCCGATGAGGAGCAGCGGATCCTCTTGGACGCGGAAGGGGGCGATGGGAGCTCTTCGAAGAAGGAAGAAGACCTCTTGCCGAGGACGATCGCAGACATGGTTCGATGCGGGTCTCTTCGTTCGAGACGCCGGATGGTGTGGAGAGGGCGACGGAAACCCTAACCCTAGGACGAACTCTTCCGGTGTATTGGGATCGCTTGGTCCATTCAGTGGGTAATCCCGATCCCGGTCCCAAGAAAAAGATGCAAGCCTCCTTGATGAGAAAGGTATTTCTGACTACAACACCGAGGAGGAGGTAGAATAGATTTTAGATATTAGGGTAAATTACAAAAGAGCGTTCCAACTATACCTTGATTTTCAATTCAATTATAACAAATAAGGGTCTAAACTTGCGACTTAAGGGTATACGACATATAAGAGTCGTTGAAACTTATGAAGGCCTCTATTTGAGACAAAAACATAAGATCAGACAACTCTTTGTTACAATCAAAAAATGAGACCCTTAATTGGGAATTAAGACATAGTTGAGGCCTTTTTTGTAATTTACACTAGATATTTTTACTCTTGTATCATGTAGGTGCTAACATTATTAGCAATTACGTATTTAAATGATGATATTTAAAATATATCAATAATAAAATAAAATAGATCATGCTAACGATCAATTGACGAAAATACGAGTAGGGAGGATATTCAAGAATACAATATCTGATATTTTTACGAGATATTTTTACTAGATACAATAGATCACGCTAACGATCAATTGACGAAAATATGAGTAGGGAGGATATTGAAGAATACAATATCTGGTCTTTTGACGAAAATACGAGTAGGGAGTAATTTATACTAAATATTTTTACTCTCGTATCATGTAGGCGCTAACATTATTATCAATTACTATTTAAATGATAATATCTAAAATATATCAATAATGAAATTAAATAGATCACGCTAACCATGGTTGCAGAAATCGGTAGTCGGTACTCGGTCGGTGGGGTCACTGACTAAGAATTAATCGGCAGTCGGATGACTAATCAGATTTAGTTGGCCATTAGTCGATTTTGATTTTTTTATTATTTTAAATATACAAATCATATTTTATACATATATTCTTATATGTTTGCACAGATTTGTATATTTTCTATACTATAATAATGGAACAAAAGGAGTAATTGACTTTAAATATAATATTAAGTATATTAGAATAAGTTTGCTATTAAAAAAAGTAAGAAATTTAAAAAAAATGTCTATGTAAAAGTCGGTCGAGTAGTCGACCGACTAGGCTGATTAGTCGAGTTGACCGACTAATGGCCGACTAGGCCTAGTCGAGTCGGCTACCTCCCCGACTCGACTAGTCAGACCGACTAGTCGGTCTAGTCAGTCGACTTTTACAACAATGACGCTAACGATCAATTAACGAAAATACGAGTAGGAGGATATTGAAGAATACAATATCCGATATTACTTTTGGAGGCTCCCAAGCTTACTTTCTTTTCCGATTCTTGTGTGTCTTTCTTCATGAGAACAACACTCATGTGTGGGTGTGTTATGCATCTGTAATATTATAAGTTGCAGATCAGTAATTCATGCACATTACTCAATCAATACATATTAAGTTCTCGAGTAATAATTATTGTGAGATCAGTGTTATATTCAAACATGCTTTAAAATTATATCTTAATGTGATTTGTTACTTATTATAGTTGCTGATATTCAAACATGTTTTAAAAATAATGTGATCATTAATTCATGCAGACTACTCAAGTAATACATATTCATTCTCAAGTAATTATTATTGTGATATCAGTATCGTGAGATTATATTATTTAAACGGGTACTGAATAACAATGTCCATATTACTAAACTCAGTGTGGTTGGTTACTAATATTATAGTACTTAGTACTTTTGAATTATTATTATTATTATGTAAATTACTAATGTATATACAATAAAATATTGATTACTAATATTCGTATTATTGGTCTTATTTTGACTACTACTGATATTATGATTAACAAGTACTATGTTCATAGTACTCACTGAAGCCTTTTACTGAATTTATGATGAGTTGTTATTGTGAGTTTATGTGTTACTGATAGTACTTATTTGGTATTTTGAATTTGTTGATTAATTTTTGTATTAGTTACATATTAGTTCTTATTTAGAGTTTGTAAGTTATTGATGATTAATTCTTAATAATATTGTCAAAGATTTTTCCTCGTCTCTCCACTTCCGAAGCAATGTAACGATCATCAATGCTTCATTTTTTCACATCTTCATCCAAGAAACATAAGAAGTGTTTAGACATCTGTCATACATAGAATAAAATTGAATTAGTGAACCATTAGGTACGAGTTGTAAGAATTTAATAGCAAGCAGCAACAAAATGACACTTCTAGTACATTTAGTTGAAACATAAGTAATATAAAGCTATTTCAAATTAAACACATGGTTAATAACAGTTCCATAATCAGAAGTAGACTATAAGATCTTGTGAGTAAAAAAGAAAAATACATCAGTAAATTCAGTAATGAAGTGAATATAATTATTCAGTAAGTAGTAACACACTGCAAAGTATAAGTATTTTATTAATATAAATAAGTAATTTGTTAAGATATACAAGTAATGGAGTAAAAAGTAACTTCTTATTTTTAAATTAGTAACACTATGCAAAAGTTTAGGTAATCTGTTAAGATATGTAAGTATTGAAGAGAATATAAATTATTCAGTAAAATGACAGACTGACAAGTAACACATAGTATTTTCTTAAGATCTATAAGTAACTAGTGAATAAAATTGAATCGATAAGAATAATATATAGAAAAGTAATACATGCCATATTATTAGAAACTTAGGCAGGTGTCATAAGTTAAATGTATAATTTTTTTAGTAATTTCACTCAGTAACATAATATAATATATGTATTTTTTAAGGATTCAAAAGCAATATAATTTGAATATGATCTTCTCACGATTCAAATCTAATCAGGAAGCATCGTTCATCATTGCTTATAAGAAATCATGATCAATTTCCATTCACAAATCATCCATAATGTTTGAAATCGAAATCAAAAATAAAAAAACAAACTATTAGGTTCTATCAAGAATGATAAATATATTAAAATATATAATCTTCAAATACAATACCTTGCATTCAAAAAAATCGACCTACTTTATTTACAAGATCGATCATCTTGCAAATCACCAGTCAATCAGCTCGCATTACAATACAATATGTTACCATCGCACACACACTATTTTTAGAATTTCTTAAAAAAATAATTGTTCTAATTGAGCTTTCTTTCCATCGAGATTACGGTTCAAACATTTAGGGATTGAAATCTTAAAATTTAATGGTTGAGACTAGAGGCTCATCTCACCTCAAATGGACATAGGGTCCATTGGATAAAAATCATATATATATATATAGAGAGAGAGAGGGGGGTGATCCTGTGAGATGGTGAGATAGGTAATCTTAATCGTTCATTTTACCATCACTAACGACATGAAACTTGGAGGGATGTAGATCACTATATATCACCATGGTGTCATTCAAAATTCAACTCAATTTGAGACTTCCATCCCCTCCATCAAAACTACCCAATTTTAATGGTCTCAGAATTGCTGAAATTGACCCTCTCCAGATAAACACGTAAGCGATGTTCTTTTACATGAAATTTGAACCATACTTTCCACTCATTATTCTATCTAAATCCCTCCAGGTTTCATGTCGTGAATGATGGTAAAATAAGCGGTTGAGATTACCCATCCACCATTTCGCAAAAGCCTCATCTTATAGGATCGCCCCTCTGTGTGTGCAAGTGTGTGTATGTGCGCGTGCACATGCACGTGTGTGCACGTTCACATGTGGGCGCGAGCGCATGTGTGGGCGCGGGCGTGTGGGTGTGGGTGTGTGCGTGTTTGTGGGTGTGTTTGTGTGTTTGTATGTGTGTGTGTGAACTCAATTATATTGAAATATTTGTTTTCGAAGATATTATATCTTTATTCATGACCATTGGGGGACATTGTTCTTATAACATCTAAACATCTACCACTTCATAAAAATTAGAATGATATTAACATTCCCACTATTCGAGAAGTATCTATCTTCTTGGATATATTTACGCGAGGTTCATTATCCAGGAAACGTCCAATTCGACTCAATCATCACTGAGTCTCATTATACCAACATGTTTAATGTATGTTACCGATGCAATTCCTTTAGTAAAGTAATCATGTAACATATCACTTGTAGGTGGATATGTTACCTTGATTTCTTGTTTAGCCACTATATCTTAAATATAGCGATAATGGTTCTCAATATGCTTTTCCTAGGAACTATTTGCTTACCGCATGTCAAGTTTATTGTAACTTCATTATCACAATATATCTTAATTAGTTTATTAACCAATTCAAGACAAATTCTCAAGAAAGCATCCGATCCAAATACCATGACTGGCGAGCATGCTACATGCTATATACTCAGCTTCTTGTGTGCATTAGGAAACACGACATTGTTTTGCTTCCCTAGGAAATAACCACTCCAACAAACATGAAAAGTTAACATGGTGTCGATTTTCTATCATCAGCTTCTCCTTCAAAGCCTAAATTAAATTATCCAACACCACAAAGTGAATCTGTTTAGTAAAACAATTCTAATTGTATAGTAACCTTTAAATATCTCATAATCTTCTTTATGGATTCCCAGTGTGCCGATCCGAGATTAGTTGGACATCGACTAACATTAACATGGACTTATAATATATTGATCCGAACTAAGTACATGATCCTTATTGAATCATATGACTGCTGATGTGTCACCCCGTAGTATGGGTAAGATTTTGGTAAGACAATCATGTTCCTTATTTTAAATCGAATCGATATGATGCTGGAATTGGATTTTTCCAACAAGGCCCTAAAAATATTTGAAATTTTACTAAACCCGGTCATACTCTCGTCCAAATCTACGTCTGTCAGTAGGGTGAAAAAAATATAGGCCTAAAATGACAAATTTCACATTTCCATGAATCTCCGATGGAGTCTGTCAGTTAATATCAGATATAGATCACCGCCTTCACACGAACACCTACACATTACAATGCTAACCTAAGGTAATTAACATCTAACATCAAGACATACCCATCTGTAGTGCGTAAGAAGACCTTTACCAGATTCAAATCATACAATGAAAGACCCAGTGCAGGATGGTGAGGATTGCATGTAGGATGGCGAAGTTGCATGTCAATCATGCTATCTCATCATCTGTGCCCTTCATCTTGAGCTCTATAGGTGCAAAATCCATGACAGGTGGCACGATGAGCTCATCATTAAGCGGCGGATCACCAGCCTCGCGATCTACACATGGGCAATCAACCATAGCACCAATTACCATCTGATTATATACTTTCAAATCTTTGGACAGTACATTCAGATCTGATTATATACTTTCAAATGGAATTCCGTGAAGAAGCTGATGAAATACTTTCAAATATAGTATTTCAAGGTTTAAATTTGGAAAAGATACCAAAAAATGAAAAATCAAAGTGGAAAAAAAACAAAGAAAGCTAAATAAAAATAATAATTGATCACGTTATTTAGCGATTAATCAAGGGATAAGTGCAATTTGAAGAAAATGAGGAAAAATAATAAGTGTGCTGTGTACCCAGGTAAATCATGGAGTAATAGTGTTGTCACTACCACAATATTTCTTCAGTGTCTCTTAAAACATCTAAATATGCCAAATTATCCATCTTGATGACCAAGAAAGATTTCAAATTTTGATGAAATAAAAAGGTTACTCGAACCCCCAATATCGGGCTTAGTAGTAAAAAATGGCAAGTTTCTTTTTGAAAGAGAATAGCAAGTTAATGTATACATGCAACTCAAACCATTTTATTACGCTAATTAAACATGGTACTTTGTAAGAATTAGGCCAAAGGCACCTGCTTTTAATCAAATAAGAATGGAGAAATAAACCATAGACTCATTATAGCTGTCAAATATCATTTAGAATGATTTCGTCCATACGCCGACAAAATGACACACACAGATACACGCAAGGAAGTAAGTTGTACCAACAATTTAGCTATAGGTAATCTCACAGAGGTCCTCCTACAAGACAATCCCCCTTAAAGCTCTTGGTCCAAAGTAGAAATTTAACCCTGCAATTTAGTTATAGATAACCTCGTAGATGTCCTTAAACCTAGGTCGCGGAAGCCCAAGCATAATGATTACCCCAGTAACTCAATAGACAAAGCTGAAAGTCCTACTTTTGTAAAGATGCGTTGTCCAATCTCTAACGGGTCTCCAAAACTCTAAACAGGTAAGCTGGACTGTAGCTGTGAGGCAACCACTCAAGAGGACTACAAACCTCTGCCAAGGCGCACAACATCGCACCTCTCAATGAACAAACCCACTCAGCTCTCCAAGTCCATACAACTAGGCAGGTAAATCACAGTAGACAGGACTTTATTCCTCCCTAAGATTCTCATCTGATGGTCTTTGCTTGCTACCATTGACACCCCCCCCCTCCAAAATCAATTCTCAGAAACCATCCTCAAGTAGCCATGAGCATTCAAATCTAAAAACCAGCATGGGTCGAACAGCCACAACAGAAATCCAAAGGAGTTTTCGAGGATTTCAGAGCTCCCTTTCCCCAAACCCCTTACATTCAAAAATAAAATATTCATTCCGAAACAATAGCAATCCTTGGCGGTGGAACAACACCAAGACACTCCAACTCCCTATCAAGAAGGCCAATCCCACTTCCAGATTCTTGAACTTCTGCAGGGAGCATCGAGTTTTCGAGGAGCGCTCCCCCCTTCAAACTAAGTAGCCACCCTCTCAGTGGTCTGATGTAATGTCTTCCCTTGCATTATTTTTCCTACATACGTCTGCACCTCCTGTTCCTCAGAAGCATCAAGAGACGTGTTCAGGCCCTCCCTTGTCGGCGAGAGAACGAACAACCCCTCACCAAGAAGCCATTCCCATATGTTCAGAAAAACCCACATCTTCAGCGAAAATCTCCCTCGATAAGGCCTGATAGACACGCTAGTCGGAGTAGGAATTACTCGAGACCTAACAACCTAGCACGTCCCTGTAATGGTGGCCCCCAGTAGATGTTGCACAAGATCACAGCCATCCTTCGTAACAACCATAATGGTCGTCACATCCTGGAGATAGTCACCTGAGAGACTGATGGAACTGGGCATTTCCATCCCAAGGAACGCCCATTGAGAGCTCAACCCCAAGCTCCAGTATGTCACGTTCTAACGATGCTTTCGTCGGAAGTGCAAAAGCCCTTTTCAATCCCATTAGTCACAGGTGGCATAGTCACAAAACTCGGACTAACAACTTGCGAAGTATCTGATTGCCTCCTCCGACCTGCCTCGCTCAAGTTGGGCCCCCACGGGGTCGATTGACCCCCATCAGCTTTACAAGTAGTCGGATCATCCTCAAAAGCACCCATATGGACATTCGAATCAGGACTCAAAGGATCTGACACACACCAAAAAGGCTTTGCCCCATAGTGACCCAACAATGGGTCCGAATAAAGTTCGGGGGCTACCTCAGTCACCTCTGAATATGCCAAAGTATCTCCTTAAAAGAAGGGTACAAATCCTCAGTTATCTTCCTTTCATGAGAAGTCAATCACTGAAGGTCAACCGACATGTCTTTCCATCTTCCTCCACAAAAGCCACACCGACCATTCTTACCCCCAGCAATCGGATTCTCTTCCACCATAATGTGGAAGGTGGCTTTCACCAGCGTTAGCTACACCTGAGCAAGAAGCAAAGGAACCCTAATTGTCACCTCAACCACCATGTGCTTCCACGTCCCCTTTATCGGACCATCGAAGATGATAAAGATTGTTCTCTTGTACACAATGAGCATCCCTTCCACCGAGGAGCAATCCCACGCTTGGAGGGGCATCCCTTTCATCAGCAGAACCTTATGAAGCACCATCCCTTAATATGGGTCTCTACAAACACACTCCATCTTCCTTCAATCCATTTTTGAATGTCACAACAACAATCGAATCTCAACCTTAGACAACCGACACGCGTGAAAATTCTCAAGTGCACAACATCACCCCCAAACGATGGCCCAATATTTCATCCAATATCCTCTACTGCTTGGTGTAAGTAGCCTTCCTTTGATCTGCAAACATCTACAAGGATCGACTCCAGGGATGAACTCGACCTCGAGTTGAATTGCTCCATAGTCTTCCTGGCAATCTTCTAACCTATCTTATTAATATATGGGGCAAACGCCCCCAGAGTGTTTCCCCTTTTTTTGGATCAAATAATAATAATCATCTTGGTTTCTCTTTGCTCCCCAACTCATCCATTCTGTTCACCTCAAATGCCCTCTGACGGTGCTTAAATCCACTACAAGCATGGCACTTAACAACATTCTAACACACTCCCGTAAAACGGGCTTTGCTCTCCCAGTCTGAAGCAGCTCTCCACTCGGCTCCTTGATGACTCCTTGAGAGCAGCCTCCCGTTTTCCATGGACTTGTCTCCATCCGAGGATCACCCACTGGCATCTGACCCTCGAAGATCGCTTCCCTTCATGTTTTGACGATCTCCTTGAACCGTTGAGCCTTCTCCTCATTATCATTCTCCACTCGTTTTGGTTGAATGGTGGATGGCTTGAATTTGGGTCAAGAGATGCCCAAGGCTCTGGTCTAGGACCGTTGCTCTGATACCAAGTGGAAAAATTAGTGGGATGAAATGAGATAATTTTATCCAAAGGGTAAGGGTTTCGTGTATATAATAAAACCATAAAGCGCTAATTACATAAAAGAGGATAATACAACAAAGTCATATGTAGAACTAGAACTAGAAAAAAAACAAGAAAACTCTATAGTGAACATTGACATGCATATCGTAAAAGTCATATCAACAAAAAATACAAATAAATCTATAATTATATTTGCATATTAAAAAAGATATTTAGTATCATATATATCAACTTGAGGGGGATTGCTATATTATCACTTTCACCTTTGTAATTTCCTCATGAACCTTATGTGAAAGGATTAGGATTTCATTATCATATATAAAACTTTATCTTTGATAATTGCAAAAACTCATTTCTTAATTTTAAATATTTATATAATATATGTATCATGTTTTTCCTATTTCAAGAGTTGGTCTACATATTCAACCTAGACTAGGATAAATTTAGTGAGATAGTCATTCAATTAAAAGCATTTACAACAACAACAAAGCCTTCTCCCACAATTAAGTAGGGGTAAGGTACATAGATTTTTTTTACCTCCATTCAAATCTAGTTTGGGTCATTCTCGTGCTTAAATCCAAATAACTAAGATCTCTTCGGATAGTCTCATTCCAACACTTCTTGGACCTTCCTCACCCTCTCTTAACCGACTCAACATCCCAAATCTCGCTAACCGGTACAATAACCGACCACCTTTGAAAAAGTTCAAACCATGTTAAGCGGTTTTCTCTCATCTTATCCTCTGTCAAAGCTACACATCCACCTTAGCATTTTCATTTCCGCTGCTGACATTCTTTACACATGTCTATGGTTCGCATGCCAACATTTTGAGCCATAGAGCATAGCAAATCTCACAGCTGCTTTGTAATACTTTTCTTCAACTTTTAAAGAGATTTTCTTATCACAAAGAACAATAGATGCTCATCTCCACTTTAGTCAACTTGCATTTATTCTGAATAAAACCTCCATCAATTTCTCCATCTTGTTGCAAAATATATCCCAACTATCTAAAAGAATCTTTCTCCGAATGGCATCGTCTCCAATCTTCACATTGAGTCCTTGATCGTTGTTTCCATCAAGTGTGCACTCCATATATTCAGTCTTAGCTCTACTTATACGAAATCCTTTAGTCTTTAAAATACATTTCCAAACCTCCAACTTCTCATTTACTCCATCTCTTGTTTCAGCAATCAACACAATATTGTCGGCAAACAACATACAACAAGGTATCTCATCCTGAATGTGACTAGTCAACTCATCCATAATCAAAGTAAAAAAGGAATGGACTCAAAGCTGAACCTTGATACAATTAGATGTTGATGTTAAAATAGTCAGTCTTTCTAGCTTGGATCATTACACAAGATGAAGCATGTCATACATATCCTTTATAAGGTTAATGTATAGGACATGTATTTGTTTCTTCTCCAAAACTCTCCATAATATCTCCCTTGAGAATGAATTATAAGCCTTCTCCAAATCAGCAAAATCGTATGGAGGTTCTTCTTTTAGCTCTAAAAATCTCCATTGTTCTCCTCAAAAAATGGATAGCTTCAATAGTTGACCAACCTAGCATGAATCTGAAATGGTTTTCGATTACTTTAGAAACTTGCCTCAACCTTCTACAGATCGCATGTTCCCAATTTTTCATAGTATGACTCATCAGTTTGATATTTCTATAATTCAAATAATTTTTGAGTGTCTCCTTTATTCTTATAAAGAAGCACCACAATGTTATTCTCCATTCTTCAAGCATTTTCTTGCATCGTCACATAGCATTGAATAAATTTGTGAGCCAAGTTAAACACCGTTCACCTAGAACTCTCCAAATTTCTATAGGAATGTCATCAGGTCCTACGCACTCCCATGTTTCATAACCTTTAAAGCCTCACCTACTTCCTTTGTATCCATCTATAGCTTGCACGATTCAAGTAACATTCACTACCGGTGAATTTCAAGTGCTATCCATCTTGATAAATAATTTCAATGAACTGGGGGACATGGTTCTGGTGAGTGGGAGTGGGAGCCTGGGAGCGGCGTGGGAAGGAGACCGACGAGTGAGGTAATCAGAGGGATACCACCAAAGTAGGGAGGGAGAGGTGCATAAGGATGTGGGATGGGGGAGCTAACGAGGGAGGGTCCCTAGAGTCGACCAAAGGAGAAAAGGCACCAATTGAAGGAAAGAAGCAGCGTACGACATGGTGCTGCCGATGTGGAGTCGTTAATCATCTCTCCAAGACCTGCAAGACGATCGAGCAACTTTGCTTTCGGTTGGACGATTGGGGCACCGCCGAAGGGAGTGCATTGAGAACAGGACGTGGTTGAAGAGGGCAGCCAAGCCAGCAATAGTGGTGGATGTGGAGGCAACTCTGGTGATTTCGAAGGAGAACACCCCCCATAGTTATGATGGTTGATGCTAAGTGGGACTTGATTCTACTAAAGATTTCAATGGAGGTGTCATCGGAATGCCTACTGGATGGGATGATTGTGGGGGGAGGAGATGGGGAGGTCATGAGAAGGGTTCGGGAGAGGGTAATGACAACAAGGTTTGACAACACCAACGTTCATGTTGTCTGGCGGCATGGAGGCTTGCTTTGTGTGTGTGGTTTATCGAATGAGGGCGTGAGATAGGCGATTGCAGGTACGTTGCAAAGCAACTTGCAGTTGGATTCAAGAGAATTGAATAAATGGAGAAGGCCCCGATTTCTGGATGCTGACATGAGCGAAAAACTGGTCTGGAAGCTTTCGGTGGCCGGAGTTCCAGTGAGGTGCAAAAGGGCGGAGGTGTTGCGGCAGATGATGGAGCATATAAGGGAGGAGGTGGAGATTTGCAGCTCTGCCATGCAACCGGATGAGTGCTCCGAGGTGGTGCTCTTGATGAGGGGGAGGCAGCCCCAGACATTTGCGTACAATGCTTTGGATTGGCCGAAGTACTGTTACTTTGTGGTTTGTGGCTCTTGGAAGAGGGGAGGCGCTGGAGCAGGAGTCGATCGTGTCAGGGAAGTCCAAGAACCGGGTGTGGTGGTGGGAAGCTCGATGATTATTCAATTCGATGGTGACAGAGCTCAAAGGACCATTTCGAGAAACCCAAAAGACAGAGGTGGTGGTTTGAATGCATGTGCTTTGAATGTGGATGTCATTGGGGGCTCGAGTTCGGATCCGAGTAACGGGTGCCCGTTTAACCCGTTAACACGCTTAGGGAAAGGTCCGCTTTCGGTGTCGCCAAATTCGAACCCGAGGTGAAATCGAGAGCCCGTCGATTCCGTATATCATGGTCAATTTGTCAGGTGTGGTGTTTTACTCGAACTCGGCGCTCTCTTTGAGGTCCACTTCAACCCATGGTCTGAATGTCGGTGTGGCTGTGACACAATCTTTATTGACCAAGGCTTACATGGGCCTCCAACAATTAGTGATGATGGACAGCTTGGGGCCCTTTCTTGGCTTCCTTCCGATGATGGACTCTTCGAAGTGCAAGTTGAGTTCTAGTCTTGAAGGCGGTAGCGATGGAGGGAATCTACCCTCCGTTGAACATCACAACGATGGAGGTAGCAATGGGGAGGGCTTCAAGCATGGGGTAGCTCTTAAAGGAAGGATGGAAGTTTCCTCACACAAGACCTCGATGCCTTGGGCATGTGATGCATCGATTTCGGGCAGGACGATGTCGATGGTGGACAATGAGATATTGACATTCCTGCGGAAATATCCGAGGGCACACGTGCTTGACTAGGACACGTGATTACTGGAGGAGTGTGAACTGGAAGGCTTAGAAAGTGGGGTGATAGAAGGTGCTAATCAAGAGAAGCGGGTACTGTCTCGACGAGGACAGGAGGGGCAGAAGTGGATACGATAGAGGAAAGCAGTGTAAACCAGGTGCAGAAGGTCCTTGTTATTGACGAGGAGAAGAGGCCTTCTGATGTAGTAGTAGAAAGAGCAGAAGAGAGAGAAGCAGAAAGGATATTCGAGTTAGCGGTTGCGTAAAGAGTAGGCATCCAGATGGTGGGGGGATTCCCCCTCGATTTCCCAATGAAGCTTTTATCCTGAAATGTGCGAGGCATTGGCCAACCAGAGAAGCTCGGGGGGAGGGGGTTGTTGTCGCTTGGAATGGAGACAATTATGATCTAGTTGATGCAATGTTGCAATAGTCGATCGACCATACCGAATAGTTGGGTTGACTATGCGGTACGGGGTGTTCCCAACTGAACAACAAATAGTCGACCAAAGGTCGAATTGACTGAATAGTCGGTCTGAGTATTCGGTTGATTGTGAATTTATGTTATTTTATTATTTTTTTTAATTCCAAAAGCTTACCATTTATCGCCATATTACTAGAAATGTCAAAGATTCATATATGTATCTCGTCAATTGGTACTTTTATCTTGGATTCTTGTTAATTGATTGTCATATATGTTAATTATATAAGAATATATGTATTTGAATTAAATCTTATATTTAGAATAATTAAACAATACAAAATCTAATAATTCTGACTGGTCACCCAAATATCGATTATTCTCTATTCACTGATCCCTCCGACTGAATATCGAATACCAGCTTTTGCAACGTTGGGTTGATGAGATGATTATGATTCACTCGGTCTATGTGGTATTGATGTGCAAGGTCATCAGTCCCACTTCCTGGTTACACCAGTGTATGATATTGCTTACACCAGTGTATGATATTGCGGGAGCATCCACAAACTCAATGTTGTGGAATGACTTGCACCTGATTAGAGCAAGATTTCTGGAGATGGCTTAGCTTGTAGGTGGGGATTTCTACGTCACGATATATGCCGAGGATGGACTGGGCGGGAAAGGTGCACAAGTTCCTGGAACCCGCCTTTTTGGAGAGGTGGTGGAGGAGTTAGCTCTTGAGGTCTTGGACGATGCTAATAGTAGATACACTTGGAGAAATTCATCATCCCGCTTGTGAATTGATCGTTTCTATCTATCGGTGGAAGCTCGAAGTTGTTTAGCTTGGCATATGTGACCTCCCTTTTGCGGTCGAGATTGGACCACGCACTGTTATGTCTTGACTCGTACAACGGTAGGGGGTCATTGCCATACTTTAGATTCGAGCAATGTTGGTTGTTGGAGGAGGGGTTCTGTGATATGGTAAGTGTTTTCTGATCGGAGTTGGAGATGGGGGGGTCGGCTACGATCATATTTGCATTAAAATTGGCCACACTGCATCGTAGATTTTCATAGTTCAAAAGGGCAACTCGTTCTGAACATGAGGTGAGGAGGAGGTAGGTGCAAGAAGAATCATAGTGATTGGACATGTTGGAGAATGATAGGGAGTTGGACGAGGAGCTCGTGAGCAGAGGGGTGGTTTAGAGGATCCTGGAGGAGGAAGATTGAAAGCGTGAGTATGAGTGGAGGCAAAGGTCACGGCAAAGTTTTTGAAGGAAAGTGATGCAAATACTAGATTTTTCCATACGATGGCAAATGATAGGAAGAGAAACTTAATACATTCGATAAAGGTGGGGGAGAGGAGTTCTGTGGGGAGGGGGAGGTGGCGCGGGCAGCCACAAATTACTTCAGGGGCTTGAGAAGGCATACTACACATTGTGGGTTGCTTTGGTTGGGGGTGGGGTCGATCACATTTCTGACCCAGATGTGGAGTCCTTGATGAGGCAATTTGGGATGTTAGAAATTCACAAGGCCATATTTAGCCTAAATATGGATAGTTGTCTTAGGCCTGGTGGATTTCTTGTCTTCTTTTACAGAGAGTTCTGGAATCCGATTACTGAGGAGATATTGGGTGTTGTGGCAGAATTTGATGAGGGAAACCTTGGATTTGATCGGCTCAACTATTCATTTATCTTATTGCTCCCTAAGAAGGATGTGACAACAAGAATAAATGACTAACATGCAATTTACCTAATTATGGCTAAGTTGTTTGCTAATTATCTGAAAGGGGTGGTGAACAAGACCATCTCGCCAGTTCAAAGTACCTTTTTGCTTGGTCGGCAACTCACGATAGTGTCGTTTTGCATATGGAGATTGTGGCAGATTGGTGCATGAGGAAAGTTAAGGGTGTATTATGGAAGGTGGACTTGTCAAAGGCTTGTGCATGCGTAGACCGACGCTTCCCTTGGGCTTCTCTATATACGCAGGGCTTTCCTGATAGATGGCATTTGTAGATGAAGAGGTATGTCATGATCACGCCGTGTGCTGTTCTGGTGAATGAGCAACCGAAAGGGGTGGTTCTTTCAACCTCAACATGATGTTCAATAGGGTTGTCTGCTAGCTTCGTTACTTTTTGTTCTAGCATCTGACGTCTTAACCATCATGGTGGAAAGGGATGTCGTTGGGGCTTTTGCACTGGGACTCAAAGGATGGGATGTCTATTCCCATCCTCCACTGTACGGATTGCGGAGGAGAGGCCGACAGTTGTAGAGGTTTATTAGTTGTCATGGACACTTGATGTTGTTTCTAGTCTGAGGCTGAACAGGGAAAAGTTAGAGTTCGCTTCCTCTGTCTTTATGGATGCAGAGGTCGATTTGTGTGCGTGATGACTGCGGTCACCCCGCAAAGACCTACCATTGTGATACATTAGCATGTCACTGGTGGCTGGTCCAATGCACGATGTTGACTGGTTATCGGTGATTGAGAAGATGGAGCACAAGCCAACCGGGTGGAAGTCTGTTTACCTGTTTAGGGGTGGCAGGCTTGTGCTTTTACATTCGGTTCTATCGATGGTCCTTATCTTTTTCTTATAATCTAGGTTGGTTCGTGTTGGTGTTGGGAAGAGACTTGAGACCATTATGAGGCGTTTTTATGGATGTTGTCTGGGTAATCGAATGAACTTCCCCCAATGGATTGCAAGATGGTGTCGCATTCGGAGGATGATGGGGGCATTGTCATACGTAGCATGGAGGCTTGCTCGGTCAGGTGGGTCACCCATATTTGGGGTAATTGTGACAGTTTGGTATGCAAGCTTGTTCGCAGTATCTATAGGCCAAGTCTTTTCCTTTCCGGTTTTCGAGGATCTTGGTTGCGCACCATCTTTTATCTGGAGGGGCACCTGCAGCATTGTGCAGGAGTTATGCCCTTCCCTGTGACATGTGGTTGGGGATGGAACAGGTTTCCGCTTCTTGACAGGTAATTGGAGTGAGGGAGG
The DNA here is from genome assembly GCA_037367405.1 of Ottelia alismoides. Lineage (NCBI taxonomy): Eukaryota > Viridiplantae > Streptophyta > Magnoliopsida > Alismatales > Hydrocharitaceae > Ottelia > Ottelia alismoides. Next base: position 95,675 of record JAZKJV010006631.1, on the reverse strand, counting down.
GGCCTTGGACACAAGGTTCCCATGATTAAAGGCATTGACGGAACAACCAGATTGCTCGATGGTGGAGGTATGGGATGGGCATTTTTTCTTTCCATACTTTAGATCTGAGCTCTTTGAGCAACTTGGAGGAGCTTTTGACGATGCTTACATAACTCAAAGAGGTTGATAGGCCCAATGATGGGAAGGATTGCTGGATTTGGAAGGATGTCACATTTTCGGTTGGAAAAGCTTACGGAGTTCCGAGGAGCCCATTGACTTTTGATCATGGAAGGTGCAAGGCGAATTAAAGGCGGATCTATAAGTGGAAAGCTCCGACTCGTGTGAAGGTATTCTTGTGGTTTTTTGGAAGGGGGAGATTGATGACAAAGAACAGATTTGCTTGCTTCGTTCATGGGTCTCATCCTTAGTGTCCAAGATGTTTGGAGAATGTGGAAGATGTTGAACATCTTTTCTTCGCTTGTGGGAGCTCAGTGGAGATCTGGAACCAAGCTTGCAAAAGTCGGTCCGACTAGTCGAGTCGGGGGGGGTAACCGACTCGACTAGGCCTAGTCGGCCCTTAGTCGGTTCACCCGACTAGTCTGGCCGACTAGTCGGCCTAGTCGGCCGACTAATAGGACGACTTTTACAACAACCTTTTTTTATTTTTTTTGTTTTTCACTTTTTTTAAAGCAAACATATTCTAATATGCTTAATGTTATATTTAAAGTCAATTACTTCTTTCGTTTCATCATGATGTCATATAAAATGGACAAATATATGTATATACATATGAATATATGTATAAAAAACTGATTTATATATTTAAAATAATTAAAAATTCAAAACCGACTATTGACCGACTAATTCCGACTAGTCGCCCGACTACCGACTAATCCTTAGTAGGTGACCCCGCCGACTGAACACCGACTACCGCTTTTTGCAACCTTGTCCGTAAACATTGGGGAGGATTGGGTCGGCACGAAGAAGGAGAGATCAAGATGTGTGGTTGTGATTTGGGCACTCTGGCCAGCCAGAAATGGAGTGATGTTTCGCCAGGATCGCTCCTACGTTGAGAATGTTGTGGCACATGCCAATATGTTGAGTCGTTGACCAAGAGTTGGAATATGTAAACATGTGATATAAATACTTGTAATAGGTCTGTAACAATTTTTGGTGATAAATGAGGAGGGTTGCGTTAGGTAGCCGACAACCAGCGTAAAACAGTCAGAGACAACTTCCTAAATAGTACTTTTTTCTAAAAAAATACTATTTAAGAAGTTGCCTCATGACAATCGGATCTTTTCAACATAGACTTAAGCAAACATACAGATTGTTGATAAATGGTGAAGTTTTTGGGCATACACCTATATGGTGGAGGCTCTTTTTCTTTCAAAAAACATCCACTATCAACAAGATCTCTTAAACTAATCTCTTTATTCCATTCTCCAATAAAAAGCTTATGGAAATACTGCTTCTATCTAGTCTCTATATATTTTTGAGTAACAAACACGTGTCCTTCCTACTCTTGGATGCATCTCACTTGAGAAAGATCTTTCGTCTTTTTTTTCTCTTGCTTTGGCCAATCTGAATATATTCTTCTGGCCCTCCTTTGAGTCAAGTCTTTTTGTACAAAACTTCATATGCTTTCGACTTGGCATCATTTATAACCTTCTTTGCTTCCTTCTTCGCTATTTTGTAGTTTGTAATAATTTCCTTTATTTTATCCTTGTACATAGCTTTAAAGCAAGCTCTTTTAATTTTAAACTTCATATGCATCCTTCACTCTACTACCAAACCTCATTTTGGCATGAAACTCCTCTCTTAGACTTGCCTAGCATCTCTTTGGCTACCTTTCGAATATAAAATGCTACCGCCTCCCATATCTCGTTTGCACTTCCCTTACAATCTCAAGATAAGTCTTCTAAAACATTATCCATGAAGCTTAATTGCTTTAATTGAAGATTTCACCATTTAGTTCTAATGATCTTGGGAACCATCCTCTTCTTTGTTAATTCTTTTATTTGCACATCCATGACTAGCAAGCGATGTTGAGATGTCAAGCTCTCTCCTGAGATACTTTGCAGTCTCTGCAACACAACCGATCTCTTCTGACTTATCATAAAAAAAACTATATGTATTTTAGTCGGGTCACTCTTATAGATAATTAAATGCTCCTCCCTCTACTCGAAGAGAGCGTTTGCTATGAAAAGGTCATCCGTTACAAAATCCAGGATGACTTTTCCCTCTTCATTTCTATCCTTGAGCCATGACCTATATGAACACTAGCAAAGCTTAAAGCATCATTTCCCAAATGTCCTTTTAGATCTCCACCTACGCAAACAATCATTGTGAGATTTGTTGCATAATCTTATCCAAATTCTCCCAAAAAGCTTGTTTAATCATTTCCTCTAAGTCAACTTGCGACACATAAACTGAGATCATATTCATAACTTCTTCCAATACCAATTTTAGCAAAATAATTCGATCCCCAAATCTTGGCACCTCAATCACATTATCCTTCAATCACACTATCTTTGTGAGATTCGTTGCATAATCTTATCCAAATCCTCCCAAAAAGCTTGTTTAATCATTTCCTCTAAGCCAACTTGCAACGTATAAACTGAGATCATATTCATAACTTCTTCCAACATCAATTTTAACAAAATAAACCGATCCCCAAATCTTTGTGAGATTTGTTGCATAATCTTATCTAAATCCTCCCAAAAAGCTTGTTTAATCATTTCCTCTAAGCCAACTTGCGGCGTATAAACTGAGATCATAACTTCCAGCACCAATTTTAGAAAAAAAATCCGATCCCCAAATCTTTGCACCTCAATCACACTATCCTTTAAATCCTTATGAACAACCACTTCAACACCATTTCTACCCCTCTCTTTATCTGAATATCATAATCTAAACCATGTCTTCCCGATCTCCCTTGTTTCCTCTCCAACATATTTTGTCTCTTGGAAATATAGTATCAGAGTCTACCTTCTTTCCATCGTATTTACTATCTCCATCGACTTGCCTGCAAAAGTGCCAATATTAAAAAAAACATCTGCAACTGATAGAAAAAACTAACAAATCAAATGAATAGTATATAGTATATAGTCCATGGGCCTACAACTGCAGCATGTCCACAGTTCAATTATTTTTTACTTTATAATTTACCAAATTATAAAACTTATGTTTATTTTATTATATATCTATGTACCATAGATCAAAGTTCCAAGTCCAACCTTACAGATATAGGAACACTTGTAAATTTGGTATCAGTCGGAAAATACATACATTTGTTACATGTAGGTTCACTAATACACTTATAATCTTATTGTTTGATTTAGTATTTTCTAAAGCCTGTAAACATATGTTTATATATATATATATAGAAAGAGAGAAAGAGGAAATGGAGCCTACTTTGTGAAGTAGGTAACCTTACCTACTTCACATCCATTTTTAGTAATTTTTTATTTTTTTTGAAAAATACCACCGTGGATAATCATAACTATATCCCTCTAATATATCATTCAACTTCGTCAGAAACAGAGACTCCTACGGCCTCCATCCAGACAATCATTTTTTAACGGTCACAGATTTGTTGTATTTTACCTGTTCTAAATGGAGGGCATAGGAGTCTCTGTTTCTGACGAAATTTGAATGACATATCAGAGGGATATAGTTATGAAAATCCATGATGGTGTTTTTCAAAAAAAAATAAAAAAAATCTAAAAATGGACGTGAAGTAGGTAACCTACTTAACAAAATAGGCTCACTTTCATCACACATATATATAGGTGTACTCTTTTTCCGATTTCGAATATCGTAACCTTGATCCAAGTTCCAAAGCTATAGATATATTGAGATACACAAACTTGATTCCATTACAAATACGCATGCTGCTGTTATACATAACGTTATCATAAAAGCATTTGTAACTGTAGAAAATAAAAAATATCAGATCTTTATATTCAATATCTATATTCACTACACTCGGTGGGCCTGCTACTATACCAGGTACAGCCTTTCATTTATTTTTCATTTCTAATTTTCTAAAAGTCGTTAACTTATGAATATCCGTAATTATATATTGTATTTCCATTCAAGAGTTTCTCCAAAGATCAACCGTGCAGAAGTAACAAAACACCTATATTTGAGCTTGGTCAAAAAGCCAGAAACTTGTGACATATAGGTTTATCTTAAAACCATTTACATTTTTCGAGGGTAAAAAGGGTGTGCAGTCGGATTGGTGCGCACCCACTGGCAATTGCAATTGAAAGAAGAAAGTTTCAAATATATTTTCCAAAGCTCATTGACATGTTTAAATTTATATATAATATGTGTGTAATCCTGCTGTTCCAATTTCATTTATTGGAAGCTTGTGACATTGATCCAAGTTCCAACCTTTTATAGATATATCGAATCATCGATACACAAACTAGGTTTTGGTTAAAGAAACACATACACTTGTTATTCATAGATTCATCCTCAAAAGCATTTGCAACTGGGAATATACATGTTACTGTGCAAGTACCACTTTTCATTTATTTTATGATTTCTATACAAGTCATAAACCTATGTTTGAACATCTGAATAATAAGGAAAAAATGGGGCTGCCCCCGCCCCATTTTTCGTCAATTTTTTTTATTTTTATTGAAAATTATCACCATGTCTATTCATCCCTATATCCCTCCTACATGCTATTCGAATTTCGTCAGAAACAGAGACTCCTACGGCCTCCATCGAGATGGTGTCGATTTAAAAAATCATGTTACCGTTAAAAAATGACTATATGGATGGAGGCCATAGGGGTATGTTTCTGACGAAATTCGAATGGCATATAGGAGGGATATAGGGATGAATATACATGGCGACATTTTTCGAAAAAAAAATGCCAAAATAAGGGCGGGGGCAGCCATGTTGGCTGCCCTAAGGGGGCAGCCCCATTGAACTCGAATAATAAATATTATATATATATATATATCATATATTTCCAATTTCAAGAGTTTTTCCACAGATCCAGTCGTACAGTACAGATACACCGAGACACAAATAAGTTTGGTCTTGACCAAAAAGACACAATGTGTGACATATAGGTTAGAGAGAAAGAAAGATTTACTTCTATATAATAGAATAGTAACAAACCCATCCGCAAGGTTCACCAACAAGGAGGACGTACCTGACAAAATTGAAGACCGAACTTTAGGAAGAATGAGATCAGGTTCGAGTTCTAAAATAGCCACGTCTACAAGATCTCCACCAGCTTCCTAAGAAAAAGGATAAACCAGTGATTAAATTGGCATTTCTTAAATTCCCACATAGGATAACTAAATCCGAGGAACTGATGTAGAAAAAAAAGTTCCTTTACGAGAGTTAAATACTAGAAGAGTTAACTTCGAAAAAAAGTAACAATCTCAAGACACCATTGTGAATTGTGGATTAGTAAGTGGTGAGCAATTTCTGAAAGTAAAAACAATATTATTGTTGATAATGGTGAATTTTACACTAGTTGAATAATTGGATCTTCATTGGGATCATGGGTTTACACCCACCGCATTGCCTACTAGACTATGAGAGAATTGGGTGCAAGCAGGGCTTTTATATATATATATATATATATATATATATATATATAAAAGCCTTACATTGCATGTTTCAGTGAGAAGAATAAATCTACAAACACGGATACTATGCCACTTCTCCCATGGAAACAGGGTGATCATCTTGATTGTCTTCAAGTTTTGGGATTATTTTTGTTGCACATTTATCTTTATTTCGGAATTAAATATGGTGCCAGAGCAAGAGCAAGTTCAATCAGGAGTTTCATTTCCGGGTTCGACTTTAATTCCAAATAAATTATTCACGTCCTCGAAGGTTAAAGTTCATTCTCGAAGAGAAGTCGCTTTGATCGGGTGGCTGTAGTGTGACTAATACGAGGAAAGAGACGACATTGACTGCCACCATAGATGGTCGCATGATCAAGGCTATAAACAATGGCAAGCAATGTCAGAAGTCCACATTTTGGCATCAGAGATTGTGCACCAAGGTAGCATGAGGACAAGCGCATGCATACAAAATGATCAAAACAAAGTGATAGCTCTAGCTCAAGGCAGAACTATGGTTAGAGTGACCCCAAGCAAGACCCTTAAGAGGCATGATGATTTTCGAAGCTGAGCCTGGATGCGTCACATGGCAACTGAACGCAGCAGTTTACAAGTAGCCGCTCCAAGCGGCTGTGAACTGAGAAGAAAGTTGTGCATATCGACAGACGACGGCAAGAGAGGACAAGTCTTGAGGATCAGATAAAGGCAGGAAGAAATACAAACGACCTAGTGGTGGTAGACTAATGGATGTGACACTACAAAGAAAGATGAGGAAAAAGAATTTCTTTGACCCCTTATTTGTTTCTTCTCACAACTGTCAGACTTAGATAGGTATGGAAAAATGGAAGAGCGTCAAAGTAGAATTTTGAACTATGTTGTTAGTTGAGTTACTAAAAGAGATACTCATGACCTTCACATAGGAAGGGACTTCACAGACTCAAGGCCCATCCTCCTTTATTCATGGTCCCCAATGCAATATCCTTCCTTTAAGTATCTTACGAGAAAGAACCTGCATTAGGTCCTAATGGAAAAAGACACGCTTTCGATATATTTCTAGAAGCATACTCGTGACTTTGCCAATCCTTGAGAAAGATGTAGTTGTCTTCTATCGCGGAGACAAATCTTCCGCAGTGAAGAGAAGTTGTGGGCCAAAAGTCTCCAGAGAGGGACTTGTTGCAATGTCGACGACTCTAATCGATGCAGAGGTGCAAAGCATGAGAGTATGACTTCTACCAAATTGATCTAGGAATTATTAGTTTAAACTCCAACCCTCCAATCTTACTCATCATTCTAAGTTAGATGCATTTTTGTCATCAGCTAAAATGAGCATGCATCATGTCGAGGTGGTACATACTGTCATGTATTCAATGTGTACGTGAGTACAGAGTTTTCAATTCGTCAATGTCATATATTCCAAGTTCCACTTTGAGGGGGAGCCTTGTAAATGGTGAAAGGTTAAGTTAATTTGGTGTTTGAATCTTGTAGAAAGATTCGCATATATTTGTACAACATCACATGTTTAGTTCTAAGTAGAAGGGTATGATAGAATTGGATGTGTGGGTCATACACAAAGATGTGCACATGCGAGCACACACATGCATATATACTATATACAAATATCCATATATGTACATATGTATATGTCCTTACCACAGGTTTCAATGAGAAGCATCGATGTCGCTTCTCCTATGGAGATGCACGACCATCCCAATTATCTTTTGTTATAGGAAATAATATTTATGTATTTGTTATTTCCTTTCTCTTTAATTTTCCCACTAGTTAATTGTCCTCTAGGGTTTCTCTTCTATATAAAGGAACCCTATGGCATAAGAATAATTAAGTCATTCATTTCTTTCCACATAGTATCATAGTACGGTCCTAACAAGAGCTATGACATCCTCATGATACCTTAACCCTGACCAAACGACCTTTTCCTTCTTCCATGAAACCTGCACAACAAGCCCTGCTCCTCGAGGACTACGAGCAGCACCACCATTAGGCTTTGTGCCTCATGTGTAGCATCCCAAATATCGCCGCCTCAAGTTCTGAGGCCTCGAGTTCCATGCCTCGTCCCAATAGGACCCTGAGCATTGTCATGTATATCATCTCCGCGATGCATAGCACCCCCCTGATGTTGTTGATGGTCTAGGACTATCTAGTGAGTGCACATCCCTTCCACGGTAACTGCAGCGTGTACCGGTGATAGTCGTGCTCTGGGAACCATGCTAGGCACTGACTATACTCGTGTGCTAAGTTGAGTCTTCAACAACTCTTCACGACATTCTTTCACATTGATCTTGGTGCAGTTTGGGTTGGATTTGATCATCTAAATCTCATTCTCCTGCCTTAGAGAGCTGACTCGGATGATGAGAAAGGTTGTGCTCTGAGTCTACAAACACAACATATACCCTGCATGATTTTGGAGACAAATCAGATCATTCTACTACCCGATCGTGTCCTTCACAGTCTCATTCATTCGTCGTAGCAAAATATAAGGTTGATATGCATTCATCTCCAGCATATGGGGCTTTCAAAGGTCATGCATTCATCGTCGAGGTGGATGGGACCAACTACGAACAGTAGGCAATGCAATTTACGAGCATTATGGAGAGCAACAACAAAGAACACATCCTGACACAACCCAAGTCGGTCAACAAGTCTGGAGCACATGTTTCATGGAAGCAGAACAATGCATGGGCATGTATTTGTCTCTATGCCACTATTACGATGGAGATAGCTAACGACGTTCTGCTTTAGCCTACTATAAAGGCGATGTGGGACATTCTCGCCATTGCATACTCCCAGATGGAGAATGAGAGAAAGAACATTCAACTCCAGTATGACATCTTTACTAAGAAGCAGGATGGTCACCATTTCCATGCTTTCTACTCATGGCCAAGAGGCATGTTCGAGAAGCTTCATAGCGACATGCCCCTAGGTGTCTATCTTGAGCAATTAATGCCCTACAAGAAAACTCAACAGTGGTTGTTTTTCTTATGACTATTGATCCACAATATGATGCCTCTTGCATACAACTTCTTATAGGTGCATATATTCCTCCACAGAGGAGGCTTACATCTATCTGAGCAGGACCACTATCCCTCCTGCTTCTACTACTTAGACCATCTACCATAGCAGCATTCACAGTAGAGGTGGTTCATCACAGTTTAGATAATGTAGCCGTCCTCCCCTACAATACACATAGGGCAACCATGTATTATTGTATGCTATTATGAGGATACATGAGATCCGAAGCATGGTCACTTTGCATATGCTTGTACAGTTGAGCAGTTTGTTCCCTTTGCTACTCATGTTGATCAAAAGTATAATGATATTACCTCCCATCTGAGGGAGATCATGGGCTTTTCAACCAGTTCTATTAGTGCTTCGCAGGCTTCATCTGACATTGCTATCTCCGCTAACACATAGGTGTGGATTATTCTCTTACCGTATGTTATAATGCATATATGCCAGATCCTACAACGAAATAGATCATGGACTCTGGTGCATCTCATCACCTCTGTGGTGATGGAGAATAGTTCACATCTTACAATACCGTTTCATCCAAGTCAATTTGTAGTCATTGTAGATGGGAGACATTAACATGTTACAAGACAATGAAATATTCAGTTGATGTCTTCCATCATTCCATGTATCTGCAGAATGTGCTACATGCGCATGAATTTTCTATGAATCTATTATCTATCAATCATATTATTAATAAATTGAATTGTTCTACCATATTTGACTCTTCTTTTCTTGTGTTTCAGGATATACTCACATGCATAGTGATTAGATGTAATATGAGTAAGGGGGTCTCTATCGATTACTCCAGTATCTATATAGTAGCAAATCTTCCGTTTCTATTGGACAGTCTCTCCACGCCTATGGCACATTCGGTTCCATCATCTTCATCTACAGAAGTTGTATAGTCCTCGCCAGATCTCGTCTCAATCCAATTTCCAATATGAGGCTTGCCAGATTGGGAAGCATTATCATCCCAATTTTCCTAGTCTTCAGAGTCGTAGCAGTAGTTCTTTATGTGCATTATTGTATTTTGATATTTACGTCCAAGTTGTGTTCTTGATCACCAAGAGCATATGTTCATCTTGTCGTTGTTGATGATTTTTCCATACTCTCTTGGGTCTTTCTGATGAAAAATAAGTATGAGATTAGTTTTATTATGCAAACTATAATCATTGAAATAAGAAATCTCTTTTTTGTTATTGTTAATTATGTTCACTCTGACAGTACTTTGGGATTTTATACTGGTAATGCATACACTTCTCAGCAGAACAATATTGCTAAGAGCAAACACCATCATCTCATAGATGTTACCAGGACTCTCCTGATACATAATCACGCTCCTTACTCTTGACGAGGAGATGTTGTCCTCATCGTTTTTTGCATCATCAATTGTATGCCGTCTTCCGTGTAGAAGAAAATATTCTTTTTTCGATTATGTTTATCGAAAAGGACATCTTCTGTCTAATACTTCATGTCTTTAATTTTGTGGACTTTGTCCATCACTTGAACCATGGTTGAGACAAGTACTCCCACAGATCTGTCAAATGTTCTAGTTATTCACAAACCCAAAATGGCACAGAAGATTTAATCTTGTCAAGCGGAAGTACTATGGCACTGTTGATGTTACATTCTTTGAATCTATTATGTATTTTTCTTCCACAAGTGATAGGATGACACCTACTGAGTCAGATGAGGAAGTTTACATTCTACATATGCCTCTGTCGCTTAAACATGCCACACCTCATATGGTTAAGATTTTGCTTCGTTTGTATTTCATAGATCTACTAGTCCCCTGCTCTTGTGTCTTCCCCATCATCCAACACATCCTACGTAAATTCTGAACACTTGATTTCCCCTGATGACACTATCAATGTTTATTTACTATAAGAGACCAGACACCCCCCCCCCCCAACTTGATGTTAAGAAAGCCTTTTTGCAAGGTGACTTGCAAGAAGAAGTCTATATGCAACAACCACATGGGTTCGATATTGATGGGGATATGCAGACTTTATGGGGCTATTTATAACCTTATGCAGAATCCCAAAGCATGGTTCCAAAAGCGCTCAGACATGATAGAGCAACAAGACATAAAGAGATCAAATGCAAATAACTCACTCTTTGTTTTTTTGAAAGAATAACTCACTCTTTATATATAGGACATCGCAAGATAGTGTCATTATTCTGATATACGTTGATGATATTATTAGTACATGATATGATTTATAGGGGGGTCGATGAGATTAAGGCATTCCTTGGACAACAGCATGTTACCAAGGACCTTGGAGAACTACAATACTTTCTTGAGCTTGAATTAGCCAAGAATCAGAGAGGACTAGTGCTAGCTCAAAGGAATTACATTATTGATCTCTTTCTAGAGACTGGGATGACAGACTGCAGACTTGCTAGTTGCCACTACTCCTATTAATCCCAGATGAAACTCTATGATGATGATGATACAGAGAGGTGGACAAGATGAGATGTAGAGAGGTGGACTAGCACCATGTTAGACATCTCCTTTGCAGTGAGCCAGTTTATGGAGCAAAGATGTCAGGCTCATATAGATGTAGTCTCCATGATCCTAACATATCCAAAGTCTTTGTCATGTACATGCTTAATGTTCTGCAAAGGACCTCTTGAGATCATGACATGTGTGGATGATGACTATGAAAGATGTCCAAAAGACAAGAAGTCAACTTCTCAATTTTTAATGTTTGTTGGGAGCATACTACTCATATGGAAAAGAATGAAGCAAAACATTATTGCTAGGTCGAGTGTTGAATATGAATTCAGAGCAATGGCACAAGAAAGCACTAAGATGATGTAGGTCGGGTCCATTCTGACTAACCTAGCTATAGACACACGCCTTCCCAGGCAACTACTATACGATAATCAGGTTGCATTATTTAGTCCCACCAATTCATCATTCCATGAGAGGACAACACACATAGAAGCGAATTGCCACTACATTAGAGACATGATACAGAAGGGCATCATCTCTACATCCCATGTCAGCTCAGGGAAACATACTGCAAATATATACATTAAGGGTGTGTTTGGTTGGAGGGCTTTCTGATGGTGGGTAACCCTCTGGAAAAGTGGGTTAACCATTGGATAACCCTTTTTTTGTGTTTTGGCGTTTGGTTGGAGGGTTTGTTGTTGAGAGGGCTTGTTGTGATGTGATTGTATTGAAGTTTAGAAAAGTGATTAGAACCTTAGTATTTTATAGTTTTCTGATGATAAGATAGTATACTATATTTTTTTGTTGGAATGAATGAAAGAGAAATGAGTTATTTGATATAGTAAATAAGAGGGTGTGGTTTTTGGGTACGCCCTACAATAGAGGGAATAAAATATGATCAAGGGATCCATCAGAGTGGAAATGAGGGTTTTGGCCCCAAACCCAAGGGAAAAGCCAGGGTTTTCAGGAGAAACCCCCAAACCAAGGGTTACCTACCAAAAAAATCTTGAAATGAACGGGATCTAAAGCTCTAACAACAAGGTTACTCCAGAAGTGTTCTTCAAAACTGAGGACGACATATATCTATGCTCCAGCTTGGGGGAGACAACTAGGTAATTGTATTTGCGTATTGCTACTTCCATCTATATAATTTTCCCATTAGTTATTTTCCCTCAAGGGTTTATCCTATATATAAAGAAGCCCTATAGCCAGAGAATGAATGATACATTCAATTCTTTTCATATCTCCAATGAATAAGTTCAAGTTTTGATATTATGATTGTTGCACATTTATATCTAATGCATATTTCAAAAGTTTTTTTTAGAGAAAAAGATGGACATATAATATAATGTGTACTCATCCATTTTCAAACCTAATTATAGGTAATAATTACAATTGCCAAGACTAGGAAAGAGTCTTGGCATGCCCTCAACCAATTCTTCACATAAAACCTACCATGATGAAATGACAATATGTTCCTGGCTAACCACAAAGCCTAAGTGATAGCAACCACCAAAACATTACCATACTCAAACTAGTTCCAATCCTTGATTAAAGATCGACAAAATTCATTTGGTGTTAGAGGTAGAAATCCGTGCATTATCCACCTATAGCCAAGCATCTTGTGACCCTTCACAATAAAAAAAGATTTTCCAATTCCTCCCGTTGTTGTAACACCTGGTGCAAGAGTCATCAAAACCAGGCAACATTCTCTCTTCAAGCATTTTTCTACACACAACCCCTCCATATGAACATGATGAAGATTCTGACTTGAAGAGGCACTTTCCACTTCCAAACCTTCTTGCAACCCTCTACTATATCGGGTCCAAAAAGAGCCACATATGCCCTTTTCACCAAAGTAGTCCATCGGCACAAATCCAATGGTCATAACTTGGGATCTTCACTTGGGCATGTCGCGCCACCATCCATGATCCTAGAGAAATAAACTCTTCCACCTTCTAATCTAAGAACGAAGTGTTGAATGTGGGTGATCATCTATTGTCCCTACTAGCATCAAAAGCTTGAACTATGTATCGTTAAACAAAAAGTCGATGAAAACAATCGGCGAGCATCCCAAAATGGAGCCAATCATTAGGACAAGATCAAAAGCCGCTTCGATAAACTACCATTGACCTCAAGAGGTAAGAAACATCGACTACAATCGAGGTCACAACTCTCCAAAGAATAGATGATGTCATAACCTCCATTGGATCGTTCAGAGCACTGGAGAGCTCGTAGATCCTTCCAATGAGTGAAAACAAGAGGTCATCGCCTTTCCCCCAAACTTGAAACACCCACTTTGTTAGGAGCGCCTTGTTCATTTCCATCAAACATAGTACCTCAACCCCCTCCCCCCAGATCAGTAGGACAAGTTATCACATTCCAATCAACCAATGGGATGTCCGCTTTTTCACCAAGCCAAACTAGAAAATTTTCCTCGTGAGATCGACGCGTTTTTAAAGCATGTGAAAAGGAAGAAGATCGAGATAATGAAAAGGACCGTCCTCACAAGCACCAACCTCCCACCTCTCAAGAGACAAGAAGCCTTCCAACTAAGGATAATGGTCAGATACGAATACGAATATAGATATAATCATATCCTTATCTATTTTAAAATGCGAATACAAATGTAAATACGAATACCGACATATATTAAAATGTGTTACTATGTCCTTAAAAATGAATACAGATGTAAAACGGATACGAATCAGATAGGAATAATAACAGAAATATTTAATAGATTTACTAAAATATACATGTTTAGGATGGTTTACACAAAATAAATACAAATGATATATTCATTTCATAATAATTATATCAATACTGGTGAATGCAATCATAAAATGTTGTTAGGCATAATTATAAATATAATACTATACTTAAGTATGAAAACGGATATACGAATACGAATGCGAATATTACCGAATGTCAAAGTGATATCCATATCCGCATCGATTTTAAAATGAATACGAATATGATTGTCAAAATATGTATAAAACAAATACGATAGCTGATTAGATACGAATATATTTATATTTGTTTCCATCCCTACTTCCAACCACCACGCTTCCTCTCAAACTTAACCAATGGTTTGATGTCTGCCAAAAAAAGCCTACCACCCACCAAGGGAAGCTCTAGGTATGTGATGGGCAAAGCCACCCTCGAGTGGAGAGCAAAATCCCACAGTTCCCAACCACATCTCTCAAGTCTCGATAGACCAAAAGGAACAGAAGCTGACTTGGAACAATTCATCCGAAGCTGGAGATGTCATCAAAAATGTCCAACATTATAGAAACCATTTGATATTCCTTCTTCTTCCCCTCAATAAAGTAGACAGTGTCATCCACATATAACAACACATGAATAGAGACAGACTTTCTTTTCAACTATCAAAAAAAATCCTTTGTATTCACAATTAACCATGACTAACAGAGAGTGGGCCACAATCACAAAGAATAGAGGGGCCTACGAGCGTCCCTAACGTACTCCCCATTAGGTTTGGAAGAAACCCCCCATCCCATCAAGGTGTCATACCAACAATGAGAAAGGCAACATAATAATGCATCTATTCATCCATCCAATTCACATCTGTTAAAATCCTATGCAGTACAAGGAAGCCCAAATAAACTTCCAATCAACACAATCATACGCTTCAAGAATTCTACCTTCCCAAGTAAGTCACGCACCTTCATCTAGTGCAATCACCTTCGTGAGGATTGGACATCTGTATAGTAATTTGTATTATGTACCTTTCTTGACTAAGTCATACAACTTCTGGTGGGTACCATCTCAGGGCTTCACCCCCTTCTATTAAAAAAACAAAGCAAACAGTAAAAACTATTCGAACCTAGTAGCACCCTCCTTAGGAAAATGAAAAATAAGAACGTTATTGACCCAATCAAAAATGCAATTTCCACATCTAACTTCAGGAATCAACTCTATGACATACTCCACAACTATATCCCAAAACTGACAGAAGAAGACGGGAAAATCGTCTGGTCGGGACAAAAACCACCTCCTTGACCTTTGCAATCAAGAACTCATGGGTCAAACCCATACACTTGCTCCTGAGATATCCTAGAAACCACATGTCCAAGCCAATACCCATGTGTGTACATGCTTACTTAATGGTCGAAAATGATCCATTACAACCAAGCCAATCATCTCCACTCCACGAAACCAACTACCACCAACCGAGATTGACTGGATGAGGTTCCTTCACGTCTATCGCTTAACATGGCATGGAAGAACTTGGTGTCAGCATCCCCCTCATGCAACCACTTTTGTTAAACATAGGCCTCCATTCGACCTCCCATTTCTTGTTTTCCTCCCCAATAATACATTAATGTCTCCTGCAAAACACAGGTCCGACACCTTTCAACTGTTTATCACCCTTTAATTCATCCAAACTACATATCTCCTCAAGATCTCCCAAGCAGCATGTTTCCTATGTGTCTTCGTCTTGTTCTAAATAAGCAATCCCCTTAAATTTGATAACTTCTCGGCCATCCTCCTAGTCGCAAAACCCCTCACCTGACTAACACACCATAACTCCTCCAAAGACCATTTGAAGTTGTCCTTCATCATCCACGACCTTTGAAAGCAAAAGAACTACACAATCTAATAGCTTTCATCTAAACCTCGGGATAGAGCGGTATAGTCTGAACGCATGTGTCCATTTGCTCCAAACCAAGCTTATCCACACTAGCCACAAAGTTAAAGAAGTTTAGAACTTATCCACCCCTGGCGATAGAATGGTCAACTGAAAAGAGTCATGTTGAAATCCATGTCATTCATGGGAAATGGGCTCGCATATGCATCAATTTCTCTCGAAGCTCCAAACATTGTACCATCCATGAAAGTCCGAAGCTTGTCTTACTGCCTTCCTCACATTAAAAAGATGATTACCAATGCCCATGTCCTACATCAACTATATTAGTCTCTACCCTTTGAAATCATTATGAATACTTCAGATTTTGCATTATGTATTAGGAAAGAGAATGGACTTCATGTAGCAATTCACTACATCAACAGTACATTAGATGATGCTTGGAAGAATTACAGTCATAGAGAAAGAGATGTTGGCAGTGGTTTTTGCACAATACAAGTTCATATCTTATCAAATATTTGATAGAGAAGAAGAATGCCAAGACACACATTCTTAAATTTGAGATTCGTCAAACCTCCTAATGTCTATTTGTCAAAAGCACTGACACGAAAATAAGGTGTATTAGACAACACAATGGACTCAATCTCAAAGTCCTCCACTCTTTGTGTAACATCTTTCTTGGATAGTAGAAAAATAAGTGGCATGCCAATTCTGTCAAAACATGCATTATCCACTCTGAGTTCGTAATTTAACTTCATAACATTTGAGCTCACCACATCCCAATGAGAAAACAACCGGACTGAAAGATTTGTCAACGGCATGTCATCGATATTCTTGCTCCAGGAAAGCATGTATCAACCCAACAACTTGCTCCACAATCTTCGTTGTGCACTTTCTCGGTGTCACGCCTTTTTCTTTTAAAAAAACTGCTCTGCAATCAATTTTCAACGGCACCCCAAACCAATGCAGACCAAAGTCTCCATTTTTAACTTAACCACTTACAGTGGCCCATTGCCACTCTCCACACCCAAGATGGATACTCCCCCCACCTAGATGGAATGGATATGATTCCTCTGCTACCTACCACTAATATAGGAAAAATATCATGTTTGTATATTCTTCCTTCAACCAAATATGTATAGATTGTTGTCTTCATTGCACTTTGTACTTTCTATCTTCCTCCATCAATACATTCTACAGAGCTTGTCTCTCCTCCAACTCATCACCACTAGAGTTTTATTGTCATATACACGATCTGCTAAGTTGGTTATAACCTATACATTTGTTTTCCTTGGCATTGTTTGTACATTGGCACGCTTCTCGTGGTCTTGGAGTTCCCCAACTTTAGCACTGCAAGCTTCATGGCAAATGCAAAAAGTAGAAGATCATTTAAATTGTCTAGTTAACAATATAACTCTGTCACCATGTCTCTATGTCTCTGATGCCTTCCTCCAACACCCACGACCTGTCAAAATTAAATAAGTGGATGGATGCAAATCCTCCCCAGTCGAGATGCAATCTAGAGGATAATATCCTACAAATACATCTACATGTTGAAGCATTTAGAACATTCAATTGGAGATCATCATTTAATGCCCAAAAAGCCATTGACCCCGATCACATTTCCCAATGTCCCAAGGCAATCCTCGAACATAAGAGTGACATAAATCACATCCCAGCTATCCATGGATGAAGGGGGAGCAAAGTCTAGCCTTGCAAAGCTCCACTCAAATCTCCCCTCGTACAAAAGCATATAGCATCTCATACCCGGCAATGATTGCAAGTCGAAAATCTTTTTTTAAAGAAAAAAGAGGGAGAGCACCCAAAATGGTGCACCCAAATATATATTCACAAACGTAAAAGAGTGTATACAAAGACCATATCTCAAAAGAGTGTTAGAATGTTTCGATACATTTTTTTACAAAGGCTCTCTCTTGTCGGAACACCACTTGTTACGGGTCAACCACAAGCCAATGATCTTGCAGAAAAATGTGAACATTGTTACCTAGAACATATCGTGGTTACATACAACAAGAATACCTTGAATCTCCCTACATAATTCACAACATCATATTCTAAGCCTACAATAACCTCATCCACAAACATTGGCCACAACATTCCAACTTTGTTTCCAACTTTGTTTCCTATAAACCACAACATCCGCAACCCATTATTCCAAATGATGTCCTACAATGCCCGTTTCTCATAATCCTCAAGCCTCGTGAATTCCACAACTCAACCTTCATTTTGGTGAATATGCCAAGACCCCATCCAAGATCAAACCGTGTTGGACTGATGGTGGTCACATTCTCAAAAAAAGTCATGGCATGCCCTCTCCTTCAAGGCAGGCTGCACAATCTCCTGCCCGCCCGCCCCCACCATCCAAAAACTCCAAACACCCCCACCACCCCCACTAAATCCCACGGTGTCATCGTAGTTCCCATGTTATCAAGCACCCATCTCTACCATCCTTCAAGACAACAAGCACCGACACTGCATCCCCAAGGCCCCATCACGACCAAGGCCACCACCCACCAAGTCACTAGCATCAGTCATCTGCCGACCATCAGATCCACCTCCAGAAGTCAACCCATCCGAACCTCATAACAAGGGGGGCCCAAAACATCCAGCAAAAATGGAAGAACTAGCCACCGCAAAGACGAGAAGAACTCTTGCAAAACGAAAGCAGTGAAGAAATCATACCTTCACCGCAAAGACGTCAAGAGCTGTCTGCGACCAGCCGCACAGCGAGGACATGACCATGTCTACTTCCTTCTTCACACCTAAAAACCCAACGCAGACGTTAGCTTTTAGTCGAACGCACAGAATGAAGAAGATGACGAAGAAAAAGAAGCATGACTACGTTGTTCCTGAATCTCCTTCTCTGCCTCGCGGGCGTCGTTTCCGGTGAAATGACAATGCTCAATGTCGTCATCCGTGAGGACGCTCGTGGTCGTCTTGCGGGGCTTCTTGATCCCGCGAAGGGCGGACTTGTCCCTCGGAGGCAGAGGTTTGAGCGCGTTGGAGACGTCCGCAAGGGCTTTCCTCTTGTCCTTCTTGACCGCCTCGCCCTTACCGCCGGTCACGCCCTTTCCTCCGACCGCTCCTCTGTGGATGTGGAGGTTCTCGTTGTGGATGATTGCTGGAGTTCGCGTCGACATCTTGGCTGCGCGGGACGAACAAATAGAGCTATCGAGTACTAGGGTTCCAGAAAGAGAGATCGTGGTGCGTGATGAGGATGAGTATCCGAGAAAGTAAGAGTATGGGGGTGGGCAGTTTCAAACTAGTTGGGGCCGTTAGGGTTTGTTAAGGCCACTAAGTAAGTGAGAGATTTTTCTCTAATAGGCGAACGGTTCGTCGATCGATATTATTTTGAAATTTTTTTTGAATTTTATATTATTAAAAATAATATATAAAAATATTTGAAATTGCTCGGTGATCATTTGCTGATTCTCAATTCTAAACTTTTTAATATATTATTTTTAATAACATAAAATTCAAAAAGTTTTCCGAAATAATATTATATGTTATTTTTATTTATATATATTATTTTTAATAATATAAAATTCAAATGTTTTCCAGAATAATATTATATATTATTTTTATATACTGCTCGGCAAACTGTTCGTTGATCGGCGAACCGTTCACCGATCAATGCCCCGACAGGGAAATACTGAGGTCAGATGCCCTGACAGGGCATTTGGGTGATTGGGATGCCCTGTCAAGTAGTGGCGGACTCAACATTACAGACTGAGGGGGGAACTCTGACTGTTTGATAAACTATGGTAATAATAATAATAAAAGATTGCACACCATATAAAAGAGTTGTTCTACATATAAAAATTTTGAAAAATACACACCTGCATTTAAAGTTGACCACGTCTAGTTTTCATATCTTGAAACCAATTCATAATATCATCATCAGTAATAGAATCGAATATATCTCTTTCAATGTATGCGAGTAAAGCATTATTAATCCATTCATCTCCCATTCGATTGCGCAGTCGAGTCTTAGCAATAGCCATTGCTGAAAATGCTCATTCAACGCTTGTCGTTGCAACTGGTAGTGTCAAAGCCAACTTAGTCCCTCCCCTCCCCCTTCCTCCTCTAGCCCCCTCCCCTCACGTCAACCACCTCCTCCTCCCCTGCCGCTGACCACCTCCCCTAGCATCTCCGCCGCACCTCAACTTGTCGAGGAACTTGCACGCGTGCACGACGAGCCTATGGTGGCGAGTATCATGAGAACCTGAAAGGTCGGCGTGAACTCGAGGTGCGTGCTGGAGGTGGTCGGCAGGGACGTTGGGCGATAATGGCGGAGGGCGGGTGAGAGGTGCGACAAACTAGAGGAGGAAGGGGGCTCTAGTTGTTCAGTGAGCAAAGGAAGGGGAGGAGGGGGTGGGTGCTGGAGGAGGAAGGGGGGTTGGAGGTGGCCGGTGAGGGAGGAAGGGGAGAGAAGGGGGTGTGTGCTGGAAGAGGAAGGGGGTTAGAGGTGGTCGACGAGCGGAGGAAGGGGGTGGAGGGGTGGGTGTTGGAGGAGGAAGTGGGGTTGGAGGTTGTCGGCAAGGGAGGAAGGGGAGGAGGGGGTGTGTGCTAGAGGAGGAAGGGGGTTGGAAGTGGTCGGCGAAGGAGGAAGGGGAGGAGGGGGAGGGTGCTGGAGGAGAGGGGGTTGGAGAAAAAAAAGGACTCATTTGTAAATAGTGAAACCTGAAGGGTAGAAAATGTAAAATGTTTGGCAGATACTGTTATAGCTAATGGAAAATTGGATGAAAGTTAACATGAGGGTTACGGGTGTAATAGTTAAGCATTATTGGGGGTCCTAGTTGTAATTCGTGATTATAGAGGGTTTCTGAGGTAATTACGAAAGTACTCAAGGTTATAGGTGTAAATATCCCTAACATTTAACTTAACCAATATAAGTGATGTCCTTCAAAAGGATGCACATCAACAAATGTTAAAATGCTTTTTTAGATGTACTGATATCAGTTTCCATAGATTTACTATATAATATCGGATGTAGGGATGAAAAATAGATATGGATTTATCTGAATATCTAGTCGAAAAAGTACCAAATATGATTATCCATATTCATAAATTAATTATATATGTATATCAACAGAAAAAGTTAAATATGAATACTGTAACAACAAAAAGATCTAGATTCAAGTCGAATACCTGAATACAAAATGTTATTTTAATATTACATTATAATTTATTATGTTTGATAAATAGCTAATAATATAAACAATGTTTCTCCCACCTAAATCCACACATCCTCTCAACCTCCTGCAACCACTACACTTCTTTGCCTCAACGATTTCAGAGGAATCGTAACAGATAAGCCTCATATAGTCCGTAATCTCTCAATGACTGTATTTGTAAAGCAACCCTTTGTTATTATTATTTGATTGAGCAAACAATTTTATCCTAGCATCTTTCTTAGATCACTTCATACTTGATAATAATTCGATTCAAATTCATAATTTGACCTTATTCAAGCATATTTGTATTCGTTCTTAATCTGAATCCATATTCATCTTCGATTTTCCATTTTTGTATTCGATGATTATTAGATCGGAATTCACGAATGCATTCTTCATGTAGATTTCCCTTATCAGGTCACCATTCACAAATGCATTCTTCATGTATAGTTGGCGTGGGCGACACCCAGATAACTAAGAGATAGAATGATTACGATGGAATTTGTCTCGAAAACTAGAGAAAGGTCTCTTGATAGTCAATCGTGTATAATGTGTATATCCATCTGCAACAAGTTTGGCTTTGTATCTATTAATCACACCTCTACTCTATACCTGATGATCAAATTGTATGCCTTTAAGTATATCCACTAAATACTGCATCGCATTCTTATGTAGTAGTGCTTTCATTTAAACAAGGGGCTAGTTTACCAATTTTTAGGTATTTCTAATCACTTTAGAATTTATTATGTTCAGTGTTAAATGGAATTTAATTATCAGGGTTAGAATTTACTTAAATTGGAACTAACTTTAGCTAGGTTAGTTAAGTATGTTAATTCTTTTAAGATTGTTTTTATTTCTAATTAGGTTTAGTTATTAAGTTGGGATAGAGTTCGTGGTATTAGAAACATGAAACGTGAAGAAACTAGAGTCAGGAATTAACGTTTTGAGTTAACTTGGGTCAACAGTAGGGATGTAAATAGACCAAACTTGAGTGAACCTACATTGTTTAGGTTCGGTTCATTTATCTAATCGAGCCTAAATTTGTGTTAAGGTTCGGTTCATTTATTTTCGAGCCTCTTTTTAATCGAATCAAACTTAAGCGGATATCGAACTTGAGAATTCTCTAATAAGGAGAAGTGAAAAAAAGAAATAGAAATACATATGTGGTCTATAATTAGAATAAATAATCATTCAACTTTTTATTTAACTAACTATTCTTCATTTTTTGAAAAAAAATAGATTAATAAGACTTCATATCTTTGAAAAAAAACATATAATTATAATATATTTTATATCCGTTCAAATGAAGATAAGGAGTAATGTGAGGATATGTCTAATATCAAAAAATCCCCTGAAAGTCGAGGACCATATATCTAATATTTGTTCTAAGTAATATAATTTAAAGTTGATGGAACTATCCGTGATGGAACTAGTCCTTTAGCCAAGAATAAATTTAAATTTAAAATACTGTACAACTTTGATTGAACAAGGTTAAACGGAATTTAAAATAATATTTGACTAAAATAAACATCCTTTGATCCGAATCGGTTAAAACCTGTTGATCGGACCGGTCCAACGGATCGTACCGACCGCTATGGTTCGGTTTTGATATTATTGGTTTCCTATGCAAGACTACCCTTGCAAGCATACAAAATGTTTGTGCTCGTAAATGGATACTTATGAGAGATGAAAATGGTCGAATACATATACAAATATAGGACCATTCATATCAATATCTATTTTTAAATACAAATACAAATATAGATACAAAATATTGACAAACAAGAATGTGTTACCATATCTGTAAAAGTGAATAAGAATATAAAACGAATACAACTCGGATACGAATAATAACATAAACATTTAATAGGTTGACTAAACATAGTTTACACCTACTATAGATACACTAGATATATTTATTTCTTAACAATTATACCATTGTGTTATAGAGATATAAATAAATACATAAGTGTACTTATGTACTAAGATGATGGATATACGAATATGAATATAAATATTTACAACAAAGTGATATCTATATCTACATCCATTTTAAAACAAATAACATCAAAATATATAATCATAAAATTGTGTTACAGAGATATACATAAATCTACAACTGTATTTGTGTATTAAAATATCTTATAGCACCTTTTTTTGGTTTGGTTTTCTAATCCGTGGTTCCTTTGTTTTACGAAAATATGTACTACAAATATGGATGTATCGATTTTCTATTGCGTTTTGGAAGATTTTCTGCATGTTCTAATCTTGAAAATTAAGAAAAGATGATTCGGGTTGTCTCTTTATATTCAGTTTTTCTTGTTCATCGAATAGCTATTCATCTTTATTCCACAGCTATTCTTGGAACAGATTGATGAGTGGCATAAGAAATATATGACAATGTACTAGTGACAAGTAACTCGTTGGGACAATTCTAAGATCAGGAGACAACGGAATCTTTAACTTGAAGAAGAGGGTAGAAATGATGATGTGATCTTTGCATACGACAAAGCTTACGTGTACATAGGGATGAACCAGATATGGAATCCATTTGTCGTGTTTATTTTTAAGCGGGTACGGAATTGATTTTAACCGATACAGATATGAGTTTTTATGATTTTTTTTGAAGATAGAGACATATATGGTTTCATTTTTTTACGGACAAAGATATCCACATTATTGTATCTCTGTATTGTTTACTCATTTCTTGTAAGCATTACTAAATTTAGTATAATACTATATTTTCTTTTTTTATTTTGTTATCTTTATAGTTTATAAATTTCGATTTAGTTATCTATTAGTTTCAACATTACAAAAATAATCCTACTGAATGCTGCAAGTGTTAGAAGCCATTTAGTATCCCAAAAATTCACTTCTATTTGTTAAGTGACAATATAGGAATTATGATTATTTATTTTCATATCCATATCTATGTTTAAGGATATAATTTGCAATTTTCATTATCTCAATGTACCCATTTCCATGTCCCTATCCAAATTTTAAAACAGATAAAGATAAGGATATAGAAACACCTATATCTATATACGTCCATTTATATTCCTTTGTATAAGTGCATGAATAAAATTTAAATAGAGAGGTCTGAATTCTATTCAATGCATGGGACCAAGTGGATGTTTATTTTTACCAATGGTTCTTTCCATCTCTTCGATCTTTCAGCTTCTGATTTCCTACAGCAATTTTTATTTTTCTAGAAATACAATTTATATTGGCTCCAACCATTTTCAGAAATGGTCAACCTTTAGAGAACTAGATATGCAGTTAATATATGCATCAAAATCTTATACGTACCCATCCGATCGACAATAGAAAGATGAACCGTGCACGAGGTGAAATATAGCATGACCACCTTAAGCCGGTGAGTGATTCGGGCGTTGTCTCTGGTGCAGACAGATGAGATTTGCGGAGCCCTGCCCTGACGGTGAAGACCACTCTTTCCTTGCTGTTCGAGTGAAGCGAATTCAGCTGCAGGATGAAGAGCACCAGGAAAGAATTGTATTCGAAAGTGTCAGAAACATCCATGTTCAATGCAGGGAAATCCACATGGTACATGTCCAGAAGCAAAAGCATTCCAACGAATATACGACCCATTATCTAGTTTTGATATAATGGCCAGATCTTTGGAAAAATCCCACTATTAAGGGGAGACATCACCTTTTCAGCAGGCCCATTTCGATTCACAAATTATATATATTGGAAAGCGCCTTAATCATAAGGTAAGAGAACTGTCTGCCTTAACAAAACCATGGCAGCAAGTTCAAGGACTAGAATCAGAAATCGGGGATGACTGGAACTTGAAACAAGAAGAAAGTAGTAAATAAATTTAGCAAACCTACCTTCCTGACTAGTTATGGTCTATTATATATATACTATATATGTCAAGTCTAAATAGGTAGATTCCAACACCCATCACTGGAGCCTTTGAATCACAACTGAATTAGCGAGGCCAGCTTGTTCAATGGTCTGAGAGAGATCTGTCAGTTGCTTGGGTGGAAAACCAACTGTTTGCAGGATATAGTTCCTTGTGCCTCCTGGATGTGAGGAATCAATGAAAGAACGGATGTTGCCGACTGTATGGTGCATGTTAAAACGACCAACGATACGACTACCACCTGCCAGTCTCAGCTGAATGGATGTCGAGGGTACTGTGTCATCAACAGAGAATCCAGCGGACAAGGGAGAGCTGCTTGAGGTTATGGGGCTAGAAACAGGAGGATGAGACTCAAGGTCAGCTGCAGCTCCAGTACCTAATGTCCGTGCAATGCCTTGGAATGGAGTTTGACGCTGCACAGGTTCCTGTGGACGGAAGGAATTGGTCAACTGTAATATTTGATCCAAATAAGTTTACGGAATTATTAAACTAAACCCTACTGGATATTTCTCTTCCTTCCTCATGAGATTCACATGCACTGAAGATCTCCTGTCTGCTGGCTCTAGCTCTTTGGGGCACTCAGACCTTCTGATGCTCTGCATAAACAATTCGCACACACTAAGGGGAAATGCCGGATGCGATACAAAGAAATAATTCCATAATGGGATGGTAATGTACATGAGCAAAAAGCTTAATAGAAGACCATTGTTCCTTGTGAAGGTGATGAATTAATTTACTGCTTTCTTTCATTAAATAAAATATTTCCCTTGCTGCACAATAACATCTTGAGGAATGAAAACTTCGGAGATGTGTAGATCCAAACTGGAGTAAATTTAAGGTGCTCTGGATAAGGTTCATCTGAGGAACGGCTAAACATCCTATTGGAGTTGATATTATATCAATTACAGGTTGAAAATACCATACTACAGACACTACGGAATAGCAATGAATAACAGATATCTTTGAGAACTGATTTACTTTCACAGAGCGGCAGACAATTACCATTCCTATTGCTGAAGTTATTTGATTACTTACCTTTTTATTTGTTAAGGTCGTATTTCTGTTTCTAACCCTTTGGGATCTCGTATGTAATTATCACCACTCTGCCTCTTTGATTTCACTATCCAAGAAAACCCCATACACCTTAAATGAAGTATTTCACTCCTCAATTATTCTTTACATGGTATTATCAGAGCAACCGTCCTACACCGTGGCTCGTACCCAACCTTCCCATCACCACCACAAGCCACGCCCGCCGCCGTCGCTAGGGTTTTTGCGCCGCCAAGCCCTTCCTTCTATTCCTGCATGCATCGCCTGCCCCTCCCGGGAACTCTCAAGTGCTGTCAGGCCCTGCATAGCAACAACACTGCTACCAGGGCCCAGGGAAGCACCGTCCGAGAGCAGCCACTCATCTGAGCTTGTGCTCTCCCTCGCGGTGGACCTCTCCAACGCCTCCATGTGCTGCCGCAACCATTTCGTGCTGCATCCTCCTTCACCACCAGCACCTGTTCAGCCTCTCCAGTGCCGCCGCAACCCCTCGATCGACACCCTTCAGCCACCGCATGGCCATCTGCAGCATCAACTACTCCCTACAGGACACCTCATGACATTCTCACGACAATCCAGACCGCTTGCAACCTATCCTAGCGTGCAATTCATGCCATCGTGCGGATTTACGTGTGATTGAGCAGTTCATCAACTTTCTTGATCTCTTCCTCTGACCACGATGGACACAACCCCAATGAAAACCAAACCCATGTCCCTACATCGTCTGAGATAATGCAAAGTACTTATATCAAACTCAAGGATGCATAGAATTATGTGCTCCGATCTCGGGCCTTCAAGGTGTTTATCAGAGGTCAGAGGAAAATATTTATCTTGCCAAAGAAATCTCTATAGGAGACGGACAAGGACTATGAGTGTTATCTTGGAGACAACTATCAGGTCATGACATGTATGACCAACAGTGTGGAGCCCCACAATGCGGCAAACCTCATGTACAATGATACAACAAAGGACGTGTAGGACGAACTATAACATACATTTTCAGCAAGCCACCAAGTTACGTCTTGCCGACATGTATATGTCAGATTTGGTCTGCCTCTTAGGGAGAATCCACTCTTGGGAAATATTATCGACACCTCAGTGGTTAGGTGGCTTATAGGAGGAACTTGTCATCTTTCATCTCGCTTGTTGTCCCAAGCAGATAAGTGAAAGCTTTGAGTGACAAGTCTATAGATTTCTTGCCGACATCCATCCTCGATATCAGATTGTGAAGGACCAACTCCTTGCATCTGACACTTGGTCGTCTACGAAGGCCAGCTTCAGTCAACTGCAGCAACTCGAGACTTCTAGTAGTTGTACTCCTTTTTCCACGACCTGTGGAGAATGTTGCATTTCTTACTTCTTTTGGACGAGGAGGCCGCTACAGTATTCGAGGAGGTCGAGTACCTGACTCCAACCGTGGCAGTGGACGTACACCGTGCATTCACGGTCAGCAAATGAATCACCTCTCTCAAAGGTGTTGAGCGAAGTTTGGTCTCCCACAGCAGGCTAATGTTGCATCGGCATCCAAACTATGATGCTACAAAACCAACGACACCATCTGATCAAGACTTCGGTAGACAGATATTCCAACTATCTGCCACAGACTACTCCGGTACTCCCACTTGATGTAACTATTGCAGAACTCTACTACTAGTGATATTTTCCCTAATACGAACCTGGGTACCACCTCAGGTATTGTAGGCAACTCTGCCTCTACCATAACACCCACGTGAACTACTGATTCCGGTGCGTCTACTCAGTTGACTAGAGAAGGTAGCACGTTGACCTCCTCTCAACTCTCTTCCATTGTAAAGGCGGTTCATCTAGCTAGTAGAGCACATTCTCCTATTTCCACAATTGGACTATGGAGTTTTCCTCCAAATCCATGCTTTCTAGCATTTTCTGTGCCCTTGAGTTTCCTTTGAGCATTTTATCTATTGATAAGCTATGTATTGCATTGAACTATAGAGTGATTTTTGACGAGTTCTATTGCTACTTTTAGAACATTAGGAGGATGCAATTTTTTTGTGGGGGATAAGAGAAGAATGACCTATACTATCTTGATATCCCTACTGATTTCACCCATGGCCTCAATATTCAGTGAAATTCATTCGAATTTCTTCGAATATCGATATCATGTCGAAATCGAAATTCTACCAAAATGGCCGAAATGACCGAAATATGGGGGCTCTAGTACAAAAAATGACCAAAATTACGTTTCGGTCGGTCGCCAAAATGGTGATCGAAACCGACATTTAAGGCCTTGATTTCACCTTTGTTAGTGCCGTCTCTGTTGCTTCAAGCCTCAATCTCTATAATATCTAATTACTATGTTTTTGTCGAACAAAGATTTTCTGGTGCCATGACACTTGTTTACATTGATGACAAGGTTATCACGATTGATGACAGAGCATGTATTTTATTTTTTTAAAGACCAAGGCCTTCCTCCAAATGGTGTTTGTCACCAAGGACCTTGGTCAAATCGGATACTTCCTAGCCATTGAAGAGATGTGCATTGCAGAAGGATTACACCTATCATAGTGGAAGTATTACATGGATATTCTTAAAGAGGTTTGCTTATTTTAATGCAAACCATCTAGCATCCCAACAAAATCATAGAAACATGCTATATCCACATATCTCGAGGTTGAAGATACTACATGATAGGAGCCTGGTGGGCAAGTTGCACTCTACCTTACAGTTACTAGGGTAGATATATTATATGCTATAAGCAAAGTTAGCCAATACATGGATAAAACTCACTATAGTAATTGGCAAGATGTTCTCTTGATCCTTCGATACTTGAAGAAATATCTAGGAAAAGGTATCTTCTATGAGGCTAACAGTCACACTGACATCATTGCCTACGTAGATGCTAATTACACTAGTTCTTCTGAGGATAGACGATCTACAACGGGTTATGCCATGTTT
The DNA here is from genome assembly GCA_037367405.1 of Ottelia alismoides. Classification (NCBI taxonomy): domain Eukaryota; kingdom Viridiplantae; phylum Streptophyta; class Magnoliopsida; order Alismatales; family Hydrocharitaceae; genus Ottelia; species Ottelia alismoides. Next base: position 66,937 of record JAZKJV010006631.1, on the reverse strand, counting down.
ATTGGAGGAAAACGTGTTACATGGCGAAGCATTGAGCAATTTGTTATCTCCATGTCGAGTGCAGAAACCAAATACATGCCAGTGACTTAAGCCACATGCAAGATTATCTGGCTAGTCTCTTTTCTACAGGAGCTTGGATTTCCTAGTGGCGTTCTCGTTCCTCTATACTGCAACGACAAGTTCGTTACATATATTGCTATCAATTATGTATTCCATGAGCAGACTAAGTACGTTGAAATTGATCGACACTTCATTCGAGATGCAGTACAAGGAGAGATCACTGCTCCGTACATCTCCATGAAATACTAGCTTGCAAATATATTTACCAAGGCCCTGCCAAAAAATATATCAAGTTTGATTTCCATTTGGGCATAATAGATATATTCGCTCCAACTTGAGGGGGGATTTTAAAGTTATTTCATTATTTATCTTCTCTTTATTTGCTAAGTCATATTTCTACTTGTACAGTTGTATCCCTTCAAGGTCTCGTTTGTAATTATCACCATTTGGGCTCTAGGGTTTCACGTTATATAAGAAACCACATACCTTTTGAATAAAGTATTTCATTAATTCTCAACGATTCTTTACACCTACTATATCGCTGATGCAAACGGGTCACACGACCTGCGCAGCCACGGCGGGGTGCTCAGCGGTGCCAAGGCGGTCGCGACATGGCTGGAAAGGCGATGGACCTCACCAGGAGCGTGCGACCGTTGTTGCCTCGACAAGACACCCTCCGCTGTCACCAAAGGGCGGAGGAAGCTAGGTTGTAGCCCCTTAGTTGGTGGATGATCGTTGAAGGAGGCGGAGGGGGGTACTTGTAGGTGGGGCTCGACCGTTACAAGATGGACAAAACGTGGCTTGAAACGACTAAGATGGAGGGAACATCGTGAAGGCTGGGAGATTTGAAGATCGTGCGAAGAAGACGGATCTTGGAGCTACGTAGGTGGTCGTTTAGGGAGTGGAGATGTGATCGAAGCAATGACCAGAAAATGAAAGGATCGAAAAAGTAATTTTTATGGTGGAGATGTTATTTAGTGGATGAAATTGGAGGGTAGAAAAAAACTCATCGAATGTAATGTTTTTAAAAAAAGGACTATCATCCGCTTTATATAAGAGTAGTGGAATTACAAAATAGAAAGAGAAATAAAATAGAAACATGTGGAATTACAAAAATGGAAAGAGAAATAAAATCAATAACTTACTCTAAGTAGATTAAAATATCTTTAATCGACTAACTAATTGATTCGAGATCACATGCGATCTTGTTATTTAAAATAAAAATAAAATTCCAATGGACAAAATTAACCCGACTCTAATTAATTGACTCTAATTTTAATGGACAGAAAATAAAATCCTAACAACAAAATTGAACGGATGAAGAACCCTACTTGAGCCCCAATTCGTCATTCCAAGCTACATCATTCACTCATGCGTCTAAGCTAGCCTAAAAACTTGTTGATATTCATCAGTTCTTAGGCTCAATTGTGGGCACTAGTTCTTAGCAAAATGTAGTTAAGAAATAATTCCTTTATTGAAAGATTTTGTCAAAAAAACATAGCTAAGAAATAATTCCTTTTTTAAAGTTCTTGACAAAAAGGTCGTTATTAAATAGTTCCTTTTTTAAAAGGCTTTACATGTATGCCTCTCTACAATATGAAAACTTTGTAGCTCCATGTTGCCATTTTTATCAACATAACTATTTTAATGGAGCAGTTTCTTGCTAAAAAATTCCACCATTTTTTAGAAAGCCTCCCACTTCCTCTTCTTCTTCCTTATACCTCCTAGTGGCCTTCCCACAACCAAGTAGATGACAAAGGTGAGGAGATTAAAATGCTAACAATAAGCGAAACGAGGTTAAAGATCTCACAAGAAGGGGCTTCTTAATGAGGAGAGTGAGACATGAAGAGGAATGGTGGTGCATGAAAATGAATATCCTTATAGAGGTCTATCGGATATGGATATTCCAAATTTGTGTCTAACAAATACGAATGCAAATGTATATTTTATCGAATGCAAGTGCAAATGTGAATATGAAAAGCAATTAAGAGAGAGAGAGAGGGTAGAGTTTCGGTTGGGAGAATCGTTGTGGGACCTACTAGGTTCGAAGAATCAGCTGCGAGCTCGTCCAACGACATTATTCATGGCAAGAGGCAAAAAAGTTATATAAAAAAGAACAAATCCGCTCAAGCCACTCTTTGACTTGCGCATGAATCTCCAAAGAGGTTGGTGGAGGATGCAGCTGATCAACAATACGCACAAGATGAAATAATTGAACACTACAAGATGGGTGTGATTCCAACCACATGGAGCAAATTGGTCACTAAATGAGAGTGATTTTGTGGAATCTCAAAGGTCTCGAGGACCTAGGGAAGCATCATTTTGAGGCTTTGTTGTAGTTTGGGTGGTATGAGGATTCTCCAATGCTCCGAGAGACCATTGCACGATAGGTAAGATTCGAACCGCGAGGAACAACGTTGTATCCAAATAATCATTGTGCGACTCTGTTCATTTTAGGGGATTGTAGAAAATGTCATTTGACGTGCAATGGAATCTTGGGTTCTGTAATGCTTTTCCATTTTCATAATTTAATAAATTTGGAACGGGAACCTTTGTGTGATTCCCCTCTGTTTCAAAATATGTGCATTAATTTCTAAGATGCTTCTTTATTTAGAGAAAACAAGATGATTCGAAGTCCGAATCAAGAGGAAATTCTGGAAATAGTGAGGATGACTAGTCATCAATAAACATTGTTGATTTCCCTCAACTCTCGTCTCTGCAATTTTCGGGTAATGCGCTCGAGTTTAAAGTTGGAATTTGAGATCAAAGAAACATAAATAAGGACGGTAGAAATTTGTTCGATACGGCAGGAATTTGTGGATGAGGTTTTCTTTTCATTTTAGTTATTGCTAACAAATACAACAATAAAGCCTTTTCTTACATCGAGTAGGTCGGCTAAGTTATTGCTAACAAATAAATAAAATTACAGTGCTAGAACATGAAATTATATCTAAAAGTTCTCCCTTCAAAGTCCCTAGTACAACCATCCATTATGCTTTTCTCATCGTTTTTTGCACCTTATAGTTATTGCAATCTTCATGATATAAGAGGTTTGGTTTTAATATCAAATGTTCCGAGTATTAAACAAAGTTGAAATGTTTAAAACTCATTGATACTCCGTAATTATTTGTCGTCATATATCTATATAAGAATCGTGAATATTCATTTTGCATCAATATCCGTATTTTAAGAATTCAAATTTTCAATCTGAATCCATATATGCATTTGAGTTAAAAATAGATAAGGATACGATAATATTTACATTCATATATGTATCCAACCAATTTCATCCCCAATGGTGACGCAAGTTGGCATGAGGATGGAGATTACTAGAGATGGAAAGAAAGCCAACACCACAGGAGGCAAAAATCCCGATGGTGAGTGTGGCACATAGATATATGTGAATGAGTGAGGAAATAAAAAAGGAAGAAGATGGATGTGATTAAGCCATTAAGATAGTTCATTAACCGTTCGATTGAATGCTTTACATGTAGGTGAAAGGCATATCTTATACGATATATTAAAACTGGGTTTTCACCATGGCTCTTGCCATGCAGATACACGATATGCCTCCCTTTTTTTAATGAAAAATCGGGTGAACCACCATACAGATACATGATATGCCTCCCTTAGTCCCGTATTAGGGTGTATATTTGCGCTTCGCTACAATTTGAATGGAGGCAAAGAATCCATTTAGCCAACCCTACTTAATGTGAGAAAAGGCTTTGTTGTTGTTGTACACACAATTTGATAACGATGATTAAAAGATTAATCTACATAAATTCAAAGTTACAACGTTTTATAATACTATGAGATATTCAAACAACTTTACTAGACGTATAGTACTTTCATACATTATGCATAAATATAAATGTTACATATATTTTTTTAGTCAAATAAATGTTATACATATATATTGTGCAGAAGTATTACACGTCTCTGAAATTTAGGATATTCATTCAAATTTAACATTCAAATTCGTCAAAAAGTAATATACGAAAGAAAACATTTAGAAACTTTGGATGAACATTTTGGATGGATCTTTAAAGGAGACCCATCCCATCCTTTCTTAAAAAATGCAGGACGAACATAGATTGTGTATTATCCTACAATAAATAATTTACAATAAATTCATATGGTTGAATTTTTTATATTTTACGCAAATAGTTTTCTACAATCCATATAATCCAACCTATTTTTTAAAACAATACTTGGATTAGTTTAATCTTTCGTCAACCTTAAAAACAGGTTACTCTTTCATCAACCTTAAATATGTGAACTATATATTCTCTAATCAGTTCTTTTATTTAAAATATGCATATCTACAAAATTAATGTTTTTTTTACAAAAATGCCTATCATTGTCAATATCTATTTTATAGAGGAAATGATGCGTGTGCAACTTAATCCAAATGCATCATTTTCTAGTAATTTTTTATTTTTTTGAAGAAAAAAGGGCATCCATCATATAGGTGTGTGCTCAAAACTTCGCCATTAATCACTGAACCAAAGTTACATGCATGTAGACATGTAGTACATCAAATAAAAAGACTATACAAACCATAATTCAGTTAAGGTCATGGCATGCGCCACTACATTTTCAGCATAAAACCTGTCAAAACGGAAGACCACGTCATTTCAAGCCAACCAAATGGCCGAAATCAGTAAGCAAATTTCTATTACGATATAATTGCAAAATTACCACAAGTTTACATGCAAAATTATCATTAAAATTGATATTTCTAAGTTGTTTGTTGTTTCAAAGATTATTAAATATTTAATTTACCATCTTTTCAAAGATATTTTCTTATAAATGATGCTAGCTAGTGATAAAAATGCAAGCACTATAATTTCTTAATCATGTTATAATAATTGATATTCTCTTCAAGTTTTTTTTGCATTTTCCCTTGATTAGTGGTGTATGATACTTATTCTTTATCTTTGTATTTTACAATCATTGCTGCATAGATATATAGTAATTTTTCTTCATAGATGATTTGAAATTAATTGCAAATTTCTTATTAACCAATATCTATCCTACCTCTCATAATACCGTGCAACACCAATATGATTAGTGTTGTATGATACTTATTCTTCATCTTTATATTTTACAATCATTGCTGCATAGATTGCTGCTTAGATATATTGTGTTTTTCTTCATATATGATTTTGAAATTAATTGTAAAATAGTTATTAACCAAGTATCTATCCTGCCTCTCATAATTCAGTGCAACACCATTATGATTACTAGACCGTGATAGTAGGTCTCCTTCATTAATTAGCTCTATAAGTTCAACTTGATTAATAGTTTCTCTAAATTTCTTGGAACAATTATTACGAAAAAAAGTCAAATTTTCCAATCTATTCAAAATGCTCCCACGAGCCAATCATTGCTTTCCATTCATATCCTCAGTCAAAAACTCGATATCAACGTATATTTTTATCCTCAACGTTGTCAACATAAGTATATAATATTCTCAAAAAAGAGAAAAGGAAGCCCACCTCATGAAGTAGGTAACCTTACCTACTTCATGTTCATTCTGGTAAATTTTTTATTTTTTGGAAAATACCACATGGGTTTGCATCGCTATAACCCCCCTAATATGTCATTCAAATTTCGTCGGAAACAAAGATTCATATGCCCTTCCTCTAGAACAGGAATTTTAACGGTCTTATAATTGTTGTAATCGGCCTATTCTGGATGAAGGGCATAGGAGTCTCTGTTTCTGACGAAATTCGAAGTGACATATTAGACGGATATAGTTATGAAAATCCATGGTGGTATTTTCCAAAAAATAAAAAAATACCAAAAATAAGCATTTAGTAGGTAAGGTTACCTAGTTCATGAAGTAGACCCCCTTTCCTCTTCAAAAAATAACATATTTATATAAACTTTGAGTTTTCAAATGTACATATGCACAAAGTCCACATACTAGTCAGCTCGATTAGTCAGGTTCACCAACTAACCCCCCCCCCCCCGACTCAACTAGTCCACCGACTTTTACAAGCTTAAAGACGTATTTGCCACAACTTCTATTTCCATTCCACAACTCGTGTTTTACCTTCAATCGTGATTATGTTTTGTGTCATCAGCCTCTCGCGTAGTTCATCGGCAACAAGATTTCTATTGTCTTCTAAGTTCTAACCCATCAAGCCTGCACACTGCTACTTCTGCCTCCGCTCAACATGCTCTTCAAGCCTCTCTAACCTTAATCTTGAACAAATAAAGTCTCGCGCACCAAAAGCCCACTTCCATGCCATCCGCACGGCAGTGCAACCCGGACACTCCGCAGATGTCTAATGAGTTGAGACGAGGTCTTTGAAGTTCTTCCCCTGGAGTCATGCACGCTTAAACCTGAAGAAACCCAGAGGCATCGAATCATCTCCAACATCCCATAGCAAATGAGTGTGGTTAGTCCAGGATCGTGGTCTAGAGAAGGCGGGCAGAGGAAATAAGTCTAGAAGCTCTGCCAAGACCATGAACCAATCAATGCGAGAGCGAAAACCATAGTTCCTCTAGGTAAATCTAGTATATGTTGCATCCACCACCTCAAGCTACAGGTCATATATCAGCTCAGCAAACTCGAAGGAACCCAGATCATGACCAACACGTAGACGATGGTCGTCTGATGAAAGTAGAGAAACAATAAAATCGTCCCTGATAAGCCAGGCCTTACTAAGATAAAGTCTTCGGACTTCATGGATATGTGTCTAGGGATCCAATCTTTGCACTGGTAAGCAACCACGTGCAAGTCAGATTTTAGATTTTCTAAAATAGCAGCCTCATCCTAAGGACTGGTCTTGAACTACAAGATAAAAGGAAAATGAAAGTTTTTCCATGCAATGGACATCCACCCCCCGCCAATAGCATCAGTTGTTCTGAAATTCGACAAAGATCTAGACACAAAGAGTTCCATAAAAATTTGGCAAATATACCGAGTTTTCTTTCTATAACATGATAATATCACAACCCCATCCCCTCAAAAGTGCATTGATCGATCTATATTTCTACGTGTAACCCAGACCTCTGACATTCCAAGTCCACACTTTCATTTAGGAACTCGATTGACCCCTGAGATTAACACCAAACCCGTTGCTTGTTCCACATAAAACTTATGTGCAGGAATTATCACGCTCTCTTTTCCAACTGCATTGGTTCATCTACTTTTTTCCGTATATCTTCACTTTTCCGCTAATACCCTCGCTAAAGTGCGAAGGAGGGAGTCATATTCAATATCGTCTGAAGGTAGAAGATGTTTCAAGGATGGGTCCTGACCAAAGACATGCTCCAGCACATCGAGCGCTTGGTCAAGGGTTTTTGCCCCAGAGGGGGGGGCATCAGGCTGCACAATGTCTTCTTGAGGGCGAGGATGAAGCAAACTCGAACTAGGACCACGATTTCATATTTCGCAAAACATCAACAAGATTTCGCCGATATTTGACATGGGACTGAAATATCGAGTGATACGACAGTATGGAAGTTTTTAATGTCATTCCCTCATTAATGAGGCTCGATATGGGTGAAATTTCAGCGAATTTCATATTGAATTGGTGTCAATATGGAAGCCGATATCGATAATTAAACCCTTGATTAGGACACAGTAACTGGAAAAGGCTGAGAAGAAGGTATAATCTGCAACAACTTGGGTCCTGGCACACCAATATAATCAGGTTGGGTACCATGGCGCTTACCGAATCTTGTGGCAATTGAATCATTGAGTCAGTCAACAGGTAGCTCTAATAAAATCAAAGGTAGGGCAAATCCACAGAGACCATATTATGATGCCACCCACTACTGAGTAATATCTTCAGCAAAACCCTAAAACCCACATGCATAACCGAGGGTAAAAAATTATCAATCTCCTGACGGAACAATGGTGCCCGACCTTGAACACCTTCCAGGTTTGATATATTTTTTAATTTGAAAACCGTCAAATCCAGGAATTTATTCTCCGATGATTTCACTTCTAGATTTTCTTTGGTAAATTCCTTTATCGGATTTGTCAAACCCTCCGTCGAGGCAAGCATCTACCACAAGACAACTGATTGTGAGCTTGCGACCATACCTCTCTCATCATGCATCAAAGGTGACAATGGTGGTGGGTGAACCACCTGGACTAGCAACTCGAACGAAGCCCGGCGCATCTCCATCGAGCAGAGCGATACCAAGGCTACAACATTTAAGCTTTCCATGACTATGATGGCGACCTATGGGTTGGAACCAAGGAGTCGACTGTCAGCAAGAATCTTTGAAACAACTCCTAGCTCCCGTAGGGCCGATCTCAACACCTCAACCGTGTGAGATAGGAAGGGGACACCGTAGATCCGAACAACTCTCAACGACAAGGATGTTTCTTCTCCATCAGTAAAGCGATGCAAACACCAGCCAATTCCCCCTTTCGAGCAAGAGGACAACAATTCGATTTCCAGGGAAGATAGAACCCTAACACAGCACGTCGTTGAACACAGCATTGCCCACATATCTAGAAAAAGAACTACCTAAGAGTCACGGAGGACAGCTAAAATCGAGTAGGCATCCCGATTTGATTCCCTGTGCACATCAATCAGCAAACCATCGTTCCCTGTGATGAGTCCAGAACTACTCCTACAAACAACCAAGGCATATGAGCACACAAACAAACGTATCCCCAACCCGAGCTTGGACATCGGTTTGACAAAGCTGATTGAAGGCGATTCTCGATGACGATTATATGACCAAACAACCAAACGAGGATCCTCCATGTCGCAGCCAAAACAACAGGGAGGCAATGAACACACAACAACCCAATGATTGTACTCAATGCATCTCTAATACTGCTGGTCACATTTGTGATGAGAGACAAGCGCCCATCACTCATCTTTCCTCTAAGCTTCATGTGTGGTGGCCCTCCTCACCTTCACACCCCCATGATTGGTAAACCTCACCCACACCTTCCGTCCCCGCACAACCCACCGTGATCATTCTCTCTTCTGACAAGAGATCTCCATCTCTTTTGGATTGCAACTTTGATAGTTTGATGTCGTGGTTGAACTACTTTTACATGATTATTTATTTCAACAATAAACTTTCTTTTCAAATAAAAACAAATTCACTTTATGGAGTTTAATCAATTCAAGACGTTCATAACATGTTGGATTTCTCAAAAAAAATCTCCGGTCAAAGTTCCTTATTGTCACAATTAATGATTATATGATTTTTTAAAGAGATTTTTTATGCACTCTTCATGGCTTAGATGTGTTTGCCTATATATTAACTTAGATATACATCAACTTATTTAGATAGATAGCATCCTTATGAACGGGTAAAAATCTCCCTCATTCACCAATGATTTTAATGCACCCTCATTTATTAGTTGCAGACTTAAAGTTGAAAGTCACACTTGAATTAAGCCATCTGAAAGAACATAAGATCTTGCTTTTTGTCATGAATTTCATATGCAATGGTAAGGAAATAGCCATAAAGTGGAAAAGAAATAAGGAAACAATAAATTGACAGGAAATTGTTATACTCGGAGAGGATTAAACGGAAGCAAGGTTCCCATATTTACAGACAGAAAATTTGTTGCAAAGTGGGATCATTTGAAAAGCTATTCTTTGTAGCATCTCTCTTTTGTCTTTTGCGTATTAAGCAAGCTATAAGGAGGTGGCAAATTGGGTTCTTTGTTTTTTCACGCTAAATTTGATCGCTTCTGTTAATTTTTCATTCCGAGATAGATTCAGATTAATGGTTTAGATATTTATCAACCAATCAACTATGCTTATATTGCAATGATTTATTTTGGATCGGTTTTAGAACAATTCTATTGAGTTGTTTGTTGCTGTAAAACTCGGCAAGAATAATGGGACATCTGAGTGACTTATTTGCTAAGCAACAGTGATGTTGAGGCCAATAAAGTATAGACATAGTTGTTCATCTTTGGTTGAAGGATTCTGGATCTCTGCTACCTTCGTCCACAGTTCTTCAAGCTCTTGGGAAGTTCGCAGGAGTCTTTTAGTATTTTGGATTGATTTTGTTCAATTGGGAGACCTTATATACCATAACAAAAACTGCCAAGTGGCAGTGATATTTTTCGGAGATTAATAAGGGACAGGTAGTACATAGCCTCAAAGTAACAAGCCTTTTGAATTTTGTTTAATTGGTAATTTTTTTAAAGAATAAACCAAAGCAAGTTTATTGCTGTTGAGATAAGAAACAAGACTTGCAATTTGGTACTACCGATCCCAGATGTTCTCATCAAAGTAGAATATTATAATGATTGTGTAGGAACATAGATATTGAAGTCTTGAAGAATTGAAGGTCATTTGATGATCTTGATGGTATGGCTCCCTTATCACTTCCAACGAAGTTCCTATTCCGGTGGGATTTCCAACTTCAAATCTACAACTAATAAATAAGGGAGCGTTAAAAGAATTGGTGAATTTGATAGGGAGATTTTAACCATTGCTAAGGATGTTATCAACCTAAATAAATAGAAATATATACAAGTTAATTTAGAGGTGGACCTATCTAATCTCTTAAGAGTGCATTAAAAATCTCTTTAAAAGATCATATAATATTTAGTTGTTTGTGAAAATAAGGAATTATGGCAGGAGAATTTTTTTAGAAAATTCCACCATATTATGAACATTGTGAACTGATTGAACTCTATAAAATGAATTGTTTTCATTTGAAAAAAAATGTTGTGGAACAACATAATCAGATAAAAGTAATTCAACTGTAACATCAAAGTTGCATCCCAAAAAAAGTTATGTAAATCAAATGATCGATAAAAAAGAGAGGTTAAAGTAATAAAACTAAAAATACTCTGAAGGGACATCAACAAAGGTGGATTATATAAAAGGAGATAATGATAATATAAATAAATAAATAAAGAGTGACAATTTTAAAATATATACAATGAGAAATCAAAAAGTTGTAAAAAACTAAGATGTCCGAAAAACGAGAATAAAAAATTGTTGATAAACAAAATCCCTCTGAAATGATTCAGCACTATAACTAGATTACTTTAGTAAATGATGAGGAAGAACCTTCCGCATCGAGTGTTCCATCAAAACATAATGTATACAGAAATAAAGAGATCAAGGGAGATAATAATGATGATGAGCAATAATATTATATCATGTGGTTGTTGCAGATCATTTGGTTAAAGAAATTCAGCATACTATACAATCAAATATTCGAGATAAATCATGAGATTGTAATGATGTAGAATCATGGAAGGCCGTATCCCGATATATCGGCGATATATCGGTATTGATAGGTCACCGATATATCGCCGATATGTCCGATATCGGGTATCGACACGCAAAAAAGGCATGATGAATCCCGATGTCGGCGATATGGCGTCGATATATCGCCGATATATCGGTATCGACATGGTACCGATATCGATACCAATATCGATATGTCCTTCTATGTGTAGAATATGGGTTTGAGTAATTTATAATGAATATATGAAAATTTCGAAACTTACTCTTAAACTAGTCAACCACAACATGGGGATCGGATACCCAAAAAATCCAGTCATAAAAAATAAACATCTGTGAAATTGATGTGGAATCCATAACCATTTGACATTCACCCACTTAAATAAGATTGGAAGCATAAGATGTTATTTTATTGAAAATCATTAAATTTATTGAGAATTACTTAAACAAATGATAGATCAAAGTAAAGGAATGTTGCCTTAATCCTAAATATGCAACAAGTTTTGTCAATCATTTGGATACTAAATTTTTTTGAATTTTATCTAAAGATCATATTACAATGTCTAAAATCAAAGAAATTATGCATATGTTCATTTTTAAAACTCAAAATTTATATAACTGTTTTTTAGAGTGGCGTATGCTTATGTTGACAATGTTGAGGAGACGAAATTATACTTTGATAGTGTATTTCTACTTGAAGATAAGAATGGAAAACAATGACTGTTATGTAGAGATCACTTTGGACAAATAAAAAAATTGAGGATTTTTTTGGCAATAATTGTTATACGAAATTTAAAAAAGCTACTGATTGTGATGGACTTATACAGCCAATTCACGAAGGAGGCCAGCTACCATAGTCTAATTATTATATTGGTGTTATCCAATATATGAAAGACTGCATAGATAGTTGGCTAAAGGCAATTTCACAATTGATTTCATAATCACATGTAAAGAAAAATATTATATAAATATGTATCAATGATTTTAGAATAAAAAATGAAATAATAAGTACCATGTAACATTAATTAATGGGGGAAATAAAAAAACTTGAAAATGTAAATCATTATAATGTGATAAACCATTTATAGTGCTTGCATTTTATCACTAGCCAACACCATTTATAAGAAAACGTCTTTAAAAAGATGGTAAATAAACTATTTAGTAATATTTGAACAACAAACGACTTGGCAACATCAATTTTATGATAATCTTAATGTAAATTTGTGAAAATTGTGCCATTATGTCTTAATAAAAATTACTACAAAATGGTGAATTAATATATTAAGTTGACCTCCTTTTTCTCTATAAAATAATATTGACAAATAATGAGCCTTTTTTCTAAAAAAACATCAACTTTGTCGATATGCCTATATTAAATAAAAAAGATAGTAGAAGCCAGTTCACTTATTTACTGGTTGATGAATGAGAAACCAAATTCACGTGTTTTAAACAAATAAGATGGATTTATAATAAACTATTTACGTAAAATATTTAAAAATTCAACCATACGAATTTATTGTAAATTATTTAACATATATAATTTTTTGAAACAATGATGTATACTAATATGAAAAACTATGTTCATCCAAAGTTTCTAAATGTAGTCTTTTGTGTACTATTTATCATTGATGCGTGTATTACTAGCAAAAATATTCAATATTTTTTGCTAAATATATTCAGTTGACCTACGTTTACATTTACCTATATACCTACTTGTAGAGAATTCGACAATTCCGCCCATCATTCCAATAATGCATGCATGTACAATTTTGACTACAACAATTGTACGCTCCTTTTAGCCTTTTGTGTTATGCAGTGTTATATGATGTGTGTTCTTGAGATAACAAGTTCACGATCGCAAAGGTGCAATTGTAAGACTATGGTTCAATTTCAAAGATTATTGCTACTCAACCTGTTCAAATGCACATTTTAAAAAGATATCTTCATCCGTATCCCTATTTTCAGACTGTTATCATCTTTGTTATCATCTTTTAGCGAATTTGAACCTAGATCATTGAAATATTTAGAACGATTATCACAGTGATTTAATGATAATTGCTTATGTCCACATGAAAGATATATAGATATATTCCAAAGTATTATAGACATTAACACATTATTTTTGTTTATATATATGCAATCTGAATGTTAAATTTGGGTGACCATCATATGTTTCCGAGACATGTAATACTTATGCATAATATATGTAACAAGTTATATTTATGCATAATTTAAAAGTACTACACTTTCTAATAAGGTTGTTTGAATATCTCATAGTACTGTAAAACGTTGCAATTTTGAAGTTATGTAGATTAATTTTTTAATCATTGTTATCAATTATATATAGAGAGATATTTTTCCTACAGTAAAGCACGAGTACGCATTCTAGTTTATAAAAAAAACCAAACTTATAGTATGGGGATGCTCAAGTAATTTTTGAGATTTGTATGGTGCGCAAACAATACTTAAAAAACATACATGTAACTGTTCATTTGTTATGTAAATATCCATTATTAACAAGTGTAGATTATTCAAGCTTGAAGTACACCACGAGCTTTCAAGTAGCACAGCAGTAAGTTGTAACATTACCACTACATGCCACAAATAATAAGATATTACCTCCAAGAAAGATTCATTAGCTGGGTCATCAAATTGTCGCAAGGGTCCATCATCTACTGAGAAGCCATTAGTCCAGAAAGTAATATCATGAGTAATGTTTTCTGGTTGCTGCGGTCGCGGAGCAACAGGAACAGTTTCACCCGAGAGCAACCTCCCAGTACCAGTAAAACTCCTTGAACCTGACGAATGAGCAGTTTCCAAAGGCCCTTGTTGAACTCCCATCTGTCGTGCTTGCTCAAATATCGCATCTACATCATTTTTCCTTTTAGATGGGTCTCTAACAAGCATCCCACTGCAAAAAATAAAATACAATAAAGTAAACAAATATTAACATAGCGGCGCGGATAAAATTATACTGGCATAACATGGACCGAGTTTTCTCAAACCAATTGTGAACAAATTACAGCATGGTAAAAAAGTCCCCCCCCCCATAATCCCGAGATAAACACTGAAATGAAAACTTTTAGGCAAAAGCTTAGATGCTCTCTAAGCCTGCATTTTCATTTTTTTTCGAATAAATAGATGCATAATCGTATAGCTTCCCAAATATTTATTTAAAAAACCACCCAAAATATTACCCTTTCTTTTAAACAAATATACTCCTGCAATTTCCTAATTTACTTTGATTTCTGCATTTACCAACAAGATACAAAACTCAAAATGCATCGAAACTTTGTAATCTTGATTTCCTAAATGATACTATTGATTTCATTTTATACAGCTAAAGTTTTTTCATCCTTTCAGAAAAATCTTTACCATTGCAAGATTTTATCAAAAAGCATACATTAAAATTATGGGAACAACAGATTCACACCTCTTAAAAATGTTAAAACGGCAAACAAGAAAAGGCCAATTGAGAGACAAAATAAAATCGCATTATCAAATGGAAAACAGGGGAAAGTAGCAGTTCTCTTCCCATTCAAACAAGATACCAGATCTCACAAGGGGGAAAGCCCAAAATGATGAAGACAGTATCATCCTAAATGTGAAGGAAACAATAAATAGAATTCTAACCTCAAAACCAAGGACAATTGATACTAACAGTCAGTAATCATACGTACTAGAACCGTTCAGACTGGAAAAAAATTATTGCGCCCATGACAGGAAAGAAAAATCACCTGTCTGTAACCACAAAGCATACCAGAACCCACATTATAAGCACCTAGAATCCAATTTCTTCCAATTGAACAACCAATTTCTAAGGAGACCCTAAACCCGCTCGATTTATTGCAACAATAGCACGTGAAATCACTTTCTTTATCAAATAATAAAGTACAATTACTCGAACTTCGGTCCTCGAAATCTATTAAATAAACCAAGCATCTCCTACCAACTATGCAAAATTAGCGAGAAAATCACTTCTTTTCCCAGAAAACAGAGTAGAATTACTCGAGCTAGTCATTCAAATCCATCGAATAGGATTGAAACATGATAATCATAACAAAAATCACATTTCCCCCCTTTTCAGAATTCCTTCTCAGACTCGAAAAAAACCCACCTTTTTTCACCACCGGTGTAGTACTCCATCCCCTCATCATCCTCGTCCTCGTCTGATCCACTCCCATCCGCCTCCTTGTTCAAATCCGCGAGCGTCCTTATCCCCCGTCCCCTGGTCGTGCCGCTCCCTTCCCCACTTCTCTTCTTCTTCTTTGCGTCCCTCCCTCTCACCACAGGCGGAGACGCCTCCCTCCTCACCAGTGCCGGCGGGACGTAGTCCTCGTCGTCGTCGTCGTCAATCCCCACTTCGTCGTCGTCGTCCGGTGCCTCGCGGCGTCGAGGCTGAGGCGGAGCGATGGAAGCAGCGGCGGGGTCGTCGTGGTCGGAGGAGGCGTCGTAGAAGGAATGGATGGCGGCATCGAGCTGCCAGTTGTGGCTCTCGAGGAAGAAGAGGGCCTCGTCCGGCGACGCTGAGGTGATGCCGCAGAAGGACTCCATGAGCTGCTGCTGCCGCGTGGCGTCGGCGGCGGACGCCGGAACCCTAGAGCCCTCGCTGAAACCGGTCTCCATGGATGATGGCTTTGGTACAACTCTCTCTGCTTCGGGTAATTAATATAAAGAAGAAAGGGCAAGGGGATATCCTCTGCGTGCCTTCTCCATCAATCAAGTACAAAAGTTTATGTAATTTTTACATTTGTGCCATTTGAGTTTTTTCATGAACACTTGTGCCCCTAACTTTTTGCCATTACACACGTGCATGTCATGTAAAATGTAAAACAACACAATATTGCGCTTAAGTTAGTGCAGTATAGCATTACAAGTATGGTAATGAAAGAACAAGATTGTGAAATTTGTAAGAATACAGGATAAATAAAAAAATATCAATTACGCATTAATTTTCAAGTAGAAACCTCATTTTTTAATGTACTAAAGAAGGACATGATGTTATCATTTTACCTTAAATACGGGTTTCGATAAGCTAATGCAAACCTTAAATATTGACATAAAACTTTGAAATTGAAAGTGCAAGCCTATCTTCATACATTTGAAAATGAGACTCATAATTGGGAAAAGACGTATAGTTGAGGTTATTTTTGTAACTATCCAACAATATGGGGGCACAAGTGTAAAGAAAAAAATCTAGAAGCATGATATTATTTGAAAAACTCAAAAAAACACGTGTGTAAAAATCCCTTTTTAGATGGGTAAAATGAGAATGCCAAAGCTAACTTTATTTCCGCTGAGTCATTTACCCCATTTTTTATTTCTTTTGAAAAATGAATCCATGAAAACTCATCACTATATACATATATTATGTCATTCAAAATTCGTGTGAAACAAAGGCTCATACATCTTTCATACAGATAGTCATCTTTTTAACAGTCGTAGAATTGTTGAAATCGACCATGTCTGGATGGAACCTGTAAGAGTCTCTGTTTTGTACAAAACTTGAATAACATAATATAGTGATATAGTTTTGAAAATTCACGAAAGTATTTTTCAAAAAAAGAAAAAAAGGGAAAATAGGACAAGGGAGTCAAGTAAGCCTCACAGAGGACTGCATCATTTTTCCCTTTTCGATATCTCAGTTTAAATTTTATGAGTTGTCCATTTTGCAAAGAGCTTTGTCCCTAGATAAAGGTACCTCCTATGGGATATTGGCATTTGTCCGAGAATTCTTATCTATATTATCCCACTCTAATTCATTATATCCTTAAGCCCCTCTAAGCACTACCTCCCACTAAGACTATATTTTGTACTATAATTATTACTTAGTTGTACAAAAACTACCACTTTTCGCATATTCCAAAGATAAGAATAACTTTTCTTTATCTCACTACACCCCTGTCAAAACAAAATCTACCAAAAAAAAATAAGAATCGTGAATAAACCTTCTTTTTTATTACCCCCATCTCCATATCCCACTTTTATTCTCTCTCTCTAGATAATTGATCATCCTATGTATTTGGATGCATACATCATCCATTTATCTCGAGATAAGGTATTTAGGATAATGGTATATTATGATTACATCATATGTTTTATCTCTATCTATAATACTTATATGTTTCTTAACCATCAAAGCAATCGAATAAGATCGAGAAATAAACATCACTTATCCTCTATGCCCCCTTGTTTTTTATCCTTTAAGTGACATTGGTACGATGCATAATGGATAAAGAATATGTATTTCTCATTCATATTCAGTTCTCAATTAAATATATAAAAATCATGAGTTTAAATAGTATATCAATATGCTACCCGAACTTTCAAAAGTAACAATGAAGTACATCATCGCTCGTATTTATTTCAGTTGGACTCATGCTTATATAAGGAGGTTTTGTTGTAGTACATACTAGCATGTACAAGATTTTCATTTCACTTTGTATATTATTCAGTTCTATATGCACGTATTTCAATGAAAATTGTTAAGATGGGACTAATTGATCTCAGGAGTTAGTCATATTTCAAGTTCAAATATTTATGAATCTTATGACTGAAGGGATAGGAAATTAGTGCGTGATTGACTTTGTAATTGGAAAGGAGGAAAATATCTTAAATCGAGTCTTATATTAAAAAATCTTGGGTGGATCACCAACTATATACTTGTTAAGAGATTTCACAGTCCCTTAACAATATCTAATTTTGACTTCTCGGGTATCTTTTTAGACGTATGCTAGTAAAAATCGAGAACGGAAGTGTGTTGAATGTTGTCATCATATTTTATTTTAATTAGAGATAAGACCTATGCAAACAAATGTATAAACAACAAAATAAGCTATTTTTAGAAAAAGGCCTAAAAATGAGAAATCTTAATTAACACAAAATATTTCAAAAAGGATTAAAGAGAAACTCAAAACAAAAGACATGATAAATACATGTATATTGTATACTACATACTATTAATAACTAAAAATAAAATAGAATTATTCTCAATTATCTTTTATGGTAAAATTTATCCAAATACTTTAATATATTTGCAAATACTTATATATATACAGGGCTGATCATGTAAGAGAAAAATGTTGGGAGAGCATGAGAGGAGTGATTTTGGACCACTATATTCTAGTAATCCAGAATCACTCCTTTCATGCTCTCACAACTTTTTACTCTTACAAGATCTCTCTCTCTCTCTCTCTCTCTCTCTCTATATATATATATATATATATGTATATATATATATATATATATGATTTTGACTAAATCCATGCTTAACATGTAAGCCACATATACAGTGGCAAATTCGCAAAGAAACCTTCACCAGACTTTGAATAAACATTTTTCCATGTGCTACAAATTGGTGTATCAACATCAAGCAATTAGGCTAACCAATAGGAACGTGATTAATAAGTTTTTAAAGATGTAGAGAACCTTCATTGGAATAATGATAGTAGTAAATTTCTAGATAATAATTGATACGCCCTTAAAAAGAAGCAACTCAAGTTATGATATTCACCATTATATTGCTTATGTGAAGCAATGATATTCACCCTTCTATTGTTTGTATATGTGGAGCAACTCAAGTTATAACTCCCTTGCTTACATATACCCTAGGAACGCACATCAAAGAATAAGAAACTATACAAAAAGCAACTTATTTCTCAAATATTCTCTTTAACAAGGTCTCTTCAATCGGGCTCCTCACCGTATAATCTTTACCTGAAAAACTGGAGCACATCTAAACTTTTATCACTTTAACTAGAACCAAAATTATAGGGGCACCTTTCTTATCTTCCCAAGTCCAAGGATGAAGTAGCTCAATGAACAAGACCAGGGACGACCCTATGTTTTTCGTGGAGTGCCGAATTTGCCTTAGTCGGTGGTTATCGCACATACGATAATGCAATTGGCAAGATTTCTTTTAAACAAGAGGGAGAAACACACATAGGAGCCCGCCTCAAGATTTGAACCGTCGTTCTTTTAGGTGGTAGGCACATTGCACTACCATCAGACCATTACTATATGTTCTTCTAGCTTCCTTGCTCCTAAAATGTTTCTTAACCATTATAACTATCAAATGCAAATAATGCAGAAGGATTCTAAACCATGGTCTCCATCAAATACAAGTAATGCAGCTAAGTTGAGGATGATTCAATCTAAAGCAGTCAACCAGAATCGCATTTGTTCCAACTTAATCCCACCTAAGCACCATACACAACATGCTGAAAAAATGGTGCCTTGTGAAATGGAAGTATCATTAACAAGTTCGCACTTTCCTACATAATTATGTTGAAGAAAATGAAAGAATGCTTTCACGAAAGCATCTGAAGAAGCATAGTTTGGAATCCTCAATAGCATTCGTTTAGAGTCTATTAGCAAAAGATTGAAATACAACTCAAAATCCATGCTGTTTGAGTCTGGAGGCTCAGGTATCATCTTTCATCATATTCACCAGATAATAACTAGAGGCCAGCAAGGGTTCTGCCACCAGCAGCAGATCAATGGCTGATATCTTTCCTACGTGACTCTACGAGAACGAGGCTGGCCGTTGATATCATGACCCTTGTTCTCTAGGAAAGAGCCTTGGAACGGTCACCGGTGTACCTCGAACTTTCTCAAGCGCAAAATCTATTCGTAAAGGCCGGCCCAACAAAGCCTGGATATATTTGGATATAAATTATAAATAAACAAGTTCCAAGTTTCTTGTTTAAGAGAAGAGGAAAACCATATGAGTGAGATCTTACCTTCCCGTCCATAGCCTCTTTCGCAATCCTGGCCTCATCTTCTGATTTGAATTGCACAAATCCAAATCCTCTCGATCTCCCAGAATTCCGGTCATATAATATTCTCACTGAAAGAGATGAAACTGAGACTCCCTCAAGACATCAAAGACATGGAGAAATAAAATTGAAATCGAGGTTAAATTTTGGAGAAATTGTTATGTGATTATTCAAAATTTAAAAGGTCTTTTTAAGATATCACCTTACCAATTGCTAGATGATGCCTGGAAAAACGTTCTCACCAATAGACTACAGCATCAGGCCACAGATCCGAACGTCTAGTGACTAGAATAAATATACTTCTACTCTAGTTAAGTGTTATGGATAGATTGCTCTTGCTCCCATAATTCTACATGATTTTTCGGTTTGAAGTATTTTTGCATTCAAAAGAGGAATTTACAAGTTACACTCCCCCGCCAGGTTTAATAAAGTAAGCAAAACAAAACTCCATCAAAGATTAAGCTCATAGATCATCCATGCACCGAGGATCTTCATCAGCTCGTCCGTACAGCCAATAGTTACAATTTTCGAGGCAGTCCATGGAATGGTGACATTTATTGTCGTTTTGATATGACCCTGATCTCAAAGACATAAAATGCCAGTTTTCCACAACTTCAACGCAGGACGGTACACCAATAGAAGTTCAATCAGGGTTAGAGTATTAACTTTGCAAAATATTCCTCAAAATGGGGACTGCTTCAAAATAATTCCTATAATAGGCATATACCAGCATTGCTGCTTGGTATCTCTTATGCCGCAAACGATTTGTCGTGCCATAGGTACAATGAAAACTTGCACCCGAAAACTTGCACCAACGTTGAAAATCTGGATTCTCGGCCCCCTCCCGTCCATCCATGTGGCACGGCAAACCGTTTACCGCACCACGGCAAATTATTTGCCGATATATGCCTATTCCGGGAAATAGTTTCGTTCCGTCTCCATTTTGGGTAATTTTTCCCCCTCCCCCTTCTGGTAAACTCCCCGTTCAATCATGCCAGAGACACTGATCGGTTTCAATGACTTCCTTTGTATTCTTCTCAAATTGTGTCAACACACCAATCAATATCATTATTGCCAATCAATTTCGAATATGTTTTTGACTATTGTTTTTATTTTATTGATCCACAAATTTAACTATCTGCGATATTTTTAAAAAAAATATCTACAAGAAATTAATCAAAGCTTTATACAAAATTTGCGTTTTCTCAAAAAAAATATCAGCATACAAGTTTGGATGAGTGCATGGTTTTCTTAATTCTTTCTAGGCATAAAACCATAAAATCAGTATCGAACATTTAATACATGGTCCAAGCGCTCGTGTAATTTTGTCTTTTCAATCACTCCATATGGTTCACCGCTTCCACCTAATGCTCTGGTTTCTCGGCAAAGATAGTTTGAGTGTGCCTTCTTGCCTCGGATGCTTCGTCATAGTCGCACAAGTTCTCGTTCTTTTCAGGTGCACTCGCTTTGTATCTCCGACACAAGTTTTAACGCGGTGGAAAAGAAGCAACCCCGGCCTCCATCCGGTTAAAGATCACTGGGAGTTGCGCTATTCCCTGAACTATTCCAAGACGTTTATCATTCCTGTTTAATTATATTCCAAGGTTGTATGTTCCTGCTTTGTCATCTCTAATACTTACATATCAAGAGAGGTCGATTATCTATGCGAATAACCTCCTTTCACTTCTCTCTACAAGGTATCAGCCCCTGGACAAATGTCCCATGCCTTCTCGATCTAACTTGTTCTCTCCCCCACCAAAACCCTAACACTGCCTCACCTTGAAGCCTTCATCGCACCATCTGAAACACCCACATTGGCAACCTATCACCGTCACAACCCCACAGCGACCACCAACTACTGCATGCTGCAACAACAACCATCCAAGGCGACCAGTCAACGTAGTGGCAACCCAGGCCCCCATGTCAGTTTCCTGGCGTCACGACGAATGTACTTTTTTGTATGTTGCAGACTTGCGCATGCATCTCGCGTTGTTGTAGGTGGTTGCTCCCCTCTGTTTCCCTCGACACTCTTGTCACCAATTCCAATGATTACGGGCATGCATTAGTCTATTTCAGATATGTGTTTGCTTGTGTTTGTAGCTTCACAATCCTCACCAGGATGATATAGTCTCTCGTATTTGAGAGATGATGACTCATGTTGCAGGATCCCCCACTACAAATACAACAGCTGCATCCAGAGCCTCTTCGAACTCCTCAAGTATCGCTTATGCTTTCATTGGTAGTACTACTGCAGATGAGACAGAGTAGATTATGAACTATGGTGCTTCCCATCATCTTTGTGGAGATAGAACACAACCGAGGTCCTACAGGACCATACCACCTGGTAAATGGATTGCCAATGCAAACGGCAACCACTTACCTATTACAGGAAGTTCAATTGACGCCACCCTTTACATCTTTCAGAAAAACGTAAGCATGCATGTCATACATGACACGGCTTGAGGGGAGGAATCAAGTAAATTGTGTTTTATAATATTTGTATAATTTCTGAGCACACACCTATACAATGGAGGCCATTTTTCTTTCAAAAATATATTAATATATTTTTGTACCCCATATTAGAAACTATTTCTTGTTGAATTCTTGCACTATTTTTACATCCCTCTATATAAAGAAGGGCAGAAGTTTCGTAATAAATTATCGACGTTCCTCTTAACGGGATGAGTACTAATTTCTAGAAAATAAGTCATAAACCATTAGCCTTTCAAAATAAACAAAAATCACGATAATAACCAAATCACGATAATGCTGACAAGATAGTTTTACTGGAGATGAGGGAGCAGCGAGATGCGATGAGGGTGGAGGGGGAGTGAGGAGGAAGCGAGTTGGGAGCAAGAGAGGAGGAGAGAGAGAGAGCTAGGTTCTTCAGGAGGCATTGGGGTGCACCTGCTAGGGAGAAGGCCTAGAAAGAAAAGGATATTTTAGGGGCCGAGGTTCGACGGTCCAAGGAGGAGGAGAGGGGTTGGAAGATGGTATCTCATTAAAAGTCCGGGTCACGGTACTTTCGATGCAACAAGGCTGGCCATCGTGCGTCGTTTTGCTCCCAGGCACTGCGCTGCTTCGAGTGTGGAAGGGAAGGTCGCATGGCTGGTGTCATGTTCTGTCACGCCTGGGTTTCAATGCTCGGCACCATCAAGGAAGGCCGGCCGGATTGTAGAGGCTACCAGAGGTATCTTCAAAGGGGAAGACAGGAATTCCATCATCTCATGTCCAGAAGGGTGCAACCTTCGCTGAAGTCCTGACGAGGAGCACTTATTGTGCGCCAGCATCAAAACTGCTAATAGGTGTTATCCAAGGAACTGGAAGAGTTATGCCCTCGATGGTGATTGCAAGCTTGGGTTCATCATTCTAGGGAGATGTTGTTCGGCTAGGGGAGGGTCTCCTGTGCACGAGAGATCTTACATTGTTAGAGTTGAAAGCCATCCTTTCTCTTAGAGGCCCAAGGGAGAAGGTGCTTTGGAGGCGACCAAGATTCACAAATGGTGAGCAAAGATTGCCTATGAACCTTGTTATCAGAGTTATCAAAGTCCTATTTCTTTCCAGATAGGTAAAGGTCCTGCAGATGATGCTTCGAGAGTGGGGACAAGTGGTAGAGGTCCTTTTGGACGGCCGTTGACTGGGAACATATCCCGACGCATCTCTGCTTTCTTTCATTGGGACAAGAATGATGCCATCAGATTGGAAGGGCAATTTTTTCGATGCCATGCGGTGGTCGTCCATCCTCCCCCGCCTCCGCTTCTTATTGATGACATGGAAGAGCTTCGACCAAAGCCTGGGGTGGTGGAGCAACTAGTATGATGAAGAGTTCGCCAACGATTGAGGATTAATCTTCAGCTTCTTTGGAATCGAAGGTGAAAATTTCGGAGTTTGAAATTCAAACTCGCTCGGCTTCATTTTTTGACGAAGGACGATCGTTTTTCAGGAGGCGGTAGCGAAGCTTCTGAAGTTTGAGATTTGGAGTTGTAGGGATTTGGTTATTCTCATTTTGAGTCTCTTGTATAGCTCTTAGATATTGGTGGCTCCGATCCGATTATCTGCACTCAGGGCTCCTGCTACTAGCGACGATGAGGAGCATGTTTTGAATCTAAACTTGAGCCGACATGGAGAGCTATTTCACCGAACTGTCCTTTTGAGTCTGGATCTTGACATTGGGGATCCGAAAGGAGATTACCTTGGGGGCAAGGCCCTTGATTCCAGTGACGGTCTGCCTCAAGTATTGTTGCAGGATGGGCTTCGTGTTGCAGCACCATTAGCGGGGATGGAAGAATGCAGGGAAGTTTCGCCTGAAGCTCAAGAAGCATGCGATCTCTCCATGCCCACGATCTTGCCTTCTATAGTGTCGTTCCTCTAGTCTTCTTCGATGGGATCTAACCTGGGGGAGAATCCTCGTTAGAAGAAGGGAAAGCAGTACATGATGAGAAAGAAGTTAAGAAGTGTGAGATTTGGCCTTGGGGACCTTTGTAGGATTCAGGTTGGTGCCATGAATAAAGAGATGGAGACTCTTATTTCCAGAGGAACATGGGATATAATGCAATGCCCTAAAGGGACTAGACTTGTGGCGTGCAGATGGGTCTTCACGACCAAACAATCACCAGGCAGGTCAATTGACAGATTGAAAGCTCTCTTCGTGGCTAAAGGCTTTACGTAGACATATGGCGTAGATTACTTTGAAACATTCTCATCGGTTGCACGAATGGGCTCTATCAGAACTATCCTTTCAATGGCCACTAATAAAGCATGGCCTCTCTTTCAACTAGATGTAAAAAATGCATTTCTACATGAAGATCTTGATGAAGAGGTTTACATGATGCAGCCTCCGAGGTATGAAGTCGAGGGGGGAGTGTGTATGTCAACTTCACAAGGTAATATATGGCCTGAAACAAAGACCAAGGGCATGTTTTGACAGAGTTATTGCAGAAATCAGCACTCTTAGCATTCAGAGAACAACCTCTGATTATTCTGTGTTTGTCAGGAGATGAATAAGCAGTACCGTTATATTTAATGTCTATGTGGATGATATGGTTGTCACAGGTGATGATGATAAAGGGGTTCTAGAAACCAAGATCTTTCTCCAAAAAGTGTTTGTTACTAAGAACCTTGGTCCATTACGCTATTTCTTGGGCATAGAAGTGATATGCATTATAGAAGGCCTTCATCTCTCTCAGAGAAAATATTTCCTAGACATCCTTGTTGAAGCCAGATTACTTGGATGCAGGCCTTCGAGTATTTCGGCAGACCCAAAGAAATACTCCACGTCCTCCGATCCCATCTTCGAAGATGTTACTCGATATAGAATCCCGGTTGGCAAACTTCTTTACCTCACTATTACCAGACTAGATATTTCTTATGCAGTAAGCAGAGCTAGCCAATACATGGAGCAACCTTGTTACAGTCGCTGGCAGGACATTATCCAGATACTACGATACTTGAAGGAATCTCCAGGGTCTGGCCTATGGGGCAAATGGGTACATTGACGTTATCGCATATGCTCATGCTGATTATGCAAGTTCACCAAAGGATCGACGCTCCACCACAGGATATGCTATGATGGTAGGAGCAAACTTTGTTACTTGGAGAAGCAAGAAATAGAATGTTGTATCAAGATCTGGTGTAGAAGCATAATATAGGGCAATGGCTCAAGCGACTTGTGAGATCGCATGGCTATTAACTTTTCTACAAGAACTTAGCATTGCAGTCACTACTCCTATTCCACTATATTGTGACAACAAATCTGCTACTTACATTACCATGAATCATATGTTCCATGAGCGAACCAAGCATATAGAAATTGACTACCATTTTGTTCGGGATGCTGTCAGAACTGGGAAGATTACTCCTCCTCACATTACCACCGATCTTCAGCTCGCCTCCTGTGGATAGTTTTCAAGTTGGGCATAATTGATAAATATGCTCCAACTTGACGGGGAGTGTTAGTAATATAAACTTACAGTTTTTATTTTATCATTGTAACCCCATTACAGGCACTTATGTATTTCTCTTTTTGAGCTCTCTAGGGTTTTGTCCTACATAGGGATCCCTAGACCTCTAAAATAAAGCACACTCTTTTATTTTTTTAGCATTCTCCACAATATGGTCTTGTAAACTTGTATTATGACATTTACTATTTCAATTTTAAAATTATCTACGTGTTCTCTATAATAAAAGTATTATTCTTTTTTTGAGAATTAACAGAAAAATTGAATGCCAAAATTTAAGTTTGTCTACTGAAATTTTACTCTGGACGGTTATCGATATGGTCACCGAAACCGTTGTTTAAGGCATTGATCATTATAACATCTTATTATAAGTAAAAACTTGTATTTCTCTCTCTTTTATTGATTAAACAACATTTTAAATTCAAAAAAATGAGTTCTCAAGTCATTTCCCTAATTTCTGGCCATTTCATCGAAATTCCACCGAAATTCCATCGAAATTCTTTTCTCGGGCTCACCGAAACGAAAACAAATCCTTGAGTCCTTGGGATTTCCTACCTTTTGGCAAATCACATAACTCCCATACATTGTTTCGTTCAATTGAATCTAGCTCATCCCTCATGACGGCCGTCCATGATTCCGACTCATTAGAGGCTATTGCTTCGTTAAAGGATATGAGATCTGTACAATCCGCTACATACTTGTCTACGGTGTATCACGATACCTTGCATCCACAGAAATGATAATCTTTCATCCATGTGGAATGTGTTCTGGATCTCTTGTTGCCGATTATACTAGTAAAATATGTGGGTACACCCACTTCTTCTAAAGGATCATCACTAACCAGAGGTTCATTCTCTATATATAGATGATTAGTATCATCTATCAATTCTTGTCTTATCTTCAAGTCATCTTCATTGTCTTGTAGGATAATCAGAGGATCTGATTCCTCTACTTCATGGTCCTTCTCTTGATGAATTTAAAGGAAAGTTGCATCACGACTTTCGATCAGAACTTTAGATTCATAAAGAAACCTATATCCTTTAGAATCTTTGATGCAAATCGGCTTTCGCGGCGTCGATAAATGATAAATTTTTATGGTGGATTTTTGGTAGAAGAACGAGAGGGGTTGAGATGAGAAATTGGAAGGGTTGAGAAGAGAACTCGCCGGGAATACGAGAGGTTGTAGGAGGAGAACCGCGGAGATTGCGTGGGGGAAGAAGAGAAAATAGAGAGGAGAGAGATAAAAATCTCAACTTTAATTCATACTTCACTGCTTAAAAACAATGGGCTACCCTCTCTTTATATAGGAGAGAGGGGTTTACAAAAATAGTAAATTAACTTAATTTGACCACTAATTATCCTAATAGGACTCTAATTAATTAATTGACCCAATTAACTCTACGAAATAAACGTTGAGATCAAATGCGATCTCAATTATTTAATTAAACAATTATGATAACCTAAAAACGTAAATAAAATTGACTACTATTTAATTAAATAAATGTGGCCTTATAATTTGGGATCACGCTGCATCAACTCTCCACCGCTTTAAAAATTCGGCTCCTGACGAATTGCATGAACTGCTGGCTTGGGGGATGATTCGGTGCATTCCGTCGTCTTCTGGAAGAATTGGTGTGGAGCGAACGGCGAAATCCATGTGCGGGCGGGAAAGGCGCGGCCGTCGTGGTTGAAGAACATGTGCGGTGCGTACGGCGGCGGCGTCTCGATTGTTGACTCCTTCCCACGATGCTCAAAAAATTGGTGTGGCATGGAGAATATGGTCCTTGGAGAAGCCATAATAAAGCAATGGCACAAGGAGAGGAGAAGAGGTGATGTGGCTAAGGAATGAAGCCATGGGGTCCTTATATAGGGAAAACCCAAGGCTCTAGTCCTATTTGGATAAGGAGGAACCCTTGATTTCCCTTTTACAGCCCTTTTCTTTAAATATTCCCGTTGCCAGGGGTGTGGGCGTAATTTTCGCATCCTTTCATTGTTCCTTACTCTCTCATCACTTTGGACCTTTCCGCAAATAAATATTTTGGGAATTTTTATTTTGCAATTTTCCCAAATGAGTGTCCAATCCCATAAATCGTGGATTGCATATCCCGTGAGCTTCGGGATTCTTGTTAGGGCTTCTGCGCTATGCGCGGGGGCATCGACGGCATAAGGGCGGCGCGGTGGTGGACGCTCGAGCAGGGCGGTGGCTCGCGGGCTCGCGCGAGGGAGGGTGAGAGCCTGAGGCGGCGGCGTGACGAAGGGGGGGCGAGCGGGCGTTGGGGTGAGATGGCGGCGCCGCGGTTGTCGGGGTGCTGGAGGGTGTGCGGCGGGGAGGGGGACGAGGGCAGGATGCAAGAGGAGGGGAGGAGAGGGAGGGGGAGGGGGAAGCGAGATGGAGCGAGATGGCGGCGGGTTCTGCGATGGGGAGAAGGGAAACAGGAGGCGGTTGCGGGGGTTAGGTTACGGGGAAGAAAGGGTCGGGGAGAGAGAGAGAGATTTCGAGAGGGAGAGGGAGGCGGAGATTGGTGGGGTCGCAGGCGATCTGGCAACCCAGGGAGGGTGGCGTCGGGTTGATGCGCAGGTGGAGGGATGGCGGAAGTGGCCTGGGCACAGGGCGCGGTTTGGCAAGGGGGAGCAGTAGCGCGGCAGAGATGGACAGGGAGGCGTGGGTAGGCTGCGAGGCTGTGGAGGCCGTGGGGTTGATGGCCGCGCGGGTCGGGGAGGGCAGGAGAGGTACCTGGGAAGGTTGGGGTGGCGCCGGGATGGTCGGCGGGGGCAGCGGGGTCGATTCCGGCGACAGATTTGGTTCTGGAAAGTGCTGGACAGCGGCCGATTCATTGATTTTTTCTTCTAAAATGATCTGGACAGCAACCGTTTGGTCTTCTTTCGCGATGTTTTCTTCGTCAAAACTCGCGGTAGCGGCTTCGGTGGTTGACGGTTTCGATTGGGCGTCGCGGTAGGCCTCAAGGTTGGCCATGAAGTCTCGAAACATTGATGACATGGATCGGAAGTTGTTCTGCAAATCACGTACCATGCGCTCCGTCTCCTTGTCGTAGGCGTCATTGGCTCCCGACTTTCGTTCGGATGAACGATGGTGTCGGTGCAGACGCCGGGGCGGATCGTTAGATCGTGAGGACGATCTAAATGCCATGCTCTGATACCAATTGATGCAAATCGGCTTTCGCGGCGTCGATAAATGATAAATTTTTATGGTGGATTTTTGGTAGAAGAACGAGAGGGGTTGAGATGAGAAATTGGAAGGGTTGAGAAGAGAACTCGCCGGGAATACGAGAGGTTGTAGGAGGAGAACCGCGGAGATCGCGTGGGGGAAGAAGAGAAAATAGAGAGGAGAGAGATAAAAATCTCAACTTTAATTCATACTTCACTCCTTAAAAACAATGGACTACCCTCTCTTTATATAGGAGAGAGGGGTTTACAAAAATAGTAAATTAACTTAATTTGACCACTAATTATCCTAATAGGACTCTAATTAATTAATTGACCGAATTAACTCTACGAAATAAACGTTGAGATCACATGCGATCTCAATTATTTAATTAAACAATTATGATAACCTAAAAACGTAAATAAAATTGACTACTATTTAATTAAATAAATGTGACCCTATAATTTGGGGTCACGCTGCATCAATCTTCATTGTATCAACAAATTCACACTTTAATGTCTTGAAGTCTAGCATGTCTCTAAGCTGACTCTCTACCAAGACATGTGCAGCACATCCCCATTTTCGAAGATGATCCAACTTGAGTTTCTTGCATTCCAAATTTCGTATGGTGTTGATTCTACGGACTTTATGTATGCAGTTAGTAGTCAATATTGCTTCTCCTCAAAAAAATTTGAGAGACATGAGAGTGACAACATACACTTAACTGTATTCGTCGGTGTTCTATTCTTTGTTTCAGATACACTATTTTATTGTAGTCTATATGGCATCGTAGCCTGCCTATAAATGCATGCTTGAATGCAGTATTCATCAAACTCCATTGAGGTATATTCTCCACCTCTATCAATCATAAGAGTCTTAATTGATTTTCCCAATTTTGTCTCTACTTCTGTCTTGTATCTCTTAAATATTTCAAAGACTTCTATTATTCTTCCTACGAGATAGACATGAGAGAACTTAAAGTAGTCATCAATGAATGCTATGAAGTATTCCTTGTTTTTATGTGCGTTGACACTCAACGGTCTACATATATATGAATGGATCAAGTATAATAACTCCTTTGACCAACTTCCCGTCGAAAAGGATTTTCTCATCATCTTACTAGTCAGACGATGTTCACATGGCATGTCCTTGCATCCATAATCTTAGATAGAAGATCAAATTCAATCATTTGCTCCATTTTTGAATTTCTTGAATGACCCCGTCTCATGTGCCAAAAATCATAATCCCATAAATAACATAGAGAGTACTCAGAAGCTGCATTCATTAATTCACTAGAACTTATTACAGGAAGACAAAGCAGATCATGTTCGAGTACAAACTTTCTCGTGGTATAGACCTTCTTATTC
Source organism: Ottelia alismoides (assembly GCA_037367405.1). Lineage (NCBI taxonomy): Eukaryota > Viridiplantae > Streptophyta > Magnoliopsida > Alismatales > Hydrocharitaceae > Ottelia > Ottelia alismoides. The sequence goes on along the minus strand of JAZKJV010006631.1, from coordinate 36,406 downwards.
TTTCCTACGGATACGTGTTTATTATATAATTGTTAGAAAATAGAATGCATAAGCGTATCAGAGAAAAAGATAGATAAAACATTTGAGGAACACATGATTTTAACGTGAAACCGTACTCTCTAAGAAAAGGGATGAAACCACGGGAGAACGCCTCAAAAGGCTGATGTATGCATTGCACCTTTTCACTGAATATATGAGGCATGGGGCTTCATATTAGCCTCTACAGACCCTCCAAGTCCCGCTACTGGAAGATGTGAAACTAAACACTGGGATGTGGTAAATGGATCTTGGAAGGATCCATTTACCCATCTTACATACGATGCATATACTCAACACCCCCTTCAAGCTGGAGCATGCAATGCTCAGCTTGGACAAACAAAAAGAAATCTCAACTCACAATACATGACACTACAGACAATATCAATTCAAAGCGCACAATTATCGATTTCTATCGAGGATGTTGCTTCTCATGACGTGCAGGTGAGGAGGATGAATGGGATGGAGTGTGAGTCAAACTAAATATCCTCGTCGAAGAGCATGTTCTCTATACTGCGTCTGTCAGAGTCACTACAATTGGAAATGAGTCTCCTCGTCAGAGTACTCTGTCTCGTCACAACATGTGGACAACTGCTCCATCTCTGAAAGGGTCGAACTGAAAAGCCATGGAGACATCCTCGTCGGAGTCCACAGTCGCTGCAGAATGGAGTCTAAAGAAGTCTCCTCGTCGAAGAGAAAGATCTCTCCCATACTGGCTCAGAGAATGAGTTTCTGCTCTGAAGTCCCAATGAAACCACATGAAAACCCTATCCCACATGACATAGGGAATGGAATCTCTACTCTAAAGTCCCTATGGAACACATGAAAACTCTGATCAAAATAAAAGACGGGGACCACAGACAAATGGTGGCAAACATCTGCACATCTGAATAGGACTCAAAATCTGATCGTCGAGTCTGGAAAACTGAACTGGCCTGGAGTCTGGAGAATCTAAAAAAAGTGACCTGTAACTCTACACAGTACTCCTCCTTTCTCCAATACTTGCCGCGATATAATGACATCGACAAAGTTGGGAGAAGAGAATAAAATGGAGAAAACATGAATCACATAATCCGATAATCATTCTTTTTTCGGATCATTTTTTATTGCGTATGGTTTTTTTGTACACATCTCTTTTTTTTACTATTTCCTCTCTCTCTCTCTATCTTTAAGTCGCCTCATTCATTTTCATTTTTTCGTGGCGTATGGATTTTTTTGTACATACCTTTTCAAAAGAAATTCTCATTTTTTCCACTTGGGACGACTGCATCAGGATCCCCTTCCTATTTTTTAATACAGTGGTAGCCTACTTGGGCTCTCTCTCATGTCCTCTCCTATTTTTTTAATAACATGCAGGTCAGTCCACTTGGGGTCTCCTACTATTCTTGCGTCCTTTTATAGGGTTCCCGATGGAACCCTCTCCCAGAAAAATATCGATTGCGCCACCAAGGGCGATATAAAGCCTCCGCTTGGAGGACAGAGGCACTCGAGGGATGGTGAGATCGAGAAGGCGGATCTGGCGTAGACGTCGACGAGCCCCATAGCCTTCCTGGGCAGGGCCGATCCGGAGATATGTGCACGGGGCTTCGTCGATTGGAACCTTCTGGGCCTCCCCTAGGGATTCAGGTTAGGGTTGATTTGGTGATGCTTGCAGAAGGAGGATGTTGATGCGTAGCACATGATCTTTGTTGCCATCAGATGGGTTATCTCTCTCTCTCTCATCCAAGGTTTTAAATCTCGATTTCGATTTCGTTTCGAGATGCTGAAAAAACGAGACAATTTCGAAATTTCGTCGAAATTTCGACGAAATTTCGACAATTTCGGCCAAAATCGGTCTAGATTTGTGAAGGAAGGGCATATATCGACATTTCGATTTCGATTTCGGTAGGGTCTCGAAACCGAAATTTCGCCGAAATTTCGTCGAAATTTCGGGAAATTTGAAACAATGCTCTCATCCCTACGGAGGGGGGGGGAGGAGGATGGCGGAGGGGGGGCGTTGCCGACAGGAGTGTATCAGAGAAATAAAGATAAAATATTTAAGGAACACGGGATTTTAACGTGGAATCATATTCCCTAAGGAGCGATATGAAACAACGGGAGAATGCCTCAAAGGCATGATGTATGCATTGCACTTTCTCACTGAATACAAAAGGCATGGAGCTTCATATATAGCCTCCACAAACCCTCCAAGTTCCACCACTGGTAGATGTGGGACTAAACACTGTGATGTTGTAAATGGATCTTGGAAGGATTCATTTGCTCATCTTACATATGACACATATACTCCGACAATAATCGAACTTCAAAATCTTTCTTGAGCAGAATTGGAATAGATATGAGGTTTCCAGTGTATTCCTAAAGCGTATAGTACATCTTGAAGTATCATTATGTTGTTGCCTAGTCCAAGCATGTATGTCCCAACACCTTCGACATCCAAGAAGTGTTGTGCTCCATGAAGATCCTTTGTTCACCTTTCTTCAGTTCCTTGAAGTCCACTAGCCTCTCCTTTATCTTGGGAATGTGGCAGGTTGCATCAGAGTCAATCAACCATCTGTCATAGTCAATGATTGCAGAGTTGCACTCCACGACAACCATGAATTCAACTTTTTCCTTGCCTTTTTCACACTTTAGAATTTCTCGTCTTCTTATTGAGGCAATTGAGCTTGAAATGACCATATTTGCTACAACTGTAGCATGAGCCACACGAGTATTTCCTACATTTTCCCTTGAAATCCATTTTGGAGGGCCCTAATCTTTTCTTTGTGTGCACCACATTTGCTTCTTGTTCTTCTTTCTCGACATCAAAGATTTCAACTTTCGATCTTTGCTTCGAGAGGTTCTACTCAATCGCCAGCTATGCAGGTAAGTCCATCACTCTTGATGATGCCGTTCATTATCAAGGATGTGACAACCATGTTGAATGATGGTGGAAGACTTCTTAAAATGGTTGCTATCTGCATCCTCTCCAAAATCACGCATTCAGCAACCATTAAATGCTTGACCATCACGACCATCTTGTTCACATACTTGAGGACGCTTTCAGATTCCTTCATTCTACACGAGTTATACTTGTGTAGAAGAAGCTGGAAGTTCACTTCACGACCACCTTGTTCACATACTTGAGTATGTTTTCAGATTCCTTCAATCTATATGAGTTATACTTATGTAGAAGAAGCCGGACGTTCACTTTCGAATTGGAGTAATATTTTTCTTTAACTGCAGTCCACAGCTTATACATTGATTCGTATGTCTCAAAGACCCGAATTAAATTCAACTCCATGCAGGTCACAGCATAAAGCTCCTAGCTCTATTATCTATTTTCTTCCATTATTCACGAGATCTAATTTTCTCCATGGTTGGATTCTCAGATAAGGTAGAAGCAGGTTAATCTATAATAGAGTGTATGTTATCATGAAACAAACCAAAGTAGATCTTTCTACTCCACAGTTCATAACTAGTACCATTAAGGTACTCAATTTTCATCACCTCAATAGCAATGATTTTGCTTGTCATTTTTTGATTTCTCGTCGAGGATTTCTAGATGGAAGAAAGAAGAGTAGCGGCAACAGCATGGAAAGCTTCACATGGAAAGGATGGAGATCAACGTTGAGGGTAATGATGAACGGTGACGCAAGGAGTTGATCATGACCAGGATCAAGGATAGCTCTGAAACCATTCAAGCATCGAGATATGACATCCTCTACTTGCTTCGAGAGAGAACGAGATGGTTGGGATGAGAGAGAGCTTCCTTAGCGAGAGTTGTTCGCAGATGATGTCGCTCCTCCTGGTGGAGGTCGACCTTTTATAGGGCGTGTAAAGCCCCCTCACCAAGTCCACCCTCTCCCCCACACCCACGATTAGGTATTTCGAAAGATCCGACCTCCATAATCGTCGGATGCGTAACCGCCAGTAGTAGTTCTTGACCACGCAGTCATCAGACCATTCTGCGATGATGAATACACATCAGACCTACTCAAATAGGCTCAAGATAACAGAAACATGGCTAAAGTGATAGCCTTTACTAAAAAATGTCGAAGCCTTCTTCCATTATAAGTAGGGTTGTCTACATGGATTCTTGCTTAAATCCATGTTGAAAAATTTGACTATTTTTTACATTGGTTGTCGACTACCTAATGCAACCCCTGTAAGGAGGATTTGAACCCTAGTCTTTTGGATGGTAGGCACACTACCACCAGATAGGGATGAGCATTAGGTAGAGTCAGCTCGGTCCAGCTCGATGCTCGGCCCGCTAAAGCTCGACCCAGGCCCGGACCCGAGCAATAGTCGAGCAGGATTGGGCCTAATTTTTGACCCATATTGAATTTCGGGCCGCACTCGAGCAACGATGGACCCGGGCCCGAAGCCCGCGGACTGGCTCGCATATAAACCCATCATAAGCCCGACCCAAGCCCAACCCACATATATGCCTGAAGCTCGTAAGCCGACCCGCATATAGATCCATTATAATGGTCAACATAGCTTTGATTTAAATATATTTGATGTCGAATGTGTTGTTGTAATGGAGAGGGGTCAAATAGCAAGACTCTGGTTCCAAATGTGGTTTCAATCATAGTTAATCAAATCTTTTTTTAATATAAGGACCGGCCCGAGCCCAGACCGACCCATGTATTTGCGGATCAGGCTCGGGTTTGGGCCATATTTTCCGAAATATTGTGGGCTTAGGTCCAGCCTGTGGGCCCGAAAATAAGAATCGGGCTCGGGCTGGGATAGGGTAGGCCCAGCCCAACCCGACCCGATGCTCATCCCTACCACCAGACCATTTTCAGCAACAACAACAAAACCTTTTCCCACAAGGGTCGGCTACATGGATTCTTCGCCTCCATTCAGATCTATCGTGGATCAATCCCGGGTTTATATCCACAAAACTAAGATCCCTTCGTATAGTCTCTTTCCAATACTTCTTGGGCCGTCCTCGCCCTCTCTTAGCCAGCTCAACATCCCAACACTCGCATCTCCTAACTGGTGTCTCAGTTGATCTTCTTTGCATATGACCAAACTATATTAAGCGGTTTTCTCGCATCTTATCCTCAATCGGAGCTACATCAACTTTCTTTTTGATTGCATCATTCCGAATCCGATCTTTACATGTGTGTCCACACATCGACCTTAGCATTTTCATTTCTGCTATAGCCATTCTCTGCACGTGTCTATGGTTCACAGGCCAGCATTCCGATCCATAGAGCATAGCAGGTATCACGGCTGCTTTGTAAAACTTTCCTTTAATTTTTAAAGGAATTTTCTTATGACAGAGGACAACAGAGGCTCCCCTCCACTTTAACCAGTCTGCATTCATTCTATTAGTAACATCTCCATTAATTTCCCCATCATGTTGCAAAATAGATCCCAGATATCTAAAAGAATCTCTCTTCCGAATGTTATCGTCACCAATCACCACCTCTATTCCTTCACCATTGCTTCTATCAAAGGTGCACTCCATATATTCCGTTTAGCCCTACTTATACGAAATCCTTTAGTCTCCAACTCATGTCTTCAAACCTCAAGCTTCTCATTTATTCCATCTTTAGTCTCGTCAATCAACACAATATCATAAGCAAATAACATACACTAAGGTAACTCATCCTGAATGTGACTTGTCAACTCGTCCATCATCAAAGTAAAAAGAAATGGACTCAAAGCTGAACCGTGATGTAAACCATTTTCAGCAATGAAAAAATCCCTACGAGTTGCAGTGGCCCTTGGGCAGACAAGAACAACCATACAATATGACCGAGTGTGAATCTAACGATTAAATTGCTCCCCAATTAAGATGACATCTAAGACACCATTGCTAAATGACGGAGGCAGGAAAACAAAAGATTGAGAAAGTGAAGGACGGTCGGAGGAAAAAGTGTACGCATGCGGCATTGTCTATTATGCATGGTACTTTGGGAGTAGAATATTGAAGATGCGTGAAAGAGAAAGGCATATGGAAGTTAAACTCGGATTTTCTAATTACATGTAAAGCAAGTGGGTTAAACGAGGAAATAAATGATCAAAACAAATCATAATTGATGATTCCCAATAAACTACTTTTATTTGATTCTTGTGTACTTAAGTCAGTCTCCATGAACACTATTCTACTACAAATCTAGCAATGTAACTAATGCACTTGCTCAACATCAGGAAAAAGCACATGCATCTATCTAAATATCCATTAGAAAACAAAAAATCAACGCAGTAGAAGTTGATTACCCTCAGTAACCTCCCCGAATGAAGAGAAGGCGTCGTGAAGCGATCTCTCGTCCACCGTCCAAGAAAGACCTAGCAGACCCTCAATCGGCGAGATTAAGATTTCCGAAAAACGCCAATCAGATCAGTCTTGTCAATCTGAAGTGCAGCGAGGTGGACAGGGAGATGATGAAGACGAAGAAGAAGCAGAAGGCAAACCTGCAACAAAGAGCTTGGGAGTGGGTAGAGGAGGGGAGGCGGAGGGAGGTGGCGGCAGCTCGGCGGAGTAAAGGCGGCGGAAGGGCAAAGGAGAGAGGAGAGGGCGGAGGCGGAGGAGATGGAAATGCCTTTTTATGGAACTCTGCAGCATCCTCTGGTTTTTGAACGGGGGACAAACAAGCGTGCGATATGGGCATTTGAGAAACAAAATACCACCTAAAAAACGTACCTTTGAATATGATATAAAAAATCTGCAATGATAGAGACATGTCAAAGAATAACCTTTAGGTAAAAATATTGACAAAATATTCAAATTGATAATTAAGCTCGTGTGCCTTTTGAATAGGGTGAGCATTGAGCAGAGCCGACCTTGATCTGAATTGTAAAAGTTCGGATCAGTCCGACGCGATGTAGATGCGAGGTAAGATCCGAGCTTTCATATTGTTGAAAGTTTGCTTTCGGGTTGGGCCCATCTCGAACCCACGGTGACCTGGGTGAGCCCAACTTGACCTGACGTCAACCATAACAAGTGCTTGCATGGTGTGCTACTTCTGCATGTGTCTCCCACGTATAATAAAATAGCAAACTATCTCCGATTTGAGTGAAATTTAGAGGATATGTAGACCATTAATCTAATATTCAATATGTAAGATTGGATTTTCGAATCAAAATCGCAAATAAAAATAGGATTACAACAGGTCTAATGTAACTCTCGTTTTGTGACAATGGAAGAAGGGACTGTAGTCATTCTCTCCTTCTCTCACTGAAGCTCACTAGAATGAGTGGTAAAATATGTGGCAGATGTAGAGCATGGGGCTGAAGGTGGTGGCGCTTTTTTATAGGAGAGGTGGAGGTTAAAGAATGTCCAGGTTCATTGAACCTGAATAGTAATAGGTCATCAGAGGGAGCTGACGTGGAGGGGGAAGCTTGTAGGTCAAGAAAAGGTCGTTGGAGCGGCTATGATGGATGGAGGGAGAAGAGAAGTGAAAGAAGAAGGAGGAAGAAGTAGAAGAGGGGATGGTCAAACTTTCTTGGATTAACCAATGGCAAGACATCATGTGGCACCCCCACCGGTCCACCACTATGGGGACAAAACACAAGAGGATAAAATACATATATGCAAAGTGATTTAAATACAATATTAACTAAATATTAAATAACTTTAAATAGATAAATAATGTAAATAGGAATTGCACATAATTTGATAAAATAGTTTAATTATGGATTTTAGTTACTTAAATAAAATAATTTAATTAATTAAATAATATTAATAATGTTAATTTATATGTATAAGTTATTTATATATAATAGTTTGCTAATTTTCAATTACTTATTTAGTAAATAGTTATTTATTTATATTTTATTAATGTAATATACAAATCTTGCATTATAAATATTTTTTTATTTTATTTCAATAAAACATTTAATTAATTAAATAATTAGTAATATGTTCAATATATAGGTACAATGTACTTATATAATAAATACATATATTTATTTTTTATTGTTTTAAGACTTGTAATCTTATTTTTATTTTATATAATCATTATAAAATATAAAAAATAATAAAAATAATAAAATACAAAGAATGAAATGATTTGAAATAATATACACTTGTATTGATACTGTAATACCCTCAAAAAACAGATTTATGCATATTAACTCTAATTTAATGAAACTACTTTCACTTTAATATAATTTTACTATGAATTCAATAAAAGAGAGTTTGTTGAATTTCGAATTTATACGGAGTACATATTTAGCTTTGAAATCTTGTTTTACGGCTACTCGTTCCAAGTGTATTATGTTATCTATACATGAAAATATTTCTTATATTTTTATAAATTAATATATATTATTATAACCAAGTTTGAAGAATAAAATATTTTTATTTGTGGTGATTTGAATGATAAATAAAATATATGATTATATGTACAAGGTGAATAATGTGTATGTGTACGCTTAATGATATATACTTTTCTGATATTTTTAAAAGTTAAAATCCTTATCTTTCCCTACTTATTTATCTTATGGATCAAGTCTATATTGACCTGGTCTCACGATTAGGATCAATATATACATATTTACTTCATTCTTTCTTTTATTTCCTTTTTTTCCTTTATTCTTTATCTTGGATTAAATAAATGTTAAATATACAATATTAATAATTAGAGTTAGTATGCTAATTAATAAGAATTAGCTGATATTTACATGTATTTAATAAGGACTTTATATAAAATGAAAGAATAAAGGAGATGAATCATGGAGTCATCAGACCCAGAGTCAACACTTTGACGTTTCGGGTCAATATGTTGATGAGTAGGTCAACACTTTGACATGACGACTCTATGACCTATGAATCTGAAATCCCATGCAGAGGAATTACAATAATAGGTAAAACAGAGATCAGCCTTTAGAGAAAGATTGCCATCTCTTTCTCAGATTGGAGATCAATCTTTGACTATCACATGATAAAATCATTTGTGCCCTCTCAACTGCATGGTATTCAAGATGGTCATAACACACAACTCTAATTGAAAAAGGGACTTTAATTATGTGCAAATAAAGTACTTTAATTCAGATGAAAATAATAACTTTTATAGTTGCCAAGGATTTACATGTCCACACATGATTCACATACCCCTCTTAAGTAGCAAATAGTTGATCCCAGCTCAAGTGGATCCTAAGAAAGTCAAGCCCACCATTTTTATAAACAATAAATTATGAGAGACCATGATAATAAACTACAAGTCGACAAGGCAACCGAATATGAACATTTCCCCTATCTATCATCGATCAAATAAGTCGAACAATGGAGTGGGAAAGCATTCTCTTATTTTCTATATGGTTGTTAGGTATATTAACATATCATAATCCATCTTAAGTACTAGGAAAATATAACACTCAATAGCTTTGGCACATTCTTGTTCTTTCAATTGTTGTTATGGCTTTGCAACACACCATCTACTATTCAAAGATGTATACCCGCAAACATTTCAAAAATCATCGATGAATCCATGAAAGTCTTCATCGTTGACTTGTGCTTGTACCATCGAGATTAGGTCTTGCAAAACTACATCCAAGTTAACTTAGAAGTCTCATCGAAAAAGAGTCATAAAATGGTCACAATATAACTGTTTTCAATTTCATATTTAAACAAGCCTAAGTCTGTGCCCATTTTCAAGATTAGAATCATCATCATCCTTCCTTCGCTTTCTTTCTCTCGATCAAAATATGTAAAAGGAAGACAACATTAGCAGGCTCAAAATTCATCACTGGGTGTTCTCTACACAACTACACGTCGATGATCATGTAACCCAAACCGCGACAACAGGACGGTTGTAATGTTAAGCTGCTGAAACAACCAACGATCTGAACTTCGATCTGTTATTATAGAATAAAGATTTCTACATTGAAGAGAAAACTTCAACAAGTTCTAAAATGAAAAACAAAGACACAAATTGCACACGATAGACGAAATATATAAATAACTTCAGGTCATACTGGTTAATAATGTCAAAATAACATCCTCAAGAAGAAATCCAAGGCAATGAATAACATCAGGCAACAGAAGTTTTTTCATAAACACATCTTAAATATACCCCTTTGCAGCTAGCAAGAACACTATGCAACCACGAGAACAGCCGCTTGCCCATTAAACTTTGAAGCATGTAGCCTCGATAAACATCATCCTTGATTTTAACAATCTACACAAGGTTAGTGCAGTTTTGCTTTGCACCGCCAAGAAGCAGACTTAAGGTAGTTATTACAGTAGATCACATGCAGATTATATGGACACAAGGTAAAATAGAATCAAGGCAGTTGTTTCAGAATAGGCTCTGACCGCAATCGATGGAGTAGGGATTGCCAAAACCATTTTCAAGGTAGTAATGAGTGGGATGCGCCGCATCCATCACCATGAACTGCATCTCTTCAGATGGCTTCCAGTGGCGTTTTCTTTGGTTGATGAACCAGTTGTTTATCTGCTTCTGGTCCAGACCAGTCGATTCTGCAAGCGCAAGCTTCTGGGACTCCTGCAATATAAAAAGAATTTAAGCAATACTGATGAATACAGTGGAGAAACATATTGCATATTGAAAATCAGGTTGTTTGCTGAGTTCCACAAAAGCTAAAAAAAGAGATAGCAAAGAAATCCACACAAACAAAATGAGTAAGTATTTGGTTATGGTTATCATGCCCAATGCCAAGCTATCAATAAGAATTCGTGTAAGATTAAAGTACTTAGAAAGCTAGTAGACAGATTCGTGCGAATCAAAGAGTAATAACTCAAGCTCAATGCAAATCCTAAAACATTAGATTGACAGGCCTCTAGATTCTACCCCTAAATTTCCATCTTCCAGAAACACACTAGGATTTCTATGGACAAAGTCGATCGACTTCAAACGTATGAAACACTTACTGATGGGTAGGGCCATTTGTAGTGCCTTGTCCACCAATCCAGCAATTGCTGCCTTGCTTCTTTCGGCAGCTTTCCCTTCTTCCTCTTCTTAAGGAATTCTTTCTTGAGACTACCAAGATAACCACTGTATTTCTTCAGAAGTTGTCCCTTTAGCTCAGCATCATCCGCCTGAGGATCGATAAGAGGTTCACCCACACCTGTATCATCTTCCGATGACACGTTCTTGTCTTCAAACTCAACATCTCCTAAAAGTAAAGGCATGTTAAATATTACCATGAACACAGAATTCAGCTAACTTTCATGATGTGGAATATGCTTATTATCACCATGTTTTGACAAATAAGTTCAGAACTCAACATCTCCTACAAGTAAGGACAAGTAAAATATTGCCATGATTAAAGCAATGAACTAAAGTTTCATATATGTTGTGGAATATGTTATTATTACCATAACTTGGAAAATAGTTTCAGAACCTGGACGAGTTTTCGTTGAAAATACTAGAGAAAACTGCAAAGGGCATAGTTAATTAATGGTGTATGCAAAAAATACAAGGGATGCAACTTGTCGAAACCAGCTCAGAATTTCCACAACTTAAATACAAATTAGAAACTAAATTGATTCCTTACTATAAATTTTTACTCAAAATCACACAAGGAATAACATGTATAGTCATTCGGCACAAACATTAACTCCATGAAAACCACTCCAATGATTGTAAAGATAACACCTCAAGAATGTGCATAATATGTAGGCAACTCATTAAGGAGAAAATAAAAAAGGAAAAATAAAAAACATTAATACAAGTAAATTGTCTAAAGTCTGATAAAATGGAAATTATAAGGTATTTAAAAATGAGAAAAAACTCCAATTTAAACAGAAATACCTTATGTAAAAGAATCTAAAAAACTACGATCCCAAAACAAGGGTTCACTAAAAATTAACCTTTTGTGACAACAAAATGTCTAACTTCGGACAACAGAGTTTCCATCAACACAAGCTGGGAAAATGTGACAACTTATGTTTCTTTTTCAAATAAGTAGAATATATATATATATATCATTAACTAATAAATAATGAAAGTCATAATAGAGAAGCTATACAAATATTTCAAATGAAAATATTCTAGAGATTGTATCATCAGATTCTATAATTATGTCAACTAAAATTTTGACTTTTGACAGTTAAACCAACGTACAAAATCCATTGCCAAAGGTAAAGTGTCCAAAAAATAGAAGCAAAAAATGTTCACAACCACTACATTAGCAACGAAAACTTGTTGCAGGTAATATCTCATGAGTTTGTAGCTAAAATGCCGTTTTACCTTGTAACAACCAAAGTTCGATGCAATCGAACACTCCATGCAACAACAACACTCCATATTGTTGCCGCAATTTGCCACTGTTATGGTAATTTGTTGTAGTGATTGTAAATATTCTGAAAATTATGAGGGTTTGTTTGCTTACTAGGTTACTCCAAGGTAACCTGGTTTACCCCTCTGCATTCTTAGGGTAGAATTCCATCACAAATCAATCTAACATCACATCACATTCCTTATTCCAGTCCTCTTCAACTCTCATACAGCTATTATTCACAGGAGTTACCCAATCCCACCTCATCTCTCAGTAACCAAACAAACCCTTAATATATGATGTTGGCGGATTTAAGTAGGAGGCAAATTTTAACTTTAGTTCATGATCAATATGGCTTACAGATGTGAGTGTTTATTTATACATAGATGCTAGACAACAAAATGAGATTATATCGACTATTTTGGACACCACAAACCCTATTGTTTAATATATAACAAAAAATATGCATGGCCAAATCCCATTTTATAATGTAGAGGATATTATTTGTTATTGATTTTAAAATCAAATTTTAAAGTGGCGATATCAAAATAGCCATCTCTAAAAAAACAATTTTTTCATTGTGCTAAAATGTAATTGTAACGCCGACGTATAGAGTTCATCTTTTTTGAATTTCATAAAGTATATCTAGAAATGTATTTTCAAATACAACTCATTTGAAAATGGACCGAGACATGCATGGGCGTGCACATGCTCACTCATACACATGTACATCAATTGGTATAGAAGTATACAAACATGTACATCAATTGGTATATAAGTATACACATGTACATCAATTGGTACATCAATTGGTATAGAAGTATACACACATACATTTAGATCCATCTTGATAGAACCATGTCTACAAGACCATCATTGCACACGAGTGTGCGCATGCTCATCAATTGACAAGTATATATACTATATAAACACTCATATCTATAAAGCAACGTCTATAAACACACACACATATGCTCAACAATTGATTTTTTTTGAAAGGAAAAAAGCGTAAAGACGGACACGCAATGTTCATCAATTGATGAGAAAAAGGTACATATATGTCTCCATAAAAACATGTATATAAGCCATCTCTATACACACACATACATATATACTCATCAATCGATAGTACCATACATAATACATATAAATCCAAACGCATGCATGCATACACATATCATTGATGAGAGTTACATTCAAGTTTGACATTACAAAACAGCAATCAATGGCGGTATTTATAATACAAATCCTTAAAAATAATTAAAAACTAGACTATATATATACATGATGAACTGGCAAAATAAAAGTTCTTTACAAAGTGATGGACTGCATCTAGAGGGAATACAAATATAAAAGATATCAAATACCTGGAAGAAATTTCCATCTAATTAAGTATATCTGATTAAAGTATATGTGTTCAACCTAAAGTTAGTCAAACTAATCGGGTTGTTCCAATGATTCAAAAGAGAACACAAATATAAAATGTCAATGTGTTAAATCAAGGGCTCACATGCTTCTTCATGTCCATAAATTTGCAAACCTAGGTTGGTATGAAAATTTTCATTATAGAAATAAATTTCATAAGGTATGAAAGTATGCAAAACCGGAAACAAATTTCATCCCAAATGACAGAAATAAAAAATAATCAAATATAATAAGAAATTATGGGAGTATCCATGATATCATCACAATCACATCCTTAATCTTAAAAATATGTACAGAAGTCACATGCAACAGTATAAAGTTAAAAAAATCCAGGGCTACGTGATCCCTAACATCCCATTACATGCTATAAGTGGACTTTTACCCATTTCAATCACTGGTTTGGAGAAACTTCATGCCAACAGAACCTGAACAGGAACACATAATAAACTAACGAGGAAGAAGGGGAAAAGAGACCTGAAATTCCACAGGGAGGTCATGGCACATCAACATAACTTTGACCAAAATGGAAGATAATGTTAACTAATAGAAATTCCAAATCCCAATAAATGCATTTGATCTAACCGAGATTAAAAAAACATGTACTATAATATTATAAATAGTCATGTCACCTGGATTCCAAACTTCAAGTCTGTGCTCATAAAAACCAGTCAAGTGCACCAAAAAAACAAGCATAATCCTCTCACCTTCATCAAATAACAAGGTTTACACTTCATCACCCTTCGCAGTGAGGACTGAGATCCCAAACCTCAGACACTTCAAAAGAATCTAAGTGATTGTTTATCTTTTATCTAAGCATGAAATAATTTGATCTAACCGAGATTAAAAAAACATGTACTATAATATTATAAATAGTCATGTCACCTGGATTCCAAACTTCAAGTCTGTGCTCATAAAAACCAGTCAAGTGCACCAAAAAAACAAGCATAATCCTCTCACCTTCAATACACATAGGACCCCAAAAGGGGTTTACATCAATTTGAGTGTGTAAAGTATGAGAATGCTTTACGCTCTGACCCCTCTTCGGATGGCTTCCACTTCCTCCACTGATGGCGCTTTCCCAGTAATTCGTCGTTTGTGAGCGACACCCCAGGTAACCTCCCCCATCTAAGCATCAAGCATTGTTCAATGGGCTGCAGAGGATACAAGAAGCGACTCATCCATCGATTAGCGGCCGCCGAATTGGGCCCCACACTCACCTCTCCAACAAAGAACCCTCAAAAGCCGTGCTCCCCACGCCTTCATCGCCCCCCCCCCACTTCACATCCCTTCGTGATCTTAGCATGCTTCAATTGCCTTAAAAAAGACCATACCAAGAGGCTATGGCCTAACCAAGTTATCTGCTTTGGGAGTTGATGAATACCCATTCATCACTCTTTATTCTCCTATTTTAGCTACAAAAACCTTTGCAAATACATGTAGATATGTGTAAATACAAATAGTTACCAAAGCATGCATTGTGTAAAAACCTGTAATTAGCATGTTTTTGTGCAAAAATAAAAGAATAAAGAGTAAAAAGAAAAAGAGGGAAATATTTAGAATAAATATTGAGCAACCTAACCCAAGGGAGGGCTCAGCATGGGCCTGACCGCATAAAAGCCAAAGTAGAGGGAGATAGGAGCTCATGTGTACATACTTTTGTAAATAAATAAAATTATATTTTCCTCACCCAAAAATATGCTTGTATACATTTTGTATATATTTAGAAACTATTAAAAATAAAATAAAAATTTAAAAATCAAAATTCCAAAAATGCCCTTTCACCATGTATATAGACCATCATCCTTTATTTATTTAACCCTATAAATAAATAAAATTATTTTCTAACTTTTTGTAAATATTCTATGTTACATATTGTACATACATAAAATAACAAGAAACAAAACAAAAATCAAATAAAAATTACAAAATTAAAAAAAATACAAAAATACATTGTATAGATACCATGTATATAAATGTATACAACTATTTATTTCACCCTTGTGTATAAATAATTAAAATAAAATAAAAATACCATTTTGTTCTTTATTTTATGATGTAAATAAAATATAAAATGGGCATGAAAATACATAAAAATAACAAATAAAAAAATCAAAAATTAAAATCTATATAGTGTACATATACCTATAGCTACCCTATTTTTATTTCCAAAAATTAATCAAAAATCACCAAAAAATAGAAAAAAATAAAAGAAAAATATTTCATGTTTTGAGTTTTTCTTAATTCGGCCTTTTTCTACCTTAAATTAAATAAACAAAAAAATTAAAAACGTGGCAGCTCCTGATTGGTCCACGGGGGATTGTTGACCCCGGTCAACTCCCCCGCGGACTCTTTCCTTTTGCGTCGACTCGCGCCCGACCCGACTTCGTCGATTTCTCCACGCGTCTCCAGCCTGTCGCCCCCGCGAACCCCGCGCCCGGATTCTTCGCCGTTCATCTGACATCCTCGCCGGATCCTTCGCCGTGGGATCCACGCCTTCCATAGCTGCCTCCACTCAACCCTAATCTGCCCTGTCTCCATATATATCCCGACCTCCGCCGCCTCCGCGCCTCATCTTTGGCTCGCCACTTTCATTCCCGTGACCTCCAGAGCAATCACCGAGGTGACAGCTCGCGTTTGCCCCTGTTGCAGTGAGGAGAGGGTGCCCAACCATCGATCCGGCAGCTTCGCGCCGCCGTTGCTCCGCCGCGTGCAGGAGCTCGAGCCTCAGGCCTTGACGCCCTTCGAGGCTACGACCAGGAGCTAGCCAAGCTCCAGCACAGTCTCTCGCATCACCCAGGGAGCCGATTAGCCCTTCCATTTAGCTTAATTTTTCATTTCGCCCAAATCGCATCTCCGACGAGTTCCCCTGATTCCGGCCATATCGCGCACTTTATCGATCATTGGAACCCACACACACCTTCGCCATCCTCCGACGCACGTTCTTCGCTCTTTCATTCAACCCAGCTCGCCCCGGAGCTGGGAGTCGAGCTCCACCATCCTCCGCTCGCCGGAGCTCATCCGCCCCGACCCACAGTCCACGTTCACTTCGCTTCTTCGGGTCGAGGCACTTTGCCCTCGACCCGCGAAGCTTCTGGTGCCTTTTGCAGGTCAAAAGGAGGGCATCTGAGCCCCTCTTACATCCAGGCCAGAAGCCCGTCGCCGCCGACCTCGCCGGATCCCCTCCAGGGCTCGGCCGGGTCATCTGAGGTCTTCACCAGCTGCGGGACGTCACCGCGGACCTGTTCCGATACTTAGCAGCAGCTGAGGAGAACGACTGCAGGCGCACGAGGCCGGCGAAGCTCGCCGGCGGAGTGTTCTTCCTGCATCCTCCTTCACCGTCCGATCAGCCCCGCCGCTCCAGTCTCGATCCTGGTCGTCCATCCACTGAGGAGCAGCAGCCGTTGATTATCTCGAGGGGCTGATCCGAACCGTCAGCACAGAGGAGAGAGGCCCCCAGCGCCTGAGCCGACCGATCACCCACGTGGCCACCTCTGCACCGTCGATCTGGCCCAAGAGCTGAAGAAGAAGGGCGCCACCCATCCAGAGCCGTCGGATCCTCCACGTGGCACCTATCGAGCCGTCGATAATAATAAAAGGGGTAAATTCATCTTAGGCCCCTCTGTTTGTTTTATTTCATTTCAGTCCTGTAATTTTTAAATTAAGTTGATTATTTTCTGGGATATTTGCATTAAGGACCTCGTACTTACTTTATTTGCACTTATACCCCTGTCTACGTGGACCACGTGCTTCGTCACGTGAACTTTATTGGGTTATTTGCAATATAAACCCTGTAGTTCTGGATGTTATGGATTGGATAAAAAGTTTTCTTTATTTGCATTTATGCCCCTGTGCGTGATTTAATTCCCATGTGCGATATTTTTTTGGGTTATTTGCAGATAAGCCCCTGGACTTTTGGTACTTGTTACCAATAAGCCCTCAGAACTTATTTTTTCTTACATTTGGGTCCCTGAGTGCCCCAGGCACGTGCTTGGCATGTGTTTTGCTGGGTATTTTGCACCAGACCCCCCAGAACTTTGGGTATTTGCACTTAGGTCCCTGTGCACAGTACCCCTCCTTTATTTTTGAATAAAATATCAAACCACCTCCAAATCCAACGAAAATTTGACACATGGCTCCTGCCATGGTGTAGAATTTTTATGAATTTTTGAGGACATTTTTGATTTCATTTGCTATTCTTAAAAATTCAAAAACCCTTATTTTTGCTATTGTTTAGAGTCAAAAACCCCAAAAAAAATATCAAAACCCTTTTAAAAATTCCATAAAAATTAGTCACTGTTTATTTTGTGTTCCTTGATTTTCTAGCCAATTTTGGCTATTTTTCATTGAGTAAAAACCCTAAAAACTTAAAAACACCTCAAAACTCCTAAAAATCATAATAAATAATTTAAAAACTCAAAAACAATAATTTTGGTGCTCAAATTTTCCTTGTTTTCTCTAGTATACAGGAAAATTACCTCCAGGTCCCTTTGAGATCCTTAGATATTTTATCTTTGGGTTTTGGGCCTGGCTGGACAGTTCCCTTGCTTTTCGCACTGTTTGATTTTTAGGAAATAAAATAAACATCAGAAAAATCTCAAAAATTCACCAAAAACATAAAAAATATAAAACACATAAAAATATTTTTGTCTGAATTTTTGCTTGCTTTTTAATGCATTAAATAAATTGTTCAAGTTAATTGTTTGTGTGCTTTTCCGGTTTTCTTTATATTCCAAAAATCCTAAAAAAATATAAAAACCCTTAAAAACACTAACAAAATACTCTCTCGGATTTCTGACTACATCGTAGGCCGCAAGTCCAATCTGTGCTCCTTGTGTTCGACCCTGGGTACTATACCAGGTTAATCTCATAGCTAGGACCGCTCTCTTTTGTGCTCGATTAGTTTTACATGTTCTGAGTGGTTGATTTTTTTCTTGATATACTTAGCCCGAGTGATTGAGGTCGCAACGACCATTTCTTTACCTTTACCTTAGTCGTTCGGGCGGTTATCAGGAGTCGACACCCGGAACATATTGTTTCCCACTGCCCCCAAGCTTCCACCATATCCGCCTCCATCAACCCCAGGAGAGTCATTTAAAAAGCACAAACGTAGCTCCTCATCGACCATGCAACGCCAACAATATACCCCAAGTCCATCAATACAAGACATGCAACAACAGAGCGTCGTCCTTCACCACCCTGCTCACAAGACCCTTCCTCCCAGTTGGATATCAATATGATCAACCCCATCACCGCCAAATGTCAACTCCTTCGATATGTCATCGTGGAATTCTCCAAAGAAATTCCATCTTTCAACTTGGCCAAGAAAGCCCCCAAGCTTACCGAAATTCTTCAAGAAATATTAGATTATAATCAAGGACGACTTCATGGCTATGACCAACAAACTCAACTCAACCAATCTAGATCCCAAAGGGCTTCACTTCATAAAATTCAGTGAAAAAGGGACCCAAAGGACATCATCAACTACAGATTGATGAATCCATGATTCATCTCCTCTATTCTTTCATTTTGTCTAAAATATTTAGTAAATACATGTAAATATCAACTAACTCCATTTGTTATTACATATTTAACACTTACTTAATCCAAAATAAAAGAACAAAGAGAAAATAAAAATAAAATAAAGAAGTATGAAAATATGTAAATGTGTACTTACCGATCATAATCACGAGACCATGTCAATATTAACTTAGTCGATAAAAAAATAAGAGAGATAATGATCATAATTTATAAAAATATCAAAAAATGTAGTGCAAATGTACATAAAAACATTACTCATCATAAACACATCCACAAATTTTATTTATCAGTCGTATCACTTCAACTGTAAACATTTTCTTCCGTAGTGTTGTTTACAATAATGTATAATGTTTTACAAAAATAAAAGAAAATTATTTTAATTGTGTAGATAACACGGTACAAAGAATTGAAAAAACATAAAATGAACACACAAAGCTACTATGTATGAAATCAAAATTTATTAAACTCACTTTCATTGTATTTAGAATTAAATTATCTTTAAAATGAAAGATTTCATTAAAATCAGAGTTAATATGCAAAAGTCAACTTTTGGGGGCACCATGATACCTATACAACCGTAATTTTCCTTTAATTATTTAATTCTTTTTATTTTCCCACTATTTATATTTTCCTAATTTTTAAAATATATATAAAATGGACGTAAAAATTATTAAAGATTAAAATAATAAAAAGCACAAATATATACTCATTATATTGTTATAAAGGAAAGGGGAGGCTGAGCCAGGTGGTGCAGCTAATTGGCAGCACCCACCCTCCCCACCGTTGGATTGCGGAAGGACCGAACAACGGATTAGAAGCACCGGCAGCGTAACCCTCGATCCCTTCCACCCTCTACTCCCAAACCCCTCCCCCGGAGCTACAACGACCCGTACTCCCTCCACCGCGTTCTCCCCCCCCCCCCAACGATGCTCTCCCTCTGCGTGTTGCGCACCACCGCCTCTCGCTCGACTGCAGCCCGCGCAGCCTTCACTCCTCTCTTTCCCCCCCACCGGTGCTCTCCATCCGCGTGCTGCGCACCACCGCCCCTCGCTCGACTGCAGCCCGCGCAACCTCTGCTCCTCTCTCTAGCTCTTCGCCACCTTGAGGTCTCACGCCTCAGATTTCTGCAAGATCTGCCCTTTCCGGTAAGAAATCAAAATGACTGTGTCATTCGATTAATATCCAATATCCCTTTTCACCCCTACAATATTTAGAGTTCATACCTAAAACTTCCATGGATTACATCTGCACAATATCTTGGACTCAAGCTGATGCCCGACAGTGATAATGCACAGAAATAACAGTGAAATTTCATAGCATATATTACGAATGCTTGATAAGCATTTAATGCCACAACTTGCATAGAGTTAATGTTCAAGTCATAGAAAATGGGGTGACACTTAGGTCTCATATAACTACATAATTTGACTTTCAGATGGTGCCCTGCATTATCATGTGGCAGCACTGTGAGCGTAGAGTTCATATGCACATTCCAATACCTGTAAAAAAAACAAATCATCAACACATTGTCAACCAGAGCAGTGAATCAATTAATGGCCTTGTGAGGGAAAACCCCAAATAGCAGCAAACAAACGGAAGAGTGTAAAATCACTTGGGAATAGACATTTTTGGCGAGTCATTTAAACAGTGAACTTCAGAAAAAGTATGCAAAAATGTAAATAATACGTGCATAATTTGTATATTTTTTTCGAAGTTCACTGTTCAAATGACTCGCCAAAAATGTCTATTCCCAAGTGATTTTACACTCTTTCGTTTGTTTGCTGCTATTTGGGGTTTTCCCCCCTCACAAGGCCATTAATTAATTCACTGCTCTGTTGACAATGTTTTGATGATTCGTTTTTTACAGGTATTGGAATGTGCATATGAACTCTACGCTTACAGTGCTGCCACATGATAAGCCAGGGCACCATCTGAAAGTCAAATTATGTGGTTATATGAGACCTAATTGTCACCCCATTTTCTATGACTTGAACATTAACTCTATGCAAGTTGTGGCATTAAATGCTTATCAAGCATTCGTAATATGTGCTATGAAATTTCATTGTTATTTCTGTGCATTATCACTGTCAGGCATCAACTTGAGTCCAAGATATTGTGCAGATGTAATCCAGAGAAGTTCTAGGTATGAACCCTAAATATTATAGGGGTGAAAAGGGATATTGGATATAATCAAATCATACAATCATTTTGAGATCTTACCAGAAAGGGCAACTCTTGCAGAAATCCAATGCGTGAAGACCTCAAGGTGGCAAAGAGCTAGAGAGAGGAGCGGAGGTTGCGCAGGCTGCAGTCGAGTGAGGGGTTATGGTGCGCAGCACGCAGATGGAGAGCACCGGTGGGGGAGAGAAGAGAGGAGCGGAGGCTGCGCAGGCTGCAGTCGAGCGAGGGGTGGTAGTGCGCAGCACGCAGAGGGAGAGAACCGGTTGGGGGTGGGGGGGTGGGGGGAGAACGCGGTGGAGGGAGTACGGGTCGCTGTAGCTGCAGGAGAGGGGTTAGGGATTGGAGGGTGGAAAGGATCGAGGGTTACGCTGCGGGGCTTCCAATCCGTCGTTCGGTCCTTTCGCAATACAACAGTGGGGAGGGTGGGTGCAGCCAATTGACTGCACCATGATGAATACCCATTCATCACTCTTTATTCTTCTATTTTAGCTACAAAAACCTTTGCAAATACATGTAGATATGTGTAAATACAAATAAATACCAAAAGCATGCATTGTGTAAAAACCTATAATTAGCATGTTTTTGTGCACAAAATAAAAGAATAAAGAGCAAAAAGAAAAAGAGGGAAATATTTAGAATAAATATTGAGCAACCTAACCCAAGGGAGGGCTCAGCATGGGCCTGACCGCATAAAAGCCAAAGTAGAGGGAGATAGGGGCTCACACATGTATATATTTGTAAATACATAAAACTATTTATTTTCCTCACCCAAAAAGATACTTGTACATATTGTATATTCTATTAAAAATAAAATAAAAAGATAAAAAAAATCAAAAAGCCAAAAATACCCTTCCTTCACCTTGTGTATAAACCACACCTTTGTAATTATTTAACCCTATAAATAAATTCATTTATTTTCCAAAATTTTTGTAAATATTCTATGGATTATTTTGTGAATATATTAAATAAAAAGAAACAAAACAAAAATCAAATAAAAATCACAAAATACAAAAATACATTGTATTTATACCATGTATATAAAGGTATTCATTTATTTATTTCACCCTTGTATATATGTGATAAAAATAAACTAAAAATATTCTTTTATTCCATATTTCATGTTGTAAATAAATAAAATACAAAATGGGCATAAAAACACAAAAAAATAACAAATAAAAAAATCAAAAATAAAATTCCATATAGTGTACATATACCTATATATAGAGCTAACCTATTTTTATTTCCAAAAATTAAATAAAAATCACCAAAAAATAGAAAAAAATAAAAGAAAAATATTTCATGTTTTAAGTTTTTCCTAATTCGACCTATTTCTACCCTAAAATAAATGGTCAAAAATCCAGCACACGTGGCCGCCTCTGATTGGGCCACGGGGGAATGTTGACCCCGGTCAACTCCCCCGCGCCTCCTTCCTTTTCTGGCCGTCGCGCGCCACGCCTCTTTCCCCGATTTTTCCCACGCGACTCCAGCTGTCTCCCACTCAACCCCCGCGCCCGGACTCTTCGCCGATCATCCCTCTCCCTCGCCGGATCCTTCGCCATCAAAATCACGCCTTCCTTAGCCGTCCACCTCCAACCCTAGACACCCCTGTCACTCTATATAGCCATCACCTCCGCCGCCCTCGCGCCGCATCTTTGGCCCATCCCCTTCTTCCCCGTGACCTCCATCGGCATAGCCTGAGTGACAGCGAGCTTTTGCCCGTGTTGCAGTGAGGCGAGAGGGGCGATTCCATCGATCCGGCGTAACCTCGCCGTCCTTGCTCCGCCGCCGCGTCGAGCACCGAGCTTCAGGCGTTGACGACCTTCGAAGCTACGACCAGGAGATAGCCCATCTCCAGCATAGTCTACTTCAGCCATCAGGTAACCTTAGATCCCTCTAGTTTAGCTTAATTTTAGATTACGCCCAATTCCGACCTCCGACGCATACCTCCGATTCCGGCCACTCCGATCACCCATTTTACAATCCGACTCGATCAGCACCTTCACGACCTCCTCACGCACCTTCTTCACCCCTCCACACAACCCAGATCGCACAGGATCTGGGAGTCGAGCTCCCTCGCCGTCGCCTCGCCGGAGCTCCTTCGCCACGCCGCACCATCCACCTTCACGTCACCTAACCGGGTCGAGGCACTTTGCCCTCGACCCGCGAAGCTCCTTGAATACTTTGCAGGTCCAAAAGGAGGCGTCTGAGGCCCCCCCCGACATCTTCCCAGGAGCTTCTTCTTCGTTGACCTCGCCGGAGCTTTCCAGGGCTCGGCCGAGGCCTTGGCCATCACCATCAGCTGCGGGCAGTCACCAGGAAGCTTCTCCGACCTTCAGGCGCAGCTGAGGAGGGGTGTAGCGCACACAGGAGACCGGCGAAGTTCGCCGGTGACGAGTTCCTCCTCCACCTTCCAGAGCCGTCCGATGAAGCCCTCGCTCCAGATCCAATCCTGAGCGTCCATTCCTCGAGGAGCAGCAGCCGTCGATTCATTTGAGGAGTTCATCCGGACCCTTGATCGCAGAGGAGAGAGGCCAAGAGCCCAGCACCGTTAGATCAGCCACGTGGACCTCTCTCCGCCGTCGATCGAGCCCAAGCGCCGAAGGAGTAAGGGCGCGTTTG
This sequence comes from Ottelia alismoides, assembly GCA_037367405.1. Taxonomy (NCBI): domain Eukaryota; kingdom Viridiplantae; phylum Streptophyta; class Magnoliopsida; order Alismatales; family Hydrocharitaceae; genus Ottelia; species Ottelia alismoides. Next base: position 12,430 of record JAZKJV010006631.1, on the reverse strand, counting down.
ATCTCCACCGTCCGATCATCCACGCGTCACCATCGGGCCGTCGATATTAATAAAGGGGTAAATTTCATAGGACCCCCCTCTGTTTATCGTATTTTATTTCAGTCCTGTAATTTTTAATTTCAGTTGTTTATTTTCTGGGTTATTTGCATCAAGGACCTTGCGCTTAATTTTTATTGCACTTATACCCCTGCCAGTAGAGACCCACGTGCTTGGGCACGTGTATTTCGGGTTATTTGCAATGTATGCCTTGTAGTTCTGGATGTTTTGAATTGAATGAAATGTTTTGATTAATTGCATTTATACCCCTGTGAACACTTTATATGCGCATGTGCGTTTTTATTTTGGGTTATTTGCATATAGGTCCCTGGACTTTTGGTACTTGTTACCAATAAGCCCTCGGAACTTATTTTTCTTACATTTAGGTCCCTGTGTGCCCCAGACACGTGCTTGGCACGTGATTTCTTGGGTATTTTGCACCAGGACCCCAGAACTTTTGGGTATTTGCACTTAGGTCCCTGTGCACAGTGCCCCCTTGTTCTTTTTGAATAAAATATCAAACGACCTCCAAATCCAATGAAAGTTTGACACATGGCTCCTGTCATGGTGTAGGAATTTCTATGATTTTTGGGGACATTTTTGATTTCATTTATTATTTTTAAAAATTCAAAAACCACTAATTTTTGCTACTGTTTGACTTTAAAAATACCAAAAAAATATAAAATCACCTTTAAAAATTCCAAAAAAATTAGGCATTGTTGTTTACTGGTTGCTTGATTTTCTAGCCAAGTTTGGCTATTTTTCATCACATAAAAACACTAAAAATTGAAAAACCCCTAAAAATTCATAAAAATTGTAGTAAATAAATTAAAAATCCAAAAATAATAATTAGGGTACCTAGATTTTCCTTATTCTTTCTAGAATATAGGAAAAATACCTTTAGGGCTTTTTGAGATCCAAAATTATTTTATTTTGTGGTCTTAAGCCTTGCTGGACAGTACCCTATTTTTCTCGCATTGTTTGATTTTTAATAACTATTTTGTCCATTAGAAAAATTCCAAAAATTCATCAAAAACAGTAAAAAACATAAAAAACATAAAAACCATTTTTCCATAATTTTTGCATCATTTGTGTGTCTTGTATAAATTGTTGAAGTCCCCTTGCATTTGCATTCCTTCATTTTCTCATCTTTTAAAAATCTAAAAAAAATTCCAAAACAAATAAAAACTAAAAAAAAGACTCTTTGGGATACTTGACTACATCGTAGGCCGCAAGGCCAATCTGTGCTCCTTGTGTTCGACCCTGGGAGCTATACCAGGTTAATCTTATAGCAGACCGCTCTTTCTTGTGCTTGCTTGATCTATTTTGTGAGTGGTTTATTTTCTTGATTTACTCAGCCCGATTGATTGAGGTCGCAACGACATTGTGATTTATTTCTTTAGACCTTTTACCTTAGTCATTTGGGCGGTGATCAGAATGGCGCCGTTGCCGGGGAGCACGGCTTTGTAGTCAATTATTCATTCTGCTATTTTTGTCTCTCTCTATATTATTGTTGTTTTCTGACCATTCTCTCTCTTTGATTTTTTTTGTGCGAGGTACTACGGGGAGATTTGGAGTACATTTTTTTTGAGGACCCGCACGGGAAGAAGAGCAGGAAGAGAGAGAGAGGAGAGGAAAAATTTTATTTCAGAGAGAGAGAACATTATTCTTTTTGTAATAATTTAGGACACTTGAACTTTGGACTCTTGTGGACATTTGTAACTTAGCGGGTCTGTTTCACTGAGCACCGGTGTGCTCGGGGGACCCATCCGGATTTTCGCGGCTTTTATCGTGGTTTTCATAGCTAGCTGCCTTTTCCGGTGTTTCTCGCGGTTTTAGCCCCTAGACATAGGAATTTTGATTGATTGTGACGTAGAATCCTAAGGCCCAACACTTAATAGAATATCTGTTCCCATAGAACGTAATTGGACCTTAATAAAAATCACTGAAAAAGTTAGTTTAATTGAATTTGAGACCACGTGCCGTGAGGAGTCACATACAGCGCTGGCAGGACCCACTGTGGTGGGCACCGAGTGACTCCCAAGATCGGACTCCGGACTCTATTCGATTAGCTAACTATTGTTCTTCACGATCAATAGAAATTGCTTGTCTAAGGCCGGTTTTTCCCGCTGCACCATTTAGGTAGTTTATTTCTGTCTTTTAATTCTGCGCGGATCACTTGCATGTAGAGTGCTGGAGACAAGGTACGCATTTCTTTCTTTGCATGCATCATTGATTTTTCCGTGCATCGGCTTTTTCGTCTTCTCCCTCTGTTTTATTGGACTTAATCATCAGGAGAATCGGAAAAACCGTTAGGCCGCTTGTATTTATTTTTGAAAAATATTTAAAAAGAAAAACAAAAAAATTGGGACTGGATAACATTATTGACCCTAAAAGACACTCACCATAAAAATTTGTCTTGGGGAGAGCAACCCCCTCATTGTTTGGTTTGATTGTGCGAGAGAGTGACCCGAACACTAGGTAAAGCCCTCCGGTGCTCATCTCGACTGATTACCGACTCTTCTGTGCGGGACAGTCGGTTGAGAGAGTATCGGGTATCCCAACAGGTCACACGTAATCGCTCTGATATCTTGAATGTTCACCAAATAAAATTGACCAGATAAATTGACCGATCTTTCACGGTCTTCACATTGTGTTGCGTTGGTGAACCGGGGGTTTGCTTGCAATCATAATTTCTCCAGATCCCATCCGCCCAACTCGCCAAGATCAAGATGATGGGTAGACGATCTCTTAGGCAGCCTCTGGCTGCACCGCTTTCCGGCGCGTCTTCTCCATCATCCAGGTTGGCCCGTGAGAGTCGAGACCAGCTCTCCGGGCCCGAGTTCGAATCCACCCTGTTCCCCCTCGATCCCCTTTCTTCTGTTTCTGAGAGACATGAGCCCGAAGAGAGACGAATTCATTTGACTGAACCTGAGTTGGGCTCTTGTGATTTTGCAGACATTCCAATGGCTGGAGCCGGTAGTTCAGATGATCGCCAGCCCGAACATTTTGTCTTAGACCAGGGGGCGATCAACTCCACCCTGATCGCGTCTTTAGAGACAGTTCAAAACCAGTTACGCGATCAGGGGGCTTTCATGATCGAGATGAGGAGGGAGTTGGAGAGACTCCGAAGAGAGCGAGACGAGCCGAGCGAGCCAGAGGACATCCCTGATGCTGATGCAGAGGCAGCAGCCGCAGCAGCAGCCGCCGCAGCAGCGGCAGCCGCCGCCGCAGCAAGACCGATGCGGGAGCTTCACAACCCAGGATCTACACTGATGCACCAGTGGGTAGTGATTCCTGCTATCGTGGGGGATTTCAAGTTCCCTCCGAACACCCTGCAGATGCTTCCTCACTTTCATGGACTCGCCACTGAGGAACCACACCTCCATCTCCAGGAGTTTCTGATGATCTGCAGCACTGTCCACGACCGTCGTGTGGACCAAGATACGATTCGAATGATGGCCTTCCCTTTTTCACTGGCAGATAGAGCAGCCGCCTGGCTGAAACATCTAGGGAAGTTTGTATATACTTGGGATCAACTCCGCACCGAGTACTTGAACAAGTACTATCCACTCGGGCGGACGAATGCAGCGAGGGCCCTGATCAACAACTTCTCCATGCAACCTAACGAGCAATTTCATGAGGCATGGGAGAGGTTCAGAGAGCTTCTGGATAGATGCCCCCACCACGACATTTCGAAGCCGAACCTAGTTCAGAGCTTCTTCAGTGGGCTGACACCAGAACTTCAGGGTCTGGTGAATGCTTCTTGCGGCGGGTCCTACTTTGCCAAGGACCACAACCAAGTCTGGGCCATCTTTGAGGAGATGTCCGAGAATTACATGGTGATGTCCCAGACTCGGTTGTACACACAGAGAGTTCAGCCGCCAGGACCCGTGCAGTATCAGCGGATAGCACGGGTAGATGCAGGTCCATCCAGTTCGTCCACAGTTGCAGCCGCACAGGCAGAGTCGGCCGCTGCGGACATGGGGATTATCAGTGAGAAGTTGGACCGCATGGAGATCATAGAGAAGAAGCAGTGCCAGGGCATAACTCAGATGGAGGAAATGGCACAGACTCTGAGTGACATGAAGACCCAGCTCTTGTGTCTTCAGGAGGCACAGACGGCTCCTCAGCCCCGTCTTCTGTCGCGAGGCGATTCCGGCGGCAGCCGCAGCTCGTCCCAGCGCTCCAGCTCCTTGCAGCAGCCTAGACAAGTTCACCTTGTACAGGCGGAGCCGTACCAGCAGCAGCAGCCCTCTTACCAGGCACCACCATCTCCAGAATTACAGATGGTGGTATATCAGCCGGATCAGCCTCTGGATGTACTCCCACCCGCCCCATACGATGAAGAGCCGTTGATGGACGTCAACGGAATTTGGTATGACCGTCCCCAACCTGGAATCCGACGAGACCATCCCGGATTCAGGTGGGGAAATGGGGGTAACCAACCCCAGCAGCAGCCAGCCGGTCATGGAGGGCAGTACTCCCAGCAGAGGGATCACCAGCAGCACCCAGCATCCCAGCCATCATCATTCGTATCTCGTCCCTATCAGCAGCAGGGACAGAGTTGGAGACGTGAGCAGCAGGCTCACCAGCAGCAGCATCCATCCTCTTACCCCTCTCAGCCCCAGCAGCACCAGGTCCAGCAGCCTCATTACCAGAGAGGCAACCCGTCGGGCTCCCATGAGAGCCCCGCCATGGATGATCTAGCCCGCCTCTTCACAGAGCAGCAGGCTACATTTAGACGGGAGATGGACGAGTTCCGCCAGGAGATGCGGGACTTGATGAGAGGGAAGGCCGCCATCCCTGCACAGATCGAGCCTAATCCGAATAATTTGAAGAGGAAATCTGAGCAGGTAGTTCACACTGAGCCTACCACTTCTAGTGACTCATTTGATGTTATCTCGTCGGATTTATTCGATGCTGATTTTGTCACACTTAGGAGCGGTAGAAGACCAGCAGGAGGCGCCTCATCTGAGCGGCCACACGAGGATCCATCTAGAGCGCCAGATGAGGAAGAGGAGAGCGGTACTGAAGCCGCACACCATGATGAGGGTGGTACTGATGCCACCCGAGATGCTGATTCACCCGGCGGTACTGAGGCCGCCATTTCATCACATAGAGGAGGTGGTACTGACGCCACCAACAGAGCCGAGCCAGCCAGCGGTACTGAGGCCGCAAGATATCTGCATGTAGAGCCAGCTAGAGGTGGTACTGATGCCACCAACATTTCTTCTGATAGAGCTGTTGTCTTTCCTCGAATAAATGTATCTCGGAACTCTGATTTGAATAAAGGAAAAGGTTTAGTTTACTTTGATCCCACTGTTGTGAATGATGTTTGTGAGGATCCAGACATTGAATCATCTAGGCCTATTCCTAGTCCTTCATCTGAGAAGGACCCTGTGATCCCCTTTCCTAGAGCCCTTGAGTTAGGGAAAGGGAAGAAAAAAGAAAAAGACCCAAAAAAGAGAGAGCAGGAGGAGTTCAGCCAGAGCATGATAGACCGATTTCACATCCAGCTGACCCTCAATGAGGCTTTGCAGCACATTCCTCTTCTTCAGCGATCCTTGAGAGATAGGACCACAGTCAGGAGGACGAAGAGGAACAAGACCGCAGAAATTCATGTGCTAACAAAAGCCACGTGTTACGCGATCCAGAACCATCTGCCGACTAAGAGGCCAGATTTAGGGGCCCCGTATGTCAGATGTCATATCAGTGAGCAGAGGTTCGACCGTACTCTCTTAGATAGCGGATCGTCGATCAACCTTCTTCCGGCAGCCCTTCTCCACCACTTAGAGTTGGGCACTCTTGTACAGAGCAGGACATACCTTCAGTTTGCTGATCGGTCTGTCAAGAGGCCAAAGGGGTTGTTACGAGACGTTGTCGTCACGATTCAGGGTTTGCAATTCCCCGTGGACTTTGTCGTACTGGACATGGAGACCCCTGACTCGTTGACCGATTCCCCCATCATCCTCGGTCGCCCGTTCTTGGCCACAGCCAAGGCAGTGACTGACCATGACAGTGGGAAGGTGTACTTTCGCGTCCAGGGCGAGAGTATACAAATAGAGACGGTTAAGGACCACAGAGCCAGATCTAGATCCCGCTCACATGGCAGAACGGATTCAGAGCAGCTGACAGACGCAGAGCCAGACATCCACCAGGACTGTGATTTTGTGATCACAGATGATGAGGCAGCTTGGGCAGATCCTGCAGCACGGACAATCCTCTCATATTCAAATACATCTGATGCAGAGATGATAGAAGAGGATTGTCTGGAGAGCACAGCCCTGGTTCAGGATACTATTGAGTCAGCAGAGTCGGATCTTGATCGCGACACGATTTTCAGTGATGGTGGTACTGAGGCCACCCTGCTCTATGGTGGTGCTGATGCCACCTTGTTCTCCAGTGGTACTGATGCCACTGAGTCTGACATAGATCCCTCGGATTCAGAATCTGATTGGGCAGATTGTAATGATCAGATGCCAGATCTGGATCCACCTGAGCCTATAGATGAGGAGGAGGTAGAGGCAGAACAGATCAGAGACGATGTAGAGGACCCGCCTTCTCCAGATCCAGTTTGTGAGAGTTCGCTATCATTTTCCCAGGCAAATTTGGCAGAATTGTCTGCATACACACATCTTCTTCAGAAGCCAGATTTGCCAGCACCCAGCTGTCCAGAGCTAAAGCCGCTCCCTACTTCGCTGAAGTATCGATTCCTTGCGGGAGAGTCTGAGATGTACCCAGTCATCATCTCTGCAGATCTGACTGGAGAACAAGAATCCCGTCTGATGGAGGTTCTTGAAAGGAACCGCAAGGCAATCGGATGGAGCGTAGCAGATCTCCATGGGATCAGTCCCTCGTTGTGCTCCCACCATATCTATCTCGAGGAAGGGGCAAAGCCGTCGCGTGAGTTCCAGCGGCGACTGAACCCCAACCTAAGAGAGGTTGTTATGAAGGAAATATCAAAATGGTGGAGTGCAGATTTTATTTACCCCATTTCCGACTCCAAGTGGGTTAGCCCCTTGCATGTGGTGCCCAAGAAGACGGGCATCACGACTGTGATCAGTGAGTCGGGAGAGGAGATTGCTACACGAGTACCCACCTCTTGGCGGGTCTGTGTTGACTACAGGAGACTCAACCAGGCCACCAAGAAGGACCATTTTCCCCTGCCTTTTATTGATCAGATCATAGAGAGACTGGCAGGGAAGAGCCATTACTGCTTCCTAGATGGGTACTCGGGCTACAACCAAGTGGCCATCGCTCCTGAGGATCAGGAGAAGACCACCTTTACCTGTCCCTTCGGTACTTACGCCTTTCGACGCATGCCATTTGGGCTATGTAACGCCCCTGCGACTTTTCAAAGATGCATGCTGTCAATCTTTTCGGACATGGTAGGGGAGTGCTTGGAGGTCTTCATGGACGACTTCTCGGTTTACGGCGACGATTTCGATTCCTGTCTTGACTGCCTAGACCGAGTTCTCCAGCGATGTATTGACACCCGCCTAGTTCTGTCTTGGGAGAAGAGTCACTTCATGGTGACTCAAGGGACGGTGCTTGGCCACATCATCTCCAACAGAGGCATGGAGGTTGATCCGGCCAAGGTCGATGTCATTAGGAAACTCACACCGCCGTCCAATCTGAAACAGTTACGGTCATTTCTGGGGCACGTTGGTTTTTATAGGAGATTCATTCAGGATTTTAGCAAGATTGCCCGACCGTTGACTGACCTATTGACGAAAGACACCGAGTTCCTTGTTGATGACAAGTGTCTTTCGTCCTTTGAAACTCTCCAGCAGTGTGTTATTGAGGCTCCTGTCCTACAGCCGCCTGATTGGTCTCTCCCATTCGAGATCATGACGGACGCCTCCGATTTTGCCGTAGGGGCCGTGCTAGGACAGAGGAGGGATGGAATACCATTTGCCATACACTATGCTAGCCGCACATTGGATTCCGCCCAGCGGAATTATACAGTCACAGAGAAGGAGATGCTAGCAGTAGTGTTTGCCCTAGATAAATTCAGATCATATATCATTGGATCCCGAGTGACCTTGTACACAGATCACACCGCCATCAGGTACCTCATGTCAAAGAAGGATGCCAAGGCCAGACTTACTAGATGGATCCTTCTACTCCAGGAGTTCGACATTGAGATCAAGGATAAGCCTGGAGTCAAGAATGTGGTGGCGGACCATTTATCCCGATTAGAGCAGCCTGAGGATACAGAGCAGATTGATCCCATTTGTGATACCTTCCCAGATGAGGCGATCCTTGCTATCGCCTCACTCCCGTGGTATGCCGATATTGTGAACTTCCTCGTTGCTGGGAAAGTCCCACAAGATTGGCCCAAGCAGAGAATTGAGACCTTCCTTGCGAAGGCTAAGTCCTACCACTGGGAGGATCCCATCCTTTACCACGAAGGAGGGGATAGCATCTGGCGTCGGTGTATTCCTCAGGAGGAGCATCATAGTGTCCTCACTTACTGCCACAAGCTTGAGGCAGGAGGACATCATTCTGGGAGGAGAACGGCACAGAAAGTGCTCCAGTCCGGTTTGTGGTGGCCTACCCTCTTCAAGGACTCTGATGAGTTCGTGAAGAGGTGTACTGACTGTCAGAGGATGGGCACTTGTGGACAGCGTGATATGATGCCGATGCAGCCCATTCACTTCTGTGAGGTTTTTGACGCATGGGGCATCGATTTCATGGGTCCATTCCCTAAGAGTCAGGGATTCGAGTACATTCTGTTGGCCGTAGATTATGTGAGTCGTTGGGTTGAGGCTATCCCCGCCCGAGCCGCAGATGCAAAGACAGTTTGCAAATTTTTGAAGAGGAACATCATCATGCGGTTCGGGGTTCCACGAGTTCTTATTTCTGATGGGGGATCTCATTTCATCAACGACCAGGTGAAGGCACTTGCTAGAGAGTTCGGCATAGACCATCGTGTTGCTACACCGTATCATCCACAGACAAATGGTCTAGCCGAAGTGTCGAACAGGGAGATCAAGAATATTTTGCAGAAAGTCGTCCGCCCTGACCGAAAGAATTGGTCACAACTTTTGGACTCGGTCTTGTGGGCATATCGGACGTCTTTCAAGACTCCATTGGGTACATCTCCCTTTCGCCTCGTTTATGGCAAGCCCTGTCACCTACCTGTAGAGCTGAGACACAAGTCACTCTGGGCAGTTACAGACATATTGATGGATCCAAATGGTATAGGAGACCAAAGGAGGGCAGAGTTAGCCGCCCTGGAAGAGCTTAGAGATACAGCTTTCTCAAACAGCCTACATTATAAGGAGAAAGTCAAGGAGTGGCATGATTCTCATATCAGCCACAAGCATTTTGAGATTGGACAGAAAGTATGGTTGTTTGATGCGAGGCTTAGATTATTTCCAGGGAAGCTACAGAGCAAATGGAAAGGACCTTACTTGGTCAGAAAGGTACACGATAACGGTAGCATTGATATATCTGAGTTATCTTCTGAGAGTACCTTTCGAGTGAACGGCCAGCGGCTCAAACCATTTCTAGATCATGAGCCGCGGGACGTTATTTTTGCTGCAATTCATTTTGCGTGAGATGTGGTCTTTTGACTCACATCTTGTACATCTCACGCCTGATTTTCACTGTTCCTCCGCCTGTATAGATCCAGTTGTCCATATCATTCTATTCTTTAGTCCCACATCCCATCTCTCATCTTGTGATTATGCTATACTTAGGGTGTACTTTACCCTAAGTATAGGGGGGATGTAGGACCTGCGAGTATTCTTTTCATTCTTTCTGCTCTTGTTTTTGCTGCCTATACTTAGGGCTATTTTACCCTAAGTATAGGGGGGGCAGATTCTGTATATTCTTCACTCGGCTTTCCCTTCATGTACAGCTTTCTATACTTAGGATTAGTTAATCCTAAGTATAGGGGGAAACCACCGAGTTCCTCTTATTCTATTCATTTATTCGTCGTTGTAGTATACCATTCCTTTTCACTTCCCTTTTACTAAGCACGAGTTATGTCTTTTTCATCGCTCTTGATCACTCTGAGGACATCGTTCGAGCTAAGTATAGGGGGGTGTGTATATATTTCATATATACTTTAGCCATAACTCGTACTTTGTGTGAGCGTGTTAATAAATAAAATGGCTAAAAATCACAAAAATTTAAAAATTTTTCCATGTACATAAACCTCTTTTATTCTTGCACATACATAGCTAGTGTACAAAGTATTTCTGTAAAAATGATTTCAAAAATCTTTTGTGTAAAGCTTGTGTAAATATTTTTGTATCAAAATTATGTATATAGTACAAATTTTTTTCAAAATGTTTTGAAAATCAAAAGTTTGCAAAAATCTTGTGTAAATGTGTGTAAATATCTTTTTGCAAAAACCTGCACTTCATGCATCATTCATTCATGATTTCAAAACATTTTTCAAAATTTTTGCATGATTGTAAAATATTTGTAAATAGCATCTTGTGTACATATATGTATATAATTTTTCCTGGATAAGAGTTGACATTTAAACCAAGCCTGGAATTAAATTGAGAAATGGAGCTTGAAAAGATCTTAATTCACTTAACTTCAAGAGGAACCTTGTAGGACTTAGGGTTAAGGCTTTTCAGGTCCATAAGGACTTAATTCTTTGAGTCCACTAGGCTATGAGCATATGTCATCTTGATGAGCCCAAGTAGAGCACTTAACAACACACGCATGACTCTCAGAGACAATGGCTTAACTTGCACCTGCACTTTACACATGGCTCTCCATGGATGAGGTGGTGAGGAGGCAGTTTCCTTTGGCTTGGGGTAGCATATGAGGGTAGTACTTCTAGGCGGAACCTCTCTTCTTCTTATAGTGAAGGAAGTGCACCTCAACTTGGTCTAGTGGTGTTGAAAGCTAAAGACAGAAGCTGTGGGTTGCAATAAAGCTTCAAAAGAGGGATAGTCTACTGGCTCAAGGAGAAATTTCTTATATATGCTGCACCATGTAGATATGTTGTACAGAAGTTGTTGAAAAAAAAAAAAAAAAAAAAAAAAAAAAAAAATGCAAAAATGCAAAAAGAACTCCAAAAAAATGGTGGGTCGGATTGAAAATTTAATAACCCCACCGGAGTGTAAAGATCTCATGAAGCTTGCAGCGGGAGACTTAGCTACACTGGCTAGGCTTCCAAAACTCTATACTTCTACCCCCTCTTCTTGAGCCGGTTGCACTTGAACTTAGAAGGGAATACCCCGCTTCTCGAGGAAAGAGTTGCTAGACTGAGGCATTAGAGTTACCAGGTTGAGGGAGGTTGTTTCTTTGTCACTTCTGAGGTGGGGAGCCACATATCACTTACACCGCAAGGAAAAGATTCATGGTCATTAGAGTTTGTGTATGTAGACTTGTTCTGATCTGGTTTATTGAGGAGTCTTGTCCATAGATTGGTGGAACTTAGAGGCTGTTGAGTTTTAGGCTTAAGTCTAAATAAGGTTCCGACACATTAATAATCCAAAGATCTGATCGAGCTCCATATTTCAAATTAATAAAGGCAAAATTTAATAAGTCAACCTTGATCCATGTACATCCTCTTTTTCTTTTTCTTTTTCTTTCTTTTTCACTTCTTTTTCAAATAAGTGTTTGCTAAGGGACTAGCAAAGTTAAGCATAGGGGGGTGATGAATACCCATTCATCACTCTTTATTCTTCTATTTTAGCTACAAAAACCTTTGCAAATACATGTAGATATGTGTAAATACAAATAAATACCAAAAGCATGCATTGTGTAAAAACCTATAATTAGCATGTTTTTGTGCACAAAATAAAAGAATAAAGAGCAAAAAGAAAAAGAGGGAAATATTTAGAATAAATATTGAGCAACCTAACCCAAGGGAGGGCTCAGCATGGGCCTGACCGCATAAAAGCCAAAGTAGAGGGAGATAGGGGCTCACACATGTATATATTTGTAAATACATAAAACTATTTATTTTCCTCACCCAAAAAGATACTTGTACATATTGTATATTCTATTAAAAATAAAATAAAAAGATAAAAAAAATCAAAAAGCCAAAAATACCCTTCCTTCACCTTGTGTATAAACCACACCTTTGTAATTATTTAACCCTATAAATAAATTCATTTATTTTCCAAAATTTTTGTAAATATTCTATGGATTATTTTGTGAATATATTAAATAAAAAGAAACAAAACAAAAATCAAATAAAAATCACAAAATACAAAAATACATTGTATTTATACCATGTATATAAAGGTATTCATTTATTTATTTCACCCTTGTATATATGTGATAAAAATAAACTAAAAATATTCTTTTATTCCATATTTCATGTTGTAAATAAATAAAATACAAAATGGGCATAAAAACACAAAAAAATAACAAATAAAAAAATCAAAAATAAAATTCCATATAGTGTACA